>JAJIBD010001294.1:0-397090 GCA_021461705.1 Cryptotis parvus | reverse complement strand
AAAACTAAGAAGAGAAAAACACCTCCTAACTCTTTCTAAAAGATGTGAATTATTCTAAGGTTAAAGTCAGTTAAACATATGACAGGAAACCTAGAACAGTAATTAGGACAGTGGGGAGGGTCTTACAGTGAAGGTACTGTAACTTTTACATTAAAATCATAGGGATTATCACTATTGAAAGCATATTACCAAAATAAAAGCCTAAAAGAATGAATAAATTAATTCACTGTCTGTATAACTGTCTTCCCATTGTTCATCAATTTGCTCAAGTGGGCACCAGTAACATCTCCATACATCCTGTCACAAGCAAGTGTAACCCAAGGGGATCTGCTTGCTCCAGGGACAGGAATAGCCTCAAACCATTCTTCAGGTCATGGAATTGAGGTCCATAATTGTTGAATAAATTAAAGAAAGTAAATCCACAGACTATTACATATCTACAGATTAAATCTACAGACCAGTTCATATTTTCTTATGAGTATATATATATGTATGTATGTATATATATATATATAGATATAGATATAGATATATAAAAATCCCCAACAAAGTAGTTACAAAGATAACAATAAATAATTAGGATTACACAATGAGTAAGATTTATTCCAGGTTTACAAGGTTGATCTAATATGCAAGAACTAATTAGCTAAATCAACTACAAGTATAGACCAAAGAAGAAAAATCATATGGCTATTATTAATTGTTGGATGACAGGCTTAGCTAGTTTGGGAGCTTTGCTCACAGCTTAATGGATTTACATCTTCTTAAACACAGTACATCTTTATTTCATTTAAGTTTACTATCTATTTCAAAATAAATGCATAGAATAAAATTTGTATGACACTCATATGTTATAAAGTACTTATGGACCTCAGTTCCATGACCAGAAGAATGGTTTGATTCCGATCAGATGGATATCAGATGATTCCGATCAGATGGATATTGGGTGAATATTCTTTCCCATACTGTTGACTGTTTTTGTATCTTGGTCATTGTTTCTTTTTAGGTGCAGAAACTTATTAATTTCATGTAGTCCCATATGTTTATTCTTTCTTCTAGTTGTTTTGTTAGTGATGTTTCATCTCTGAAGATGTTTTAGCTTCAATGTCGACACACAACTTCTTTCCCCCGACCTTTTTTTACCACCTACAAGGCAGAGCCTGGCAAGCTACCCGAAGTTTTATTTACTTGTTAAGTCAAAAACTAGTAACAATTATGTACCTCAATTCCATGACCTGAAGAATGGTTTGGGGCTCTTCCTGTTCTTGGAGCAAGCAGATGCCCTTGGGTTACACTTGCTTGTGACAGGACTTATGGAGATGTTACTAGTGCCCACTCGAGCAAATCGATGAACAAAGGGAAGACAGTGATACAGTGATACAAGGTTCATTCTAATGAGATCTCTCTTCTATGTAAACACTGATAGAGGGTGTGGCAGTTATAGAAGTCACCTTGACTCTGAATAACTTCTGACTTATTATACATCTACTAAGACTTCTATGTTATCTAGATTGGGCACAGCTCCTCTTTATATCCATTGCAACCATTGTGGGACAGTTAGAATTTACTAGGAGACTGCCACCCTGGCTGTGTTGAAACTATCACTTAAGATTATAGGAAGAATCATACTAGTTTGCCCCTCAAGCAGGCGAGTGTGACCCTTTCAGAATACAGAGATCCAGATACTCAGAATCACCCTGGTGCAGATAATAAATAAGAAGCACCTTGTGGGTACCATCTTGATTACATGAAATCCATGAAATTAAGATGTATTACTTTATACCAGCCCCCTCTCTTTCTCCAGTGTTTTACATGAGAGATAATCTCAGAAGAAGGGATTAGTCCTTAGCATACTCCTTTGTTTATACCTGTAACAGGGTGTGGCATCACCCTTCTACACTCTGTTTAGGCTTCTTTGTTGACAGGACCCTCCCCTGTCAACAGATAGGATTACTTTTGTGTATATAAGGGGACTGACTTGAGGCACTCGCCCCTTTTTACCTTCTCCTTCTTTTGGGTAGGACTCTCTCGGGTGAGAACCTCTCTTTTTGGTGGGAGACATGGGCCTCGTGTATGGCCTAAGTCTGTCAGAGCTATAGTTCTTGCTCTGGTCATATTGGATTGCAGTGGTATAGCCTTTGTACTATTAAAAGCCTTTTTGGAACTTCGCTGGACTCGTGAGTTTTCATCCTTTCCCCACCGGCGACCTCGGAGGTAGAAGAGAACTTCTGTCCTGAAACTGTCTGGGACAGAAGTGGCTCCCAACAATCAATTAATGTGGGGGTAACATTTAAACATAATTCAACAATTTTCAACAAAAATTTAACAACCTTCATGGTAATAAAATAAATCTTTAAAACTTTTCAATTTGACAAGGAACATATGTCAAAAACCTATAACCTATTAACAAATATTTAATGGTCAGAAAAACACTTTCTTGGGGGGGGGCTGTAGCAATAGCACAGTGGGTAGGGAATTTGCCTTGCACAAGGCCGACCCGGTTTGATCCCCCAGCACCCCATATGGTCCCCTGAGCACTGCGAGGAGTTATTCCTGAGTGAAGAGCCAGAAGTAACCTCTGAGCACCGCCAGGTATGACCCAAAAAGCAAAAAAAAAGAAAAAAAACACTAAGACCTGTAACAAGGTAAGAAAGTCCCTTCTCATCATTCATATTAGCTGTATTTCAAATTCATCAAATCTAAGAGTTTCTTCATGCCAAGATAAACATGAGCTAAAATTAAAAGACAACCAACCAAATGGGAGATATTTGTACTAAAAAATCAGATAAAGGTTTAGTATCCAAGACATATAAAGAACTCACAGAGTTGAAACAAAAAAGTTTCCAAAAAATACTATCAAAAATAGGGAAGGATTTTTCAAACTCAGGTATGCTGGTCACCTGTGATTGATACCTGCTGACTTTCTTGGAGCTGAGATTTGGCCCTTCCCCCAAGTCCTGCCCTCCAAAAGGTCACATGGCTGCATCCAGAACTCTTCCGGTGCCTTGCAACCTCACTCCAGCCTTGGATCAAATATGCATCTAGAAATTTTCAAGGGGACCAACCAACTACAGACATGATAACGTTCCGCAACTGCTGAGCAGCAATGTGAATTCTTAAAAACAAAAAGTGTGTAGGCACAACTTCTACTCTGTAAGAGCGTTGAAGTAATTTCTTATACAGGGGGATCAGATGGCCCAATGGGTCCAGGTTAAGATTTAATAACCCCTATTAACATTTTCTAAGAATATGTCTTTTGACCATATTTAGCAAATTAGCTCTAACATAGCAATATAAGTTAGATTATTCATTATAGGTTCAGGATTGGTCCAAACAACAGTTGTGAAAACCTGAAATAATGATGATCCAAATTCGCAGGAAACCACCCAGGAAAAAGCTTATGACTTTATCAATACCATTACTATTTATACATTGGATACAATTAATGCCAGTAGAGCAGGCATTGGGGGGTAGGAAAGGAAGGTCTTTGATGGTGTTGAGGTCACACTGGTGATGGAATTGGTGTTGAATGTTGAATGCTTATAACAACTGTACTGTGGAAAACTTTGTACTTCGTAAACCATGATGTTCAAATGAAAGGGGGAAAATGGACTAAGGAAATGAACAGTTTTCTGAGAAGAGGAGACAACCCAATGGGCAATGTAAGATGATCTTTATCATTTATCATCTAGGGATTTCAAATCAAGAAAACAGTGAGATACCATCTAACATCAGTGAGAATGGCATATATCAAAAACCTGAAAATAATGAGAGGCTCTGGGTGAGAAAGGAGCTCTCATTCACTGCTCGTGGGAATGTTGCCTGGCTCAACCCTTGTGTGGAAAACAGTACGGAGATTTCTCAGAAAAAAAGTAAGAATAGAGTTACCTTACAACCTAACAATTCCAATTCCAGTTTTGAGTATTCATGCCCCCAGTACACAAAACCATCCATTCAAAAGCACATATGCATGCCAGTATTCATCGCAGCACATAGTAACAGGGCTAGAATATGGAATCAACCTAGGTGTTTAATAGCAAAAGAGAAGATAACTAAGTTTAGGTATATATGCACAATGGAATACTATGCAGCTAGCTGTAAGCAAGAATGCAATCATGTAATTTGTTGCAATTTGATGGAACAAGAGTATATCACAGTGAACAAAGTAAGCCAGAAGAAGAATGTTAAATATCAGATAAGCTAACTTACCTGTGAACCGTAGAATGGCAGGGGCAAAGGAATGTGAGGCATTGAAATGGAGATATCTAGATTATTCTGGAAAGTGGACTAAGGAACGATAAGAGGAAAGGAACAAGAGACAGATGAAACATAACAATTCAGGGGGCAGAGTCTTGGACTGGTGAAGAGATGTCATTTAAACTATATCTGAACAATAGAACCAATACAACTGAAAGTATGAAATCCAAACTACAATAATCAAATTGAAAATTGTCCCTGTCAGGGAGGCAGGCTGGAAAGTGGATGCATATACGGAGACATTGGTGAAGGGAAGTTGACGCTGGTGATGAGACAGGTAGAAAAAAATAGATTCCTGAAACCCAATCACAAAATACTTTGCAAATCACAGAGTCTAAATTTTTTTTCAAACACCTGCTTTCAAATTAGTTGATATGAAGAGAGCAGCCAATGAAATTATGCAACTTGGGAAGGAAGAAATAAAGCTTTTAGAAATTTATAGATAGCATGATTGTGCATGTTTTAAAAAAACTCACAAAATTTATAATACAGAGGCCGAGGATAGCACAGAGGGCAGGGCATTTGCCTTACACAAGGCTGTCCTGGGTTCAATCCCCAGCAGCACATTTAGTCCCCTGAGCAACACAAGTAATCCCTGAACACAGAGCCATAAGAAAGCCCTGAGCACTTCTGAATGTGACCTAAAAGCATAAAAAGGAAATAAATTAAAAAAACCAAATCAAGGGGCAACCCCAAATCAAATCTCTTGGAATTGCAAGATCATCAAAAAAAAAGACATGTGACAACCACATCCCTGACAGGGAGTTGGTCACAAATCAGTGCACCAGATAATGTAAAAAGACACCATGAAAGAGGCCAACATGAATCTGTCCCTTTTCCACAATTGTTTCCAGACATCCTAGATACTTTCATAATCTCTTGTATGATTTTTATTGCATTTTCCTGTGATACTTCAGAGGGTTTTGAAAAAGATAAATTATTTTTTTTTTGCTTTTTTGGGTCACACCCAGCAATGCTCAGGGGTTACTTCTGGCTCTTTGCTCAGGAATTACTCATGGCGGTGCCTCGGGGACCATATGGGATGCCGGGAGATCGGACCCGGTCAGCCACATGCAAGGAAAATGCCCTCCCCACTGTGCTATCGCTCCAGTGCAAGATAAATTATTTGAACGTACAAATTCCATCTAGAGCAGCGGAATACTTGAAATGTAAATTTGATTATTTGTGTTGGTCATTGTCATTACCAATAAATCCAGAGAAAAAAATATAAGAAAGTCACTAAATACAGTATTGTAGAGATGAGATTTCTCCAAAAAATAATATATTTTTAAGGAAAAGGAGGGGGCCGGAGTAATAGTACAGTGGGTAGGGCATTTGCCTTACACATGGGTGACCTGGGTTCGATCCCTGGCACCACATATGGTTTTCCAAGCACCAACAGGTGTAATTCCTGAATGCAGGGTCAGAAATAACCCCTGAACATCACAGGTGTGACCCAAAAAGAAAAAAAAAGAAAAGGAAAAGGTCTTTACCCTTTAATGTAAAATCCCAAATTATCACTTCACTTGTATCACTTGTCTCCCCGTTGTTCATTGATTTGCTAGAGCAGGTGCCAGTAACGTCTCCATTCGTTGGGAATGTAGTTCATTATTGTTACTGTTTTGGGCATATCAAATACACCACGGGTAGCTTGCCAGGCTCTGCTGTAGCTTGCAATAGTTTGTTGAAATTCCTCATTATGGCATGAGATAATCTCACAAAACGCCTCATTAGAGAGAGCTGAGAAATAAGACTACCCCTGGACGATAGTCCTGAGTGGGGCAGCTTCTAGCTAACACAATCTACCTATTTTAATGGCCTGACTCACTTGCTAGTAGCCAGATACCAAGTCTGAAATACAACACTTGAACTTCAGAACATTTCAGAACCCCAACTGGGCCTAGCACTATCACCCAAAATGACTTTAGGGTAAACTACATCATATCCAGGGTGGACTATTATAAATGAGAAATGAATAACTGAGAATCATAAATGACCTTGGACTGCACAACATATTTTTTACTGTTGCTTTACCCTTGGGAGAGTCTGAACTTTTAACATTGTTTACAACTTTAGAACAGCTGCGCCATGCCTGTTCCCATCCTTTATGTATAGTTCATATAAGAGCTCACACCAACTTGCTGGGTCCTTTAACATGTGGTAATAACTGGGCCGATAGACTTGTGGCCTTAGTGTTTACTGCAGAGGCTTCACATGGCCTGCATCAACAAAACGCCTCGGTGTTAAGAAATAAATTTGTAGTACCTTGCTCCCAAGCAAAAATCATAAGAAGACAGTGTCCTACTTGCCAAGTAATTAATACACTGCATCTGCCTCAGGGACCAACCCTAGAGGGTTGACAGTTAATCACATCTTGCAAATGGATATTACTGTTGTACCTTCCAAAAAAGAAAAACAGAAAAAAAAGAAAGGAAAATGAGGTATTTACCTTCTGATGTCAAATCTCAAAGTATGCAATGCATTAACTGGTACTGAGAGGCACTGTAAGAATGCTCTTCCTTGGGTCTTTCTGATCAGGATTAATGGGCTCATGCTGCTAGTATTTTTTTGAAGATTTCCTTGTGGAAAAGAGAACTAAAGTGTTTAAGCTATTGGGGCTGGAACAATAGTACAATAGGTAGGGCGCTTTGCCTTCCATGCAGCTGACCCACGTTCAATCCCTGGCATCCCATATGGTCCCCCTGAGCACTGCCAGTAGTAAGTCCTGAGTGCAGAGCCAGGAGTGACCCCTGAGCATTGCCTGGTGTGACCCCAAAACAAACAAATAAATAAAACAGATTAATTAAACTATTGTATTATCAATTTAATTCGCTTCATAAATTAATGGTTCAGCTTATTAAAAGAATAGAATGCATGATTGTTTTAGTGTTGGGGAACAATGGGTACCCTGAGGAGCAGGGTTAGAGGAGCAGGGTCAGAGGATCCCCATCTGACCCAGGGGATCAGCAGCTGGTGTGCAGAGAAAGCCATGAAAATCCAACAAAGATTTAAAGATTTTACTCTCATCAGTTCTGGTATACAATCCAGTAAAAGGAAAGCCCTGAATTTAGGTACCTAGCTGGGCCCTGGGTTTAGAATCCTAGGCCAAGCTGGTTGCCACCACGCGTTAAGGCCCAACAGGGAGAAGAGCAGAGGAAAAAAAGACAAAGAACAAAAGACCATGGAAGCAAGCACGCAACAGCTTTATATCTTCTCAATTCAGACCACCTACATCAATGGGAAGCAGTTGAGGTCAGTTTCCCACATAACTTCTCCTAGGACCTCACCTAGGTCCTTTGAAATGTTAATATTGCCCAGCCAAGATCTGCCTTGGAAGCATTCCTGCAGGGCAGAGTGGGGATGGGCATGTATCTGTTCCAAAGGATATTCTACAACCATGTATATATTTATCCAAGCCTTCACAAGATTCCCATCTTTACTCATGGTTGTTTTGTATATTAACTTTTAGACTTATTAGAGACCCATGCTTGCTTGCTTGGAGGCAAACAGCATTTCTCTCTGGTCTAATTACTTAGAGATCCAACGTGGCCAGGTAAATATATTGGTAAGATCTAGCTAGTCCCATGATGATTGTGGCAGCATGAGAGAAAATATTTATATCAGCTAACATCGAATACATGGCAGATAAACTGCCACATTCGGGAAGTGCCCTCCTGCCCCATCTACAAAGTGGCCTGCAGGTGTCAACTCCAGACAAGATGCAAATCCTCTGGGCAACAATGTATTGCAACATTTTAGTACCTACATTTAAGTAGAAATTTTTTAATCAGATGAATGACTTTGCATTTTCTTAATCACTTGTCACTTGTCTTCCTGTTCATCATCGATTTGTTCGAGTGGGCACCAGTAACATCTCCATATGTCCTATAACATACTAGTAGAGCCCAATGGCATCGCTTGCTCCAGGAACATAAAGAGCCTCAAACCATTCCATCAGGTAATGATGATATGATGTCTATAATTGTTACTGGTATTTGGCATATCAAATACGACACGGAAGCTTTTCAGGCTCTGCTGTGTGGGTGGGATACTCTTGTCACCTCTGATCTCCAGCATTTATTGATGAACCATGCGGCTGCAAGGGCCACGTGAGCCGAAGCTCTGATCAGCTCATCTGCTGGGTGGAGTTCTGTCGAGATGGGAGTCCCTATATGGAAAATGGAGGCCCTCATGGTGTGGGGAGTCCTCTGGCTTCTTGTGAGGCTCTGCTGGGGTAGTGGGTCAGGACTAGAACCCGCCATCCCTCCCAGGTGCTTCATGATCAAATGCACACAGGGAGAAGTTCGGCTCTGGCCCATGTATGTGGAGTCTCTGGATCAGCATACCTGGGCTGGGCTTGAAAAAGACTGCTGCAAGGTGGGTCTTGATGAGCCAGGCTCTAATCAGCTCTTCTGCTGGGTGGAGTTCTGATGAGAGGGGACTACGGATGTGGAAAATCCTGCAGCAGTCTTTTTGAAGCCCTGCCCAGGTATGCTGATCCAGAGACTCACATACATGGGGCAGAGCTGCTACCAGCGCCTTGTGCCCAGCCGATCACGAGGTGCCTGGAAGGGATGGCGGGTTCTAGACCTGGCCTGCCACCCCAGCAGAGCGTCGCATGAAGAAGCAGAGGACCCCCCCACACCATGAGGGCCACCATTTTCCACATAGGGACACCCCTTCGACAGAATTCCACCCAGCAGAAGAGCTGATCACAGCCCGACTCATCAAGACCCACCCCTGCAGCGGTCTTTTTCAAGCCCAGCCCAGGTATGCTTGAATTTTCTGAATACTAACCATAACTGCATTCCCTTGTTTCTAAGTTCTTGAAGATATTTTGCTCATTTATACCATTACTCTGAAAATAAAATGACATTTCATTTTATTGCTTAAAAGAAAACTAAAATAAGCTGGCTGAAATATCATGGATAGGGCATTTGTCTTGCACACAGTTGACCCATGTTCAGTCTCTGGCATCCCTTACAGTCCCCTGATCCCACCAGGAATGATCTCTGAGACAGGAGAAAGCCCTGAGTATCACTTGGACGTGGCCGAAAAACTAAAAAGAGAAAAAATATTCAAAGAGCAAGAACAACAAGTGCTGGTGTGGATGTGGGGAATGGGGACACTCATCCATTGTTGGTGGGAATGCCGGCTGGTACAGCCTTTCTGGAAAACAATATGGACATTCCTCCAAAGACTAGAAATTGAACTCCCATTTGACCCAGCCATACCACTCCTGGGAATCTACTCTGGGAAACCAAAAATACGCAGCGGAAACACCATCCCTACTTTTATGTTCATAGCAGCATTATTCACAATAGCCAGAATCTGGAAGCAACCAGAGTGTCCGAAAATCGATGATTGGATAAAAAAGCTTTGGTACATATACACAATGGAATACTATGCAGCTGTTACTAAAAATTAAGTTATAAAATTTGCCTATAAATGGATGGACATGGGATTATGTTGAGCAAAATTAACCAGAAGGAGAGAGACAGATACAGAATGACTGCATTTATCTGCATAACATAAATATATATGTACATATTATGATACCAATATCCAAGGTCAAGTGAAACATATATCAGGAGGTCTTGTCAAAGGTGGAAATTCTCACAAACATGTGGGAGTCAGAGGCTAGGTAAGACGAAAATGGAACAGTGTGCTAACAATTGTCAGGGTACTAATGCCAACCTAGAACTGAGCATTAAATAGAGGCAAAAAGATACACATGACAACCCTTTAATGTATGTTCTGTAATCCATAGTCTGGAGGGGGAAGGAAAAGAGAAAGAGAGAGAAATGGAAAGAAATAAAGAACCTGCCATGGAGGAGGGCTGGGGGGAGGGGGAGGGAACAGGGGACATTGGTGGTAGGAGATGGGCACTGGTGGAGGGATGGGTGCTGGAACACTGTATGACCAAAACCCAAATATGAACTTTTTAATTGTATATCTTTGTAATTGTAAAAATAAAAAAATTTAAAAAAAAAAAAACAAACTAACTAAATGATGCAGTACGGAAAACAAGTATTTCCTTTAAAGCACTATCCAGAATTTTAAAATATCATGTAATCATTAAAATTCTACTAAGAAACTATCGAGTCTAAAAATGAAAATACATACTCAAAGCAGCCCTTTATCAAATTTATGTAGCGTGTTGTATAATTGCACAAGTACTGACTTTCTGTTACTAATAAAAATGAGCCCTAACCATCAGGAAGAATAACTCAGTTTTCACAGAATGTTCATAGTGAGTCACAACACATGAATAAGATGCGGGGACTTTTTTGAGTTCTATTCTTGTGTGCTCCAGCTCTAACTCAATCAGTGAAAGGAAATGCCACCAACAGTAAGAAAATCTACACAACTGCTTTAAAAATAACAAAGATGGTATGCCTAGATCACTCTTGACCCCAGAGTATAAGGAGGAAAAGGAGAGAGGAGGAAAGAAATCTAGGTGGATTTGTAAGAGGTGAATGGGAAGTAATGGGTGGCAGGCATCAAGAGCCGCAGGTCCATCGTGGTTTATATAACCAAACGGTAAAGTGAATAACAATGAAACCAGTTGATCCAAATCACAAGAACCCAGTTTTAAAATGTGCCTGTGAAAGAGATAGGTTAGGCAGTGGGGAGAGGGGGAGGTGGAGGGAAAGGAACCTGAGGACATTAGTGAAGGGAGGCTGACATTTGTGGTGGAATTGGTGCTGGAATATTGTATGCCTAAAACTGCACTATAATTAACCTTTTAAATAACTTCATCTTAGTAAAAAAAAATTAAAAAATATATTGATCCACCCCACTACCCAAAAGAAAGAAACACAGGAATTGTTTGCTCTAGAGAGACTGGATTGGGGCAGGGTAGTTGCCTTGCATACCTGGATTTGATCCCTGACACCCGATACTGTCTTCTGAATTGCCAGGAGTATGTCTGAACAGTAGGAGCTAGGATTAAACCCTGAACACCACTGGGTATGCCCACACCTCAAAATTTTTAAAAAGTGAAAACAAGAAATTATTGCTGGTAGTTCTGACATATATAACACAGTGCTTCATGTACTCTTTTTATCTAGTGAATTAATAAAAGCAATTTCAAAAGTTAAAGATCTTGGTGATACACTTGTGTCTATATCTATTTTTCAGTGCTCTAGTTTTCACTAGGCTGGATTAGATAATAATATAATATCCTAAGGTGATATAAGCTATAATCAGGTTAAAAAAATACTTCATGGTAATGTAAGTAACAGTACCATAACCAACTGATGACCAAGAGTTAGTGAAAAAAAAAGTTTTAAAAATTTCAACAGTGGTTTAATACAGAAATATATGAATGCTTCAAGATAAAAACTCAGTATAGATCCAGTTTTCAAAATTATAATTAAAAACAGGATGATTTAAATGGGATTCACAGACAGCTGATAAAAATGGAAAATATTTTATATACATATGAATCCTAAATATAAATATATTTGAATTCCACATAGATAGCAATCCAAAGACATTTACTTCTAAATAAAGCTTAGAGGTTAATTTTATTTAAATGTAATAACAATATCATAAATCAAGCTTAAACAGCTGTTGCTTTATTTTCATCAAATGACTATTGTTGGGGGAGCACCGCCGAGGTCCCCTACAGTGCCGGGAAGCGAAGTTCCCTTTTACCTCCAAAGCCGGCGAGGAATGGATGAAGACTTAGGAATCCGATGCAGTTTTAAAAAGGGCTTTACTATCACAGGTTCCAATCCAAGAGCAGGGAAAACCTCCGGACTCTGGGTTCCCAGCTAGGCCCCAGCCAGGTGTAGGCCAAGATGGCTACCACCACGTGTTGAAGGCCAACAGAGAATGGAGAGGACGGAGAAGCAAAACACCAAGGGAAGCCGAAATGGCAAAAGAGGGAAAAGAGAGAGAGAGCCTGTCTTCTTACAGCTTATTTTATAGCTAGAAATCTGCCCAAACTCCCCAGCCCATTCTGGGCTGGGCTATCTAGAGATGAAAACAGAAAAATAGCTTTATAGAAATGTAGCAACTTCAGGAGACCATCTGGTTGTTTACTAGGACCCAGACATAATTAAAAGCCTCCTAGCAGAGCTGGGAGAAGCTATAAGCTAAATGTAACTTCCCCTGGCAGGAAGGATCAAATGTCCTCAGGTAATTTCTTCCAGCACCTCACCTAATATCTTAAGCCAAGATCTGCCTGGAATTGCCTTTATAGGGTAGAGAAGGGGTTTTTGAGATGACATGTCTCTGTACCAAAGACTAATACTAATGCCAGTTAAATATTTCTCCAAGCCTTCACAAGAGTCTCGTCTACTTCACGGTAGTTTTGTATTTTAGTTGCCTTTGAGTTATCAGGGAACCATGCTTGCTTGCTTGGAGGCAAACAGCATTTCTCTCTGGTCTAATTACTTAAAGATCCAATGTGGCCAGGCAAATATGCTGGTAAGATCTAGCTAGTCCCACGATGATTGTGGTAGCATGAGAGAATATTTATAGCAGCCAGTACAGAATACATGGTTAGAGAAGACTACCACATTCAGACTATCCCCCTATCTATGAAGTGACCGGCAGGAGGCAATCCAGGGCAGATGCAGAGGCCTAGGCTTTTAGGTGTCCTGCAACAGACTATAACATTTG
Source organism: Cryptotis parvus (assembly GCA_021461705.1). Lineage (NCBI taxonomy): Eukaryota > Metazoa > Chordata > Mammalia > Eulipotyphla > Soricidae > Cryptotis > Cryptotis parvus. The sequence goes on along the minus strand of JAJIBD010001294.1, from coordinate 384,199 downwards.
AATTTTTTCCTCTGAAATACTGAATGTAGGTTCTTAAAGTTGACTTTTCCTAGTACATTTGCAAGGCTATTAAATGTGATCATTTCAAGAACGAATATTTTGTATGTTTAAAAATTTTATACATTTATTTTTTTTGTATGGGTTAGTGGCTTATACTTGCAGATAATGAAATGCTTGTTGTGTGCACTATCTACCTAGAAACATCATCTTATTTTCCTATTTCATTTTTAGACTTTTATATTTTAAAATTTTTTTATTATAACACCATGTGATATACAATTACAAAGACAGTGATAATTGGTGTCAGTCATACATTATTCCAGCATCTCTCTCTCCAGTGCCCTATTCCCACCACCAATGACCCCAAATTCCCTCTCCCCTGCCCCCCGTCTGCCTCTATAACAAGCAATTTTCCTTTCCTTCTCTCTCTCTCTCTCTCTCTCTCTCTCTCTCTCTCTCTCTCCCCCCCTCTTACAAAAATGTCACTATGACTTACCCTATAGACATTTAGGGGTTATCATGTAAATCCCTTTGTGTACATTCAATGCTCAGCTCTAGTGTGGTGTTACCATTTCCCACAATTAGTAGAACAGTAGTATATATTTATATTCAACTAATGAATGTAGTCATTCTATATCTGACTATTTTCACTCAGCATGATAATCCCCATGTACATCCATTTGCAGGCAAATTTCATGACTTCGTATTTTCTGACAGCTGCATAGTATTCCATTGTGTAGATGTACCAGAGCTTCTTTAGCCAGTCTTTTGTTCTTGGGCATTCAGGTTGTTTCCAATTTCTGGCTATTGTTGAGTGCTGCGATGAATAACGAAGCACAGATAGTGTTTCTGCTGTGTGTTTTGGGGTCTCCCGGTATATTCTCAGGAATGGTATTGCTAGGTCAAATGGGAACTCAATATCTAATTTTTGGAAGAATGTCCATATTGTTTTCCAAAAGGGCTGGACCAGTCAGCACTCCCCACAAACAGTGGATGAAAGTCCCCTTCTCCCTGCATCCATGTCAGCACTGGTTGTTCTTGTGCTTTTGGACGTGTGCCAGTTTCTGTGATGTAAAATGATACCTCACCTCATTGTTATTTTGATTTGCATCTTCCTGATGACTAAAAAATGAAGAGCCCCTTTTCACAAGCATTTTGACCTTTGAATTTCTTCTTTTTGGAAGTTTCTGTTCAGGTCTTCTCCCTATTTTTTGATGGGGTTGGCTGTTTACTTTCTGTACAGTTCTACCAGTGCCTAATATATCCCGGTAATTAATCCTTTAACAGATTGGTATTGAGTGAATATTCTTTTCCAGTCTATGGAAATGTCTCTGTATCTTGTTCATCATTTGTTTTAAGGTGCAGAAGCTTTTCAGTTTTATTCATACCATTTGTTTACCTTTGCTTCCATTTGCTTTGTCAGTGGTGTTTCGTTTTTGAAGATGCCTTTTAGATTCGATGAAGTAAAATGTTTTACCTAAGTTTTCTTCAATATATCTTTATAGATTTATGTCTGATGTTGAGATCTTTCATCCATTTTGATCTGACTTTTGTGTATGGTGTTAGAAGAAAGTCTAAACTCATTTTTACATGTAGCTCTCCAGTATTCCTAGCACTGCCTATTGAAGAGGCTTTCTTTGCTCCACTTAATATTTTTGCTCTTTTATCAAAGATTAAGAGATCACATATTTGAGAATGTCTCTCAGGATATTCAGTTCTATTCCATAGGTCTGCAGGTATGACTCTATACCAATACCATGCCATTTTAATTACTACTGCTTTGTAGTAGAGTTTGAAGTTGGGAAAATCGATACCTCTCATATTCTTTTTCCCAAGGATTGCTATCCCTATTAGTGGGGCTTTATTATTCCAAACAAATTTCAGGAATGTTTGGTCAATTTCTTTGAAGAATATCATGGATATCCTCATAGGGACCACAGTAAATTTTTATAAAGCTCTAGGGATTATTACCATTTTTATAATGTTAATTCTCCCAATTCATGAGCAGGGAATGTGTCTCCATTTCCTCAGGTCCTCTTTTAATTTCTTGAAGCAATGCATTTTTAGTTTTATTTGTTCAAGTCCTTTATATTCTTAGTCAAACAGATTCCTAGGTATTTGATTTCTGTGGTACAACTGTGAATGGGATTGTTACTTTAACATTCTTTTTCTTCTCTTTCATTATTTCACTTGATCACTTGATCACTTGACATCCCATTATTCATCGATTTGCTCTCGCAGGTGCCAATAACATTTCCATTTGACCCTATCACATGCCAGTGTAGCCCAATGTCATCTGGTTGCTTCAGGAATATGAAGAGCCTCAAACCATTTGTTCAGGGTCTTGCCGAAAAAAGTCTGACCATCTTGTAGGTGGGCAGTCACATGATCGTTTGACATCCCGAGGGATCCAGTCAGTAACGGCTGTAGTCCAGCAGTCGTGTCCAAATTGCATTACATGCCCAACCCATCTGATTTTCGACACCTTGGCAAATGAGACAGCATCCCAGATTCTGGAACAGCAATGGAGGTCGGAGCTCTGGATTCCTTCTTTCACTTGAGTGAGGGGTGATATTCCAAGAACAGCTCTTTCGATTCCTCTCTGGGAGACCCGAATAGCATTCTCATCCTGCTTTCGTAGGGCCCAGGTCTCTGAGGCTTATGTTAATGCAGGTAGAACGGTGGAGTCGAAGAGATGTGCCCGAGCCAGAGATTCTTTGTCTTTTTAGCTATTACTTGATGCTTTTGAAGGCATTCCATGCTGCTCTCTTCCTCCTGCGCAACTCAGGTTTTAGGACGTTAATCATGTGGACTTCTCGACCTAGTTACACATAAGTACTGCATTCAGAGATGTTTGTTCCATTGAGAGTGAATGGGGCCTCTGGAACTAGTTCATTTTTTTATGAACATATTTTTGTGGAGATTCAGCTGTAGACCTATCTTTCCACACTCTCAGTCAAAGTCAGCCAGCATTTGTGCCACTTGGCTAATGTTTGGTGTTATTAGAACGATGTCATCAGCAAAGTGGAGGTAGTTGCTGACCATCTCTCTTCACTCCCATTCCTTCCCATTCTAATTGTCACATGATGTTCTTGAGGGTGGTGCTAAAGAGTTTTGGTGAAATGGTATCACCCTGCCGAACCCCTCTTTTGACATCGATGATCACTTCTTTGTAGAATGGTGAAATCCTGATGGTGAATCCGTAATACAGCTCACAAAGGATCTTGATGTATTGGATTTGAATGCCCTGTTTAGCTGAGCTTCGATGACTGCTTCAGTCTCCACAGAATCAAAGGCCTTCTTTAAATCAATGAACGTGAGACAGAGTGGCATGTTGAACTCACTACAAACTTCAATGAGCTTGGTTACCGTGTGGATATGGTCGATTGTGCTTAATCCTTTTCGGAAGCCCCATTGCCTGTTGTCCGCCATCTACAAGCTGCTCATTCGAGTCATACTGAACAAGATTGGCAGAACATTAGATGAACCATGCGAGCAAGCTCGCTTCGAAAAGGATTCAGCACAATCGACCATATCCACACGGTAACCAAGCGGCACAAATGTTGGCTGACTTTAACTGAGAATGTGGAAAGATAGGTCTACAGCTGAATCTCCACAAAACTATGTTCATGAAAAATGAACTAGGTCCAGAGGCCCCATTCACTCTCAGTGGAACAAACATCTCTGAATGCAGTACTTATGTGTAACTAGGTCGAGAAGTCCACATGATGAACCACCTAAAACCTGAGCTGCGCAGGAGGAAGAGAGCAGCATGGAATGCCTTCAAAAGCATCGAAAGAAATAGCTAAAAAGACAAAGAACCTCCAGCTACAGGCACATCTCTTCAACTCCACCATTCTCCCTGCATTAACATATGCCTCAGAGACCTGGGCCCTACGAAAGCAGGATGAGAATGCTATTCGGGTCTCCCAAAGAGGAATCAAAAGAGCTATGCTTGGAATATCACTCCTCATGCAAGTGAAAGAAGGAATCCCCAGCTCCGACCTCCGTTGCTGTTCCAGAGTCAGGGATGCTGTCTCATTTGCCAGGGCATTGAAAATCAGATGGGCTGGACATGTAATGTGATTTGGACACGACCTCTGAACTAGAGCCGTTACTGACTGGATCCCAGGGGATGTCAAAAGATCATGTGCCCGCCCATCTACAAGATCGTTAGACTTCTTCGTCAAGACTATGAACAAACGGTTTGAGGCTCTTTGTTCCTGAAGCAACCAGATGCCATTGGGCTACACTGGCAAGTGATAGGGACAAATGGAAATGTTACTGGCACCCGGTCGAGCAAATCGATGAATAACGGGATGTCAAATGATCAAGTAATATATATCTCTTGATTAGTAAGATATGGCCTACACTGTCTCTTCTAACCTTTTTCCATCCTGAAGTCTATGTTGTCAGTTACTAGTATGGCCACACTGGCCTTATTTGGAGGAGACATTTGCATGGAGAATTGTTTTCCAGCATTGACTTTGAGTCTGTGTTTACACTGACTATTGAGATGCATTTCTTGTAGGCAGCAGAATGCTGGATTCAGGTTTTAATCCATTATGCCACTCTGTGTCTCTTTATTGGTGAATTTAGACTGTTGACATTGAGAGAGATTATTGTTATGGGATTTTGTATCATCTTTCTGTTTAAACTTTTCTCTTGAGGTTTGTCATATTTTAAGTAGACCCTTCAGTCCTTCCCCAGAAATATGAGGATTTTTTTTCTTTCTGGGTGACATTCCGCAATGCTCTGGGGTTTCTACTTTCTCTGCACACTTGAATTACTCCTGCTAGTGCTCGGGGACCATATGGATGCCGGGGATAGAACCTGTGCCAGCACAGGCTGGCCAAGTGCAAGTCAAACACCCACCAGCTGGACCATCGCTCCGGCCCAGAAATATGAGTTTTAATGAAAATACAAAATGGTATTTGTAAAGGCACAAGTAATAGACAAATTTTGGTGTATATTTTGATATGGGTAAAATCAATGTAGTTCAGATCTTCTTTTAAAGTTGGTTTTTGGCCCAGACCCTGGCCAGTTTCAGCAGAGCCCTAGGGCCAACAGACATGTGGGCTGCTATGACCGTGCAGGCCAGGCTTGCAGTGGGGATTGGGGCTCCTGCCCTCATCCCTTCACCTCCAGTGAACCAGTGGATGTGGCTATGAGCCCCGCATTCACCATTACCAGCTGGAGAAGAGACTGGCCAGATGCACAGCTACACCAGGCTTAGATAATTATCAAGTTTAGGGCCAGGGCCTTCCCAGGGTCTTGCATTGTAATGATTTTTGTAGTTGCAACAAACTGGGGGATGCTATGGAATGGGGAGTGGGTGGTGGGCATTGGCCTATGGTTGTCATAGGGGCACATTGGTGGTGGGGCATTGGTGGTGGGAATGAGGCACTAGTGGAGGGACAGGTGCTGGGACACTGCAAGACTGAGACCCAGCTATGAACATCTTTGTAACTGTATATCTCATGGTTTTATAATAATAAAATAAAAATAAATTAAAAAATAAATTAAAAAATGAAGTTGGTTTTGAGTCTATGAAGTTCTTGAGCTGTTGCTTATCCATGAAGTGGTGTCCTCCTTTCAAATCTGAATATGAGTCTAGCTGGGTAAAGAATTCTTGGTGTGGCCTCCATTTCATTGAGCTTGATGTATTTCTTTTTTTTTTTTTTTTTTTTTTTTGCTTTTTGGGTCACACCCGGCGATGCTCAGGGGTTCCTCCTGGCTATGCACTCAGGAATTACTCCTGGCAGTGCTCGGGGACCATATGAGATGCCGGGATCGAACCCAGACCAGCACAGGCCAGCCGCCGCAAGGCAAATGCCCTACCCACTGGGCTATCGCTCCAGCCCCTGGCTTGAAGTATTTCATCTAAAAAGTCTGCTGCAAATTTTAGGGATGCTCCTTTGTAGATAATTTCCTTCTTTGACACTGCTGATTTCAGTATTCTATCTCTACTTATAGTTTTTGTCATTTTAGTTAGGATTGTCTTGGAGTATTCTTATTTGGATTTCTTTTTAGCTGTTACCCTTTGGACCTTCTGAATCTGGGAGCAAGCGCCTTTTAATTCTAAGAACTTTTCAGCAATGATGAATTTGACAGTTGCTTCTTTATCTGGATTATCTTCCTGCCCCTCTGGGACCCAAATGATCCTTATGTTATTCTTTTACCTTCATCCCAATTATCTCTTGTTGTCTATTTGTTAATTGTGAGTCTTTTTTCCATCTTCTGCTGTTGTCTAGAGATTCTCTGCACATCATCTTGGAGCTCACTAATTCTTTCTTCAGCAGTTGTTACTCTGCTGCGGAGACCTTCCAGTGAATTTTTAATTTCACTTACCACATTTTTATATCTGTCATATCTGCTTGTATTTTTCCTGTGCATTTTCCTCAATTCTGTTTTCATAACCTCGTCAATTTTATTGACTTTGTATTCCATTGCTTCTTTGAGCTCCTTATGCATCCTTAACAGTTCTTTCCAAAATTCTTTATCAGAGAGGTTATATAGCTCATTGTTAATTGCTTGTCTCAATAGGCTAGCAGCTTCACTCACTAAGCTTAGTGGAGCTCTGAGTTGCTTCACCATTATGATCTTTTGCAGGTTGCAAACTGTAGTACAGTTAGGGAGGGCCTAGGCTGTTTCCAGAGTTTTATGGGAGGAAAGAAATTTTGGGCCCTATGTTCACTGGAAACTTGTAATGATATACAGCAAGTAATTCGTGCGGATGCATCACGTCTGCATGGTTTTGAATTTTGGGATGTGAGACCTGAGTTTGGGAGTGGAAGAATGGTTGCAGGGCAGCAGTGGTGGGAGGGAGGCAGGTGTCCCAGTGGTGGTTCAGCATGTTCTGGGCCTCTTGGCCCTTTTGTGGATGTTCCCAGGCTTTGGGCTAGGGTCTGGGGAGGTCTACCGTCTGAAGGAATCACACACCTGAGCTTGGGAGTGGAAGGATGGCTGTAAGGCAGCGGCGTAGGGAGGGAGGCAGGCGGCCAGGTGGCGGTTTGGAACATTCTAGCATCCTTTGTATTTACCTATTTCTTAGGCAAAACTCTTTATCTGGGAATTCTTTAAAATGCCTTTAACATTAAGTTCCTGTACAGGTAATAATTTTTTTTAAATTTTTTATTATACCACCGTGAAACATACAATTACAAAGGTGTTCATAATTGGTTCTGGCATACAGTATCCAACCCCATCCCTCCACCAGTGCCCCATTTCCACCACCAATGTACCTCCCCCCCCATCCCCCCAGGCCGCCTTAATAAGGTACCCAGTTTCCTCTCTTTTTCTCTCTCTCTGTCTCTGCATCTCTCCCTCTTATTTTACACATTTGTAGCCTGCAGATATTTAGAGTTTATCTAGTTTTTGTGTATATTCAGGGTGGTTTTAATCTGCCATTACCATTTCCCATATTTATTAAAACACTTGTATCTATTTATATCCTATTAAGAATGCAGTCATTCTATATCTGTCCTTTTCTTTGATAATTTCACTCAGTGATAGACTCCATGTCCATCCATTTGCAGGTAAATTTCATAATTTCATCCTTTCTGACGCCGATAGTTTCCATAGTGTAGATGAACCACAGTTTCTTTAGCCAGTCCTCTGTTCTCGGCATTTAGGTTGTTTCAGATTCTAGCTATAGTGATAGCGCAGAGATGAATAAAGAAGTTCAGATAGTGTTTCGATGTTTGATTAATTCTTTCAATCCTTTGAATATAGGATTATTCTTGTGTAATCGTTGACACACAAATGCTCTAATAAATGCAATTGCTCCAGTTCAAGAGGAAAACATCATCATGATAATAGTCGATAGGAAACATATTTCTACTTAACAACCAGTTACAGAATAGAGATCTATTTTCTAGCAGGACAATAAAGTAAGTGAAGACTTTTATAAAGTCAGATGTAACTATGTCTTACTGTGATATAGTACTCCAGGAAAATGGAACCATTAGTTGATTTATCCTATACTTTTCTTATTGCTACTAAGTTTAACATGTAGATGTTTGAAGAAAATTAAATAATCAATGTGTTTGCCTGGCACTAAATAACTAATTGTATACTGCATGGTAACTTAAACCATCGGTCATATTAAACATTTTTCAGGTTCATGAAATTGTGCTGGTGAAATTCACTGAAATGGAAGTCTGTGTCAGACACAAATGGGAAATATTGCCAAAGGTATTAAATAGATGAGATAATAATAATAATGGAAAATAATAGCTTCTGCACTATTAAGAAATGAAAATGGAGTGGAGAATGGGAACTGTTATAGAGCTAAAGAAGAATTACAGAATCAGTTAGAAGTGCATGTTCCTATTCTTTGGAGAGCTCATTTTTAAAAACTTTTCTACTTTTTCCTTTCTATGTTCCACTGTGTAGTAAACACACAAGCTTACACACATACATACATACATGAAGATATACATATATGTGTATGTATATGAGTCCTCTCCCCAGCCCGCAATACAGAGAATTGGAAGGATTTAAGTCAAGTGTGCAAATACACAAGGTACTGGATGCATTTTCTCTCACTGAAATCCTTATTAAAATAGTGGAACAAGGAATTTCTAAAGCATGCATTTTAGCCCATTTTAAACTTATGTTCATATAAAAATTGAGATTTATTTTAAGGATATGCATTATACTGGTTATTTTTCTTAAATATTACTACTTAAGAAAAGTAATCAAATTCTAACTGCTATAGAAGGACTTTGAAGATTTAAACAAGAAAAATATCTGATCTCATGTTCCTTTGGGTAAATGATGGAATGAATTAAACCATGTCTACAAATGCATCCAGCTCTTTTGGATCTCCAAAGCTATTAAGTGCACAACTGTAGTCTAGATATTCTCATTTGAACCAGCAGATGTTAACAAGAAGGCATTGAAATTCCAGGGCTAAATGATCAAGAGGTCAGTCAAGCATTAGAACATAATTTAAGGAAAAATCCTTGGGAAGCAGAAAGTAGATAAAACTCTCTTTATGAATAATTGTACATTCCTTGTCAAAAATTAAAATGTTTTATTTGTTCAATATGAAGAAACAAAAAAATAGAGCTACAGCGAACAACAAACCCGTCTATACGAACACAGATTTTCGTTCAACTCCCTGAAGTTCCAGTTTCAAAATCTGTTAATGAAAAATATGTTGGAGCTGGGTAGGACTCAAAGGACTGGTGACATGACTAAGAACACAGAACACAGCAGGTTATGAAAGTTCATCTCCATGTCAGAAAAGAGAGAGTTAGTGCACATCAATCCTGTCATTCTCTAGAGAAATATAACCTGAATTGAACATTCACTTTGTATGAAATTAATATTAAAATGCATAGTGGCACAGTAGAACAAAATATCACTTTTATATGTCTTGCATATGGATTTGAAGAGTTTTTAGATAAATGACTTTAAACAAGGCTGTAAACTCTATTACCTACCTACCTACCTACACAATATCTTCTATAGATGAAAAACTATTACTACCAGTTTCAGACAATTTAAAAATCTAGTCTTGTTATAATAAAGTCCACTTATTTTCTATTAGTATCTCTTTTGAAATGAACTTTTTATTTTTTAATATTTTTAGTTATTCTGGTTTGAAATCAATTTTTTTCTTGCTTTACATTGCATTTGCATATACTCTGAAGAGAAAAATAACTGTTAAGTCCCATTGATAGGTCAGAGAGCTAGTACAGCAGGAAGTATACTTGCTTGGAGGCAAGTGACCAAGATTCAGTCCCTAATACCCATATGCCCCCTGAGCACTGCCAGAAGTGATCACTGAGCTCAGAGCTAGGAGTAAGCCCTGGGCGCCATCAGGTGCGGTTGAGAAATAAAAATTTTAAAAGTCACTTTTTGAAAGTGCACCTTTTTTGGTGGTCACAACTAGTAGTGCTCAGAGCTTACTACTGGGTCAGTTCTTAGGGGTCACTCCTAGCCATGTTCAGAAGAACATGTGCAGTTCTGGGAATCATATTAGGGCTTATAAAATAAGCACCTTAATCTCTGTACTATCTCTCTAGTCTCATAAAATTATATCTTCTTATAGCATCTAAAGTAATTATAAACACAATGCGTACGGCTCTGAAGTGAACTTTTGAAGGTAAATATTTGTGTGCCCAACATATTAGGATATCATTTCCTTTAAAAATATGTAAGAAGAGATATGTTTAATTAAGAATACATACATGGAAGAAAAAACTAATTTTGTAGAATTCAAAGTTCTGTATTTCAAAGTGACAATTTTTCTGTCTATTTGAAATAACCAATCCTATTTTCCAGCCATATAACCTTAGAAACATATTCTCTTCCCTGCTTCTCTCTCTCTCTCTCTCTCTCTCTCTCTCTCTCTCTCTCTAGTATAGCAAACAAAGGAAATATGAGAAACAGGAATGTGACATCAGAGCCAATAAGAAAGTAAAATATGTAAGAGAAGGAAGAGAGAAAGAGAAAGGGAAAAAAGATAAAGAACCTGCCATAGAGGCAGGTTAGGGGAGGGGGAAGGGAATCAGGGACATTGGTGGTGGAAAATGGGCACTGGTGGAGGGATGAGTACTGGAACACTGTATGACCAAAACCCAAAGATGAACAACTTTGTAATTATATATCTCATGGTGGTATAATAAAATATTTTTAAGAAGAAAGTAAAAGTAGTACTTTCTGAACTATCAATTTTCAGAGTGAGCTAGAGGACAGAGTAGCAACTGTCTTTCTTAACAGAAGTAACTGCATATTCTTATCAGCTGCCCTACTAGAGCAAAGCTTCAATAAAATGTGACTTCAAGCCCGGTTACATATCAAATAAACACAGGGAAGTATCATTGGTGTTCTTTACTTGGTGAACATATTTATGCTTAGGAGATAATGGAGAATTATACCGTAAAAGCCTCTTAGTATTAAAATCCTGTTAAAAAATTTATTCAACTTCAATATACATAGACCAGAAAATGTTCTATATGAGGAACCGTAAAATTTTCTTTATGACTTTGCATGGGTTTGGAGAAGAAAAGTTCAAGCAATATCTGCATTCTTATTTTTTATTTTTATTGTTGCTTTTTTTGGGGTCACACCCGCCAATGCTCAGGGGTTTCTCCTGGCTCTGCACTCAGGAATTACTCCTGGTGGTCCTTGGGGACCATATGGTATGACGGGGATTGAACCCGGGTTGGCATGGGCGGCCGCATGCAAGGCAAATGCCCTACCCGCTGGACTATCACTCTGGCCCCGATATTTGCATTCTTATATAAGTTACTTAAAGAAGATGAAGATGTTATTTTTTATGGTATATTTCTCTATTCCTCTAAAGAAGGGTTTCTTAATCTTGGCAATATTTACCATTTGGGTCCAGATAAAACTGTGTTGTGGTATTTGTCCTGAGTGTGACAGAACACACCAAAAACTGCCTAATGGAGACTTGTCGTATGTCACCTTCAGTTATGACAATCAAAAAATGTCCACAAATATGGTCAGATATCGCCTAAAGAAGATACCTATGACTGGGAATATCTTTGGACTCCATGAGGATGTGTTTGTGTGTGCATGCAGGTTGCACTGGGGCACATGTGAATGCACATCAGGGTCTAGGGGTAAGTGTCAGACCATACTTGACTGTGCTCAGGTCAAGGGATCTCTTCCGTGGGTCCTGGGGACCATATGCAGTTCCGGATCAACCCCAAGTTTTCCATGTATGAGCAAGTGCCCTACATATTGTTCTATCATTTGGTCCAGGGGAATCAAAACCTGTAAGTGACAGGTTAGCAGGATTTGGTTAATATCAAATATACATGGCAAAATTCACAAAATAAAGTTTAGCAATTACTGTGATCTACACAAAACAATTTTATTGTGGCTTTGTTATTTAATCTCTGATCTTAACCAATTTTTTATAAAAAATATTACCACTATTGGTGGCTGGAGTGATAGCACAGCGGGTAAGGTGTTTACCTTGCATGCAGCCAACCCAGGTTCGATCCCGGCATCCCATATGGTCCCATAAGCACTGCTAGGAGTAATTCCTGAGTGAGGGGTCACCCCTGAGCATCACCGGATGTGACCCAAAAAAGGAAAATGAAAAAAAATTACCACTATCCTAGGCATATTACATTAAGTAGTTTTAATTGAACAAATTTATTGTGAGCTAAAATTTCCAAGCTATTCCTCCTGACTCTGCTCACATATAAAGATAGTGATGATACTCAATCAAATATAGCAAATAGAATCCTATGAAATTCATGATATTGGAATCTAAATTCTCTTGAAATTAGTGAAGAGAATTATTTCTTGGTAAAGAGGCTAGTTTTATTTGCAATCAAAGGCTACACATGCACAAACCTAATTATCATCATTATGAATACTGTTTAAATTTTTTCCTGCAGTATTACCTCCAAAAAAAATATGACTTTTTATTCTGAACATTCCAAATTTGACAGATTCTCCCAAGAGCACAGGTGAGTTAGTAGTTTAAGAATAAGTTCCTCTGAGAACAGATGACTGATTAAAGAAACTATGGTACATCTACACAATGGAATACTACACAGCCACCTAGAAAATTGAGGTCATGGAATAATCTTATAAATAAGTGAACCTGGGGAGTATCATGCTGAGTGAAATGAGTCAGAAGGAGAGGGACTACATAGAATTATTGCAAAAAAAATAGTATGAGACTAATACTGTCTAGTAGTATCATCTACTAGAAACAAGAGCAAGGAGGATTGGTCCACAGTCAAAAGCCTGCCTTGAAGTGCTGAGGAAAAAGGCAGTCGGCATAGAGAAGGGACTACTATGACACTGATATGGAATTGATCATTTTGGATAATAATTGCATGCGCTAAAACTTTAATGCAGTAAAGGATAAACATGCAGTAAAGGAACAAATATGATAACCTCTCAGTACTGTATTGCAAACCATAATGCCCAAAAGGAGAGAGAGAGAGAGAGAGAGAGAGAGAAAGAGAAAAGTACCTACCATAAAGGCAGGCTGGGCAGGAAGGGGTGGCTGGAGGGAAACTGGAAACATTGGTGGTGGGAAGTGTACATTGGTGGATGGATGGGTGTTGGAACACTGTATAACTGAAATCCAACCAAGAACAGCTTTGTGCATCTCACAGTGATTCAATAAAAATAAATAAATGAACAACTTTAAAAAAATATTTCCTTCTCCTCTTGGGTCCTTTTTCTCCTCCTTCCTCATGAGGAAAGTAGAACAAGATGGATCTATTCAGGAGTTGAGATAAAGTCACCTCAAAAAACTATTAATAATTGTAGAAATTTTGAGAAGATGAGATTGCAGTGAAAAGTAAATTGATATTATTTATACTTTTTAAAGTAGATCATTTAAAATAGTGAATATACAAGGCCACATCTGCAACTTTCTCTTTTTAATTTTATTCCTAGACAAAATATAGATTATGATCACCCCCCTAGGTCCTATATTTATCCCATTCAGCAACAGTGTCTGAAAGATTTGGACCAATTGTTCAAAGATAACTTTCAAGAGGTGGTTGGAGATGTTAGAGTTTATCACATGTCTCTGATTTATTTGTAGAAGACTATCTTGTATTTCATAACACTTGCATATTTCCTGTGACTTTTGTGGTGTAGCTATATTTCTAAATATCAATTTTCAGTGTGGGATCACCCATATCCCTATTGTATACCTTACAACAATAAGGTATACATTATTGTTTTTTTTTAATTTTGAGAAACTCAAAATTTCTAATTTTGAGAAACTCAAAATTTCTAATTTTTGAGAAACTCAAAATTTCTAATTTTGAGTTCTCTCTCCAAAATTGTTACACTAAAACATATTTACGAGTGATAATACTTACTTTCTGATTCAGTCTCTAGATGAAAAATTCATAATTATTCAAAATTCCATTTATTATATATTTTAGGGAAGATTTTTATCTCATTTGAGAAAACCAGTATAGAAGCCATTCATTTGGGTTTGTAGAGACAGCTCAGTGAGAAGGGCACTTCCTTTGTATGCAGTCAAACCAGGTAAGATCCCTGGTATTCCATACTGAGCCCTGCCAATAGTGATCCTTAAGCAGAGAGCCAGAAGTAAGACCTGAACACTTTCACATGTGGACCAAAACAAAACAAACAATAAAGCCATCCATTTGCCTAACAATAAGTCTGATGTATTTCTCAGGAGCCATATCCAAAGTTGTTCTTTATCTGCTTATTCTCTCTCATTGTGGTACATAACCTAATTTCCCCAAAGTACTTCTATCATAGTATATAATCTGATTTCCTCAAAGTACTTATACTATTCTGATAAAAAAAACAAAATGATTGGGAATATAAATAATCTCAAACGTGGACAACACCAAATTCTAAAAGATTTTGAAAAACAGGTATTTTGTGCACTGTTAAGGGAGTTTGGCTACTCTAAAAATAATAAACACATCTTAGAGATAGTACAACTGGTATGGTGCTTGCCTTGCATGCACCTAGTACAAGTGTCATCCCTAGCACCTCATGTGATACCCTGAATCCCACAGAAGTGATCCTAAGTCCCATAAAAGTGACCCCCTGACAACAGATCCAGGAATAAGCTCTGAACACACACCAAACCAAATAAATAAATTAATAAATACTTTTACTAGGTCATCCAGTATTTATACTTTTACCTAAAATATCTTTGGGTACATACCAGGAAAAATTATGCTTGCACAAAAACTTGCACCTGAATGTTTATAGTAAAGCTACCTTTACTTATAATTGCCAATCTAGGGAATAATCTATATGACTTTCAACAAGTGAACAAAAAAAAAACTGTGATACATTCAGATACTGAGATGCTTTTAGCAATAAAAGAAATGATGTATTAAGACCTAAACACAGAGGAACCTTAAAGTCATATTGCTACATTAAAGGAGCCAACCTGGAAGGCTATAAATTGTGTGACTCTAGCTCTATGACATTCTGGAAAAGGCAAAAGCAGTAAGTCAACAAAATGATTAGTGCTATATACAAAAGAACAACCAGTGCTGGAGTGGATGCAGGGAGAAAGGGTCTCTCATCCATTGTTTGTGGGAATGTCTACTGATACAGCCTTTTTGGAAAACAATATGGACATTTCTCCTAAAACTAGAAATTGATCTCCCATTTAACCTAGCCATACCACTCCTGTAAATATTCCCGGGGTTGGGTGGGGCAAAACACAGAGCAGAAATACCATCTGCATGTCTATATTCATAGCAACACTATTCACAATAGCCAGAATATGGAAACAACCAGAATGCCTGAGAACAGACGACTGGATAAAGAAACTATGGTATATCTACACAATGGAATACTATGCAGCTGTTAGGAAAAACCAAGTTATGAAACTTACCTATAAATGGAAGGACATGGAGAGGATCACATTGAGTGAAATTGGCCAGAGGGAAAAGGACTGATACAGAATGACTGCATTTATTTGAGGAATATAAAAATAGCATGATACTAATATCTAAGTCCAGGCAAAACGTGGATCAGGAGAACTTGTCAGTGGTTGAAATCTACCACAAGTGTGTGAAGCCACGGGTTAGGAAAGACAGAGAAATGAACAGTGTGCAATAATTGTTGGAAATGGTAACACCAGTATGGAACTGAGCATTGAATGTAGGCAAAGGGATATACATGGTAACCTCTAAAAGTATGTATTGCAAGCCACAATGTGTAAGAGAAGGAGGACAGAGAGAGAGAGAGAGAGAGAGAGAGAGAGAGAGAGAGAGCATACTGGAAGAGGGAGGGAATCAGGGGACATCAATGGTGGGGAATGGGTGCTGGAACGCTGTACGAATAAAATCTTATCGTGAACAGTTTTGTAACTGAATATCTAATGGTGATATAATAAAAAATTGAATTAAAAATATTAGTGCTTGCCAGAGATCTGTGGTAAGAGAAGGTATAAATGAAACACAGGATTTTTAAGGCAACAAAAACTTCTCTATTTGGTACTGGTGTTACAGTATAGTTGGACACATGTCATTATACAATTGTGAAAACCATAGATTATATAAAGTTATGCAGTTTAATGCCCAATTAGTTAAAATAATGCATGAATACTGGTTTATCAGCTGTAATGAGTATATAACTCTAATGCTGCAAGTTGTCAACAACAGGGAAGAAACCCTGAGTATATGTATAAGAAAGGGGGTATACAATAATTCTCTATATTTCTGTAAACTTAGAACTAGTATAAAACTAAATGTCATTCATTTTTAATGTCTCTAAAAAGATACTTAATATCTCAACTATTAAAAAGTAAAATTGAATCAAATTGTGGTTCTTAATCATAAATGGAATGATATTCAAAAAATCATAAATTTTTAGTTGCAATAATATATCCCAAAACAAATCTATTTTAAGATAAAAAATACTATTAAAATATAAAATACAACATATAAAATTACGAGGTCATCTGAGATCCCTCAAAGTCTCAAAGTATGGGAAGGAATGGGAGTGAAGATAGATGGTCGGCAACTACACCACTTCCGCTCGCTGATGACATCGTTCTAATAACATCAAACATTAGCCAAGCGGCACAAATGCTGGCTGACTTCCGACCGAGAATGTGGAAAGATAGGTCTACAGCTGAATCTAAAGAAAACAATGTTTATGAAGAATGAACTAGTTCCAGAGGCCCCATTCACTCTCAATGGAACAAACATCTCTGAATGCAGCAGTTATGTGTACCTAGGTCAAGAAATCAACATGATGAACCACCTAAAATCTGAGCTGCGCAGGAGGAAGAGAGCAGCATGGAACGCCTTCAAAGGCATCGAAGAAATAGCTAAAAGGACAAAGAACCTCCGGCTCCGGGCACATCTGTTTGACTCCACTGTTCTCCCTGCATTAACATACGCCTCAGAGACCTGGGCCCTACGAAAGCAGGATGAGAATGCTATTCGGGTCTCCCAGAGAGGAATTGAAAGAGCTATGCTTGGAATATCATGCCTCACTCAAGTGAGAGAAGGAATCCGGAGTTCTGACCTCCATCGCTATTCCAGAATCAGGGACACTGTCTCGTTTGCCAAGGCATTGAAAATCAGATGGGCTGGACATGTAATGCGATTTGGAGACAACCACTGGGCTAGAGCCATTACCGACTGGATCCACGGGATGTCAAAAGATCACGTGGCCGCCCACCTACAAGATGGTCAGACTTCCTTGTCAAGACCCTGAAGGAACGGTTTGAGGCTCTTCATATTCCTGAACCAACCAGATGCCATTGGGCTACATTGGAACTTGATAGGGTCGAATGGAAATGTTACTGCCCGCTCGAGCAAATCGATGAATAACGGGATTCAAGTGATCAAGTGATCAAGTGATAAACCAGTATTGCAAGATGATTACGAGATGCACTGTGTATAAATTAGGCCAGAGTGGTTTTGCAGCTCTTATTGGAAATACTCTTTCCAGGGATGGTTACATGAGGTGTCCTGATGGATATAGAGAATCTAAGGTTTTCACAACTGTATAATGACATGTTCCATCTCTTCTGTATATGCTCCCATAATGAAATAAGTGGTGCCCTTTTGAGGTATATTTCATCTAATACTGGTTTTGGTTCCTGCTCCTTAAGGTGTTGCAGGTGTGGCAGCGGTGCCCAGCAGGTGGCAGACAGGGAGACAGGCTTGTCTACACCCACGATTCTGCCCCGTGGGCCCTGGATGGTTGATGGTCTGACGTGAAAAAGACTGGGCCTCCTGGATGAACCCAGAACCATGGTAGAGCCTGCTACCATGGTGTATTCAATATGCCAAAAACAGTAACAATAATGGACCTCATTCCTAACAAATGGAGATGTTACTGACGCCCACTTGAGACAAGTGACAAGTGACAAATATAAAATATAATATAAAATAAAAAAATATTATTGCAGATTCTCTTTTTATTATATGAAACTTTAATACTTAATTTAAATAAATAGCTAATCACATATATATATTTATTTTTGGTTTTTGGGCTACAACTAGCAAAGCTCAATGCTTAGTGCTGGCACTGTGCTCAGGGATCACTCCTGGCTATGCTCAGGGAACCGTATGAGGTGATAAAGTTCAAAACCCAGGTTGGCCACATACAAGGCAAGAACTCTACTTACTATACTATCACCCAGCCTCCCAATCATGTTTCTTAAGTTTATAGAACTAGGGAAAAACTGAAAGCTGAGCATAAAATCAATAAAATTATGTTTTTAATATTCATTATTGACACATGATGTTACTGAAACAAATCACTGCTTAAAATATGAATCACTTGTATCTTCTATCACTGTCTTCCTGTTGTTCATGGATTTGCTTGAGTAGGTGCCAGCAATATCTCCATTAGTTGGGAGTGGAGGTACATTATTGTTACTGCTTTTCGCATATCGAATACACCACGGGTAGCTTGCCAGGCTCTGCCGTGGCTCTGGGTTCATCCCAGGGGACCAGTCTTTTCTATGTCAGACCATCAACCATCCAGGACCCAAGGGGTAGAGCCCTGGGTGTGGACAAGCCTGTCTCCTGTCTGCCACCTGCCAACCCAATCAGGCACCGTAGCCACACCTGCAACACCTCAAGGGGCAAAAATATGAATACCATTTTACTAAAACCTGGGGAACCTGAATTACCATTCAAATTTCTTTTTTCCTGTGAACAAGGAGCTAAAGGAATACATTCGAATTCATTATCATGGGCTCAGATGTCCTAACTGGACTGGTGTTGATAAAGCACTGGAAGTTCAGTAAACACTGGACCTTTCCCAGTGTGCACCGCTGCCATCAGATGGTGCTGCAAGGGTCCAGGGTCTTTGCTTTGACGGCTACCTTTTTTCATCCATTTTCAATCAACGTACTTCTTTTCCTTGCATTCTTCTCTGGCCTAAAAGTTACTGTATCTTTTAATAGTAACTCTGATAAGAAAATATCTGGTAATAGTGACATGCCCAGAAAGCAAACAGTTTTTTTTTCCTAATTTGCAAGTTCTGAAGACAGTCTAGGTGTTGTCTTAAATAGTTTTCCACCTCCAACCCCTCCCACTCACTGTCAAAAGAGGTCTTTATTCAGCCAGCATTAATCTCATTTCTCATTTGAGATCAAAAACCTAATTAAAAGTGTTGACTCCTACGATCAGTATCCAGAGAAACAGTAGGGTGTCTTTGGAGGTATAACCTTATTTACTGAAGCATCCATATGTTATTTGGGGGGTGGGTACTGTGCCCTGAATACTCTAAGCAATGAAGAATCCATTCATGGTAATGTTGGATGTAACAGTTCTGGGGAAAATTGGTGGACATTTCTATTTTAAGCCTAAAGAATCCTCCGCCACCATTCTATTTTTCCATTCTCTGTACAAAAGATAATTATTGAAAAAATTCATATGCTTTTACCTATCATTTTATGGAAGCATTTCCCAAACAGGAATTTGGGAACATAACAATGGGAAATGCTGCTAAAAGGCATATTCATTGACTTTAATTTCTTACTCATTCTTGATGTATTGTATCTTTAACTTCTTACTCATTCTTGATGTATTGTATCTTTAACTTCTTACTCATTCCTGATTTATTTTATCTAAAAGACATTTTCAATGATTTTAATTTATTATTCATTCTTGATTTATTTACTTTGGCTTTCATGTGAAAATTCTCACACGGATTTCTATTATTTCTTCTCAGTCTTCCTTTTAACTTTTTGTTTCCTTAATTGTCCATTGTATTTCTCCCTTAGCATTTTGGTTTTTGAACTGAGAGAACTTTCACATTCAGTTTCAGATACCAAACAAATAAGTGAAGACATCCTCAATAATTACCTAAAATCTATTTTTATTGCAATCTCCAAGTTATATCCATCTGCTCTTCACTCCAATTCAATTGATTTCTAGCACTCAGTTTTACCCATATTAAAGTTATTGTGTTTTCCATTTAAATAATTGGATTTAATTACCAATTCAATTAAATAATTGGATTGGTAGCAATTCCTTTTTAAGTCATAAAAGGAATTGCTACCAATCCAATTATTTAAAACAAAAAAGAAATCGAGTTAGTGCAGGAACACAGCACAGCTGGCAAGATGTGAACATGGCTTTAATCATCGCCACTATATATAATCCCCCCAAGGCACTTCGAGGAAGGATTCCTGAACATGGATCAGGAATGAAAAAGCATTGCTAGGTGTGGCCCAAAACAAAAAATATATATATTTTTGAGACATTTTTCTTAAGCCAAGTTCTCTAATTCTTAAACATTCATAAAAATGTATAAAAACCTAATCTCCTGTTTTATCTTCACTAATATTGTTCTCTGATATGGTAGAGCAATCTCTTTATATCTGGTCTTCAAGCCCCTCAGCACCAAATAGAGACCCAGAACTTTTTAGAAACAATATAGAGACAAACTAGGGAAAGAACCTCAAGTACTGATTCTAGTCTCATAATTTTCAGTCTCGTATCTCTTGCAGGCAAATTTTTCCTGCTTAATCCTAGAAAAGGTTACTTCATTACACCATCCATCTCTTATTTTCCAGTAGTATGTAAATATTTTAGCAGTAGCAAAATGTCCTCAAACCAAACCCAAGTACCATACAAACTCCTTTCATGGAAGAAGGAAAGTTTAAAGCCATGAATTATAACCAAGACAGTAGAAGGTAACCGATCCTTTGCTAGGTGAGGGTGAACTATACATAAAGAAAACTCAGTTCTATACATTCTTGGGTCAAGTCTGAGTCCTGATGTTATGATGAACTAAGTTAACTGGTTGGAATTATTTCTTTTGACCATGCTTTAAACTGTCCACGTGTAGTAATTTCAAGGTAAGAAAAAAGGTAACAGGGTGGCCTAGTTTCCATTTTTATTTTTCAGTCTCGCTTAGCACACTTGCATTTTACTAGTTTTAAGTGGGTCACAGACCAGGAATTATTGACTATAGAGTGGCAATGATGAAAAAAATATATTGAGTTATACCTAAACATTTCTATACGAAATAAAGGGGGAAATCAGAGACATGACACTAATTTACATTTATTTACATTTGTCATATGTGTTGAATGCTAGAATTTGACAAAGAAACTTGTTGAATTCTGGAATGTGGAATATAACTTGAGTAAAAGTATTTTAGAGAACATGGAAGAGGGGGAAATATATTTCATATATGCCAAATGCAGGTAACAATTATAGACCTCATTCCCATGATCTGATGGAATGGTTTGAGGCTCTTTATGCTCCTGGAGCAGGCAAATGCCCTTGGGCTCTTCTAGCATGAAACAGGACGTATGGATATGTTACTGAGGCCCGCTCGAGCAAATCGATGATGAACGGGAAGACACGTGATACAAGAACAAAAACTTAATTAAAGGTGCCCAAAGGCTGGACTGGGCTGGACATGTAATGCGATTTGGAGACAACCGCTGGACTTGAGCCATTACAGACTGGATCCCTCAGGATGTCAAAAGATCATGTGGCCGCCCACCTACAAGATGGTCAGACATCTTCGTCAAGACCCTGAAAAGAATGGTTTGAGGCTCTTCATATTCCTGAAGCAACCAGATGCCATTGGGCTACACTGGCACATGATAGGGTCCAATGGAAATGTTACTGGCACCCGCTTGAGCAAATCGATTAATCACGGGATGTCAAGTGATCAAGTGAAAGGCAACAAAAACTGAGAACTTGTAGGAAGTTCACTACATAGGGGAGGAAGGCGGGTGAGTCACCTGGGACAATGGAGGAGGGAAGCACACACTTGAGTGGAGGGCCTGGTGCTGGAATGGTTCATGTATGAACTCCTACCGGTTTGTAAACCATGGGTGCCCCCAAATTTAAAAACCTAAAAGGTAAAAGATACCCTACTGAATGGCAGAAAATATTTGCATACTAGACATCTCATAAAGTTGATGTATGCTAGACACTTTAAACACTCACAAAACTCGCTTGCTCTTCAAGCCCGTGTTCTCCCTTGAACATGCACCCTGCTTGATGGTCTCTGTTTCTTTGCTGCCTGTATTCTCTCTTGAACACATTTCCCCCTACTTTTCTTTTTCACATTTTTTGTTTCAGGACACCTCTGCATCTGCTCTGGATTGCCTCCTGCAGGTCACTTTGTAGATAAGGGGTCGTTTAAACGTGGCAGTTTATCTGACCATGTATTCTGTACTGGCTGCTATCAATATTCTCTCATGCTACCACAATCATCGTGGGACTAGCTAGATCTTACCAGCATATTTGCCTGGCCATGTTGGATCTCTAAGTAATTAGCCCAGAGAGAAATGCTGTTTGCCTTCAAGCAAGCAAGCATGGCTCCCTGATAACTCAAAGGCAACTAAAATACAAAACTACCGTGAAGTAGATGAGACTCTTGTGTAGGCTTGGAAAAATAGTTAACTGGCATTAGTATAGTTTTTGGTACAGAGACATGACATCTCAGAAACCCCCTTCTCTACTCTATAAAGGCATTTCCAGGCAGATCTTGGCTCAAAACATTAGCATATAAAAGGGCCTAGGTGAGGTGCTTGGAGAAATTATCTGAGGGCATTTGACCCTTCCTGCTTCCCATAATAGTGGGAGGTCTGAGTTGCAGGGGTTTAAAACTAGGCCGCTTCCTCTCTTGCTCTCTCTTTTTTGGACTCTCTTTTGGGGCTTGCACTCTTCTTGGGAGTCTTGTCTTTGTCTCCTCTTTACAGGGCCTTAACACTAGGTGGCTGCATTCTTGGCCTACATGTGGCTGGGGTTCTAGCTGGGAATCCTAAGCACAGGGTTTTTCCTATTGCTGATTTGTATGCCTGAACCTGTGATAAGTAAAGCATTTTAAAACTGCATCGGATTCCTGAGTTTTCATCCACTCCCCACCCGGCCCGAAGTAGAAGGGAACTCGCTTCCCTATACTGTTGGGGCGCCAGCGGCTTCCCGACAATTTTTCTTGTATTCACTGTATCACTGTCTTCCCGTTCATCATTGATTTGCTCGAGCGGGCACCAGTAATATCTCTATATGACCTGTCTCATGCAAGTAAAGCCCAAGGGCACCTGCTTGCTCCAGGAATATAAAGAACCTCAAACCATACCATCAGGACATGGGAATGAGGTCTATAATTGTTACTGGTATCTGGCATATCAAATACGACACGGGTAGCTTGCCAGGCTCTGCCGTGTGGGTAGCATACTCTTGTAGTCATTAATTTAAAAAATCTTGCTCACTAAAAAAAAAAAAAAAAAAACTTACAAAACTCAACAATACAGAAAAACACATCAATAAGTAGGGAAAACTCAATGAACAGCCTTATCACAAAAAAGGGCCATAAAATGGGCAATAGAAACAGGAAAAAAATCTTGGCATCACTGGTTATCAGGGAAATACAAATTAAAAGTCAGGAATTACAGGAACACAGAGAAAGAGGAACCCTCATTAACTGTTGGTGGGAATATGAAGTGGTAGTCTCTCTGGAAACCAGTTTGAAGATTTTTCCAAAAATCAAAAATAGTATCCACTTCTGAGACTCTATCCAAAGAACACTATTTCTACAAAAATAATACAAACTTGTGTTCACTGCAATGGTGTCTACCATGGCCAAAATCTGGAAACTACCCAAGTGCTTTTCA
Organism: Cryptotis parvus; assembly: GCA_021461705.1. Lineage (NCBI taxonomy): Eukaryota > Metazoa > Chordata > Mammalia > Eulipotyphla > Soricidae > Cryptotis > Cryptotis parvus. The sequence continues at coordinate 360,621 of JAJIBD010001294.1, read as the reverse complement.
ACAGATAAGTGGATGAAGAAGATGTGGTATATACACAATGGAAAATTACTTGGCCACAAGAAAAGCTGAGATCTTGTCTTTTGCTACAACTTGGATAGAACTGGAAGGGGGTTATATTAACAAAATAAGGCAGAAGTAAATAAATACCAGATGATCGCATTCATATGTGGCAGATACATGAAGAGTAAGCAAGAGAATATACAATGGCTAATGAAAACTAACCCTAAGACTGACAACATAATTGACATTGACAAAGACAGATAATGGGGCAGAGGGCAGGAGAGCAGGTCCAGGTTGAAAGGCACATATAGAACTATGGTAAAGGGATGTTGGTACTTTGGTGTTCTGTAAGAGCTGGTAACATTGTACTACAAAATAACACTTACATTCTTATAAACCAATGTTACCTCAGTTGTTTAGAAGTTTAAAAATTAACGCATTTTTACCACTAAAGTGAATACATAAAAATTTTAAAATGCTGAGTATTGCAAACTATCACTTCTCTTTTTCTAAATAATCACAGTTAAATCAGTAAAATATAATTTATCTTCCTTTCTCAGGGGGCCACAGCTGGCACTGCACTCAAGGTTCACTCCTGGCAATGCTCAGGTATCATATGTGATGCTGGGGATCAAACCTAGGTAGGGAAACTGCCATACCCACTGTACTATCTCTCTTGCCTAGTTATAACCCATTTTTAGAGAATTTTCTCATGATGGTTTGAATTATGCTTTAAATAAAATGGTATATATATATACATACATATTTTTATAATTTACAATTCCATTTGCAAGCTAACAATTTCATCTCTGAATATAGTTATTTTTCAAACACATTAATTTTTTTTCAAAAATAATAAGAAATTTCTTACATTTCACCTCTACTTTTTTAAAGTAGCTTTTTCTCTTTACTATATGCAGCAATATATCTTTCTACTAGGAACCACAGCATCAGAGACTTGACCTGGTCAGTCTGATCCTGAAGCTTATGTTGAGTATCATTTTCATCTTCTCTTGTCTCACAAGAACACTACTGCCCCTTGAGGTCAAAGCAGGCTTTACATAGTAGTGCTAGTGTTGATCTTTAAGGGATCCTGAAATTTCATGTTACGTAAATGAATGTAAATGAACTTTCATGTTACAGGAAAAAAAGAGACTGTCTTTGAGTAAATAAGTGTAGATGCTTACGGGTGATCATGGGAAATGGGGAAAACCAGCATTTGGCTACTTGGATTCTTCAGCAAAGCAAAATCTTCTGAGGAGATATAACTAAGGCAGGGGGTAACGGTGGGTGTGAGTGATTAAAACACTCTGAAAAGACAAACCATTTAGAATACCTGTTGGTTTATGTTCATTATTTTGTTTCTTACTAAGTAGATTTTACAACTTTAGTTTTAAATTTAATTCCACAACTGATTTTTGGTTATATCACCATAATAATTCACTGGTATTTTATAGGAAACTAAATATGTGTTCATGTTGAAATTTAAATATTTCAGACAGGGGTGAGGAGAAAATAAGCTTACAGAAAAAATAAGCTTACAGAAAAAATACAATTTTTTTTACATTTATATCCTTATAGCAGGCTATAAATTCTTATAGAATGACTATCGGTCAAATTACTTAATTACTCGGATTATTATGCATCATTCTAAAAGCTTACTATAATTTTTCATTAAATAAATATAAAATGAGAATTAATAACTGAATACTACTCTGCATCAGGAGTCAAGGATTTAAAGACAAATAGAAGGATTTTGGTGCTTAGAAAATTGACAGAAATGAAAGCACAGTCAGAGAGTTAGGCAATAATGCAGAAAACAGCCAAATATACAAAGTGCAAGCAAGTAAGAACAATAGCAACAATAAACAAATTTCTGTGACAAAAGAATAATATTATACATCATTCCACAATGTGCTTTTTACCTACTTGTCATGACCATCTCTCTGAGGCAATGTTTGGTCTAATTGTTATCTTTAATTGCTGGATAATATTCGTATCATGATTATACAATAAATCATTCAAACAGTCCTTCATTGATTGACACTCAAGTTGCTTTGCAAAATTTCCCACTTCAAAATGTGCTAAAATAAGCACATCTAACTCATGCTTCTGTTTTGAGGTATTTAAACCTTAGTGACACAAACATAAAAATATTTTCCTTAGTCCTTTGACTAGAGCTAACTGAGCTACTGTAAATTGTTTTACTGGGAGAAATGTTCATTCTTTTTTCTTATGGCAGGTAAACTTCTAATATAGCTTAACATAGTGTCTCTCATTTACAAATTTCTACAAATATCTTTAGTATGTTAAAATATTTTATAATTTTTAAAATATTGGATGCTTAATATACTTGGGGTTTATTTGACATGGTATGATGTGCTTTTTTATGACTAAACAACTAATAATTTCCACACCATAATGAATGAAGCTTTCATGAATTAGCTACTTAGATTTTCTTGGATATGTTTCTGGGAACTCTAATACTTAATCTTTATATTGCTGAGTCAATACTTGCACATACTCCAAAAACTGCAGTTCATTGGTTTGGTGCTGCAATTTTATAGTAAGTTGTAATTTCTGTTACTTCCCATTCACAGTTATTCTTATTTTAAAAGAGCTGCATAATAGCCGTCCTGTAAATATAAATATTCCCTACTAGTAAACTTATACTCTGTTCTCATTTACATGTTTCTAGAGTGATTTTTTTCATCACTTGCTGCAGTCCTGCAAGGCACAGTAGAAAACAAAAGTCGTACTATAATGTGTTCCTTTATAGTGGTCTCATTAGTTAGCACATGATGATACTGGCACATAGCATACAGTAATGTGCATAGCAGCATATACATAATTAAATTCTACATTTTCTCAAAGATTCTACAGATTCACAGTACATACACACAATTGATCAATCTTTCAAGATCAAGACCCTATTATATAAATAATGATCAATCTACCAATTGTATTAGTTTTCAGACTCTCAGAACTCTGGGGATCAAATGCTTAATTGACAAATCCCTAAATTTCTTTTTCTACTAGTAATTCCTATTCAGTCCACTGTCAAATACTAATCAAAAGTCCTACAAACAGAAGTATGATGTAGTCAACATCATAAAGCTAGTTCTAACATGGACATACGATACTATTTTATCTCCAAAGCCAATTTGTGTCACGGAACCATTGTGCAGTAAGTGTCTCTGGACTTTCCAGAAGCTTTTGACATAGAGAATCATTAACATTTCATGATGATCTTCCCCAGGGTGTTTGCTCCCTTCTTACACATTACAAAGAGAATATCCACTAAATTACTCTAGGACTATTCTACATCAATATTCTGCAATCCAAGAACACACTTCTCAAACTGGAAATAGACTTATTTCCAGAAATGAATTAGTTGGTAAATATTGTGATTGTTGTTGGCAACCCTAGAGAGAAAATGTATAGCCCTCTATATTACAACATGAATGGTAACTCTGAAAGTCTTAGAGACAGTGGCAGCATTTCAATCAGACACACAGAACACCAAGAGTTTAGTCAGAGTATCACTATTTATCAAAGTATCAAAGGAACATTTATGAGAGGTGTGATAGTTATTAAAGATTGGGGCCAGAGCGATAGCCCAGCGGGTAGGGCATTTGCCTTGCACACGGCCAGCCCATGCCGGCCCGGGTTCGATCCTTGGCATCCCATATGGTCCCCAGAGCACTGCTGGGAGTTAATTCCTGAGTGCAGAGCCAGGAGAAACCCCTGAGTATTGCCGGGTGTGACCCAAAAAGCAAAAAAAAAAAAATCTTTGGATACTATATTGGATACTATAAATCCTACCCATAAATGAGGGATTGGAGCCTTCTTCCATTATCATTTTTAAAATTTAGACTATTTTTCCTTAGTCCTTCATTCAGCTGGATTTAAATAGTTATATCTTAGTGTAAAACTCTAGATTTTCATTTGCAGATTCTACCAAAAGAATGAAGATATAAATTACTTCACTCCATCTGTCATAGATATGCTATTGATGATTTAATATTCTGCGTCTCACTCAACACTATCTCTTAAAGTGGTGCAGAATAAATTATGAAAATTTAGTATTATAAAAAAAAATACTTTTTTTTTTCAATCCGGCCCAGGTATGCTGAACCAGAGACTCTCAGACATGGGACAGAGCTGTTACTTGCTCTCCTGTGCCCAGCCTCTCGTGAGGCACCTGGGAGGCATGGCGTGTTCTAGCCCTGGCCTGCCACCCAGCAGAGCCTCACAACAAGCCAGACAACCGCCCCCTACTCCATGGGGCCGCCATTTTCCACATCCGGACTTACCTCTCGTCACAACTCCACCCAGCAGACCAGACTATCACAGCCGCTCGCGCGGCTGCCGCGGTTCATCAATAAATGCTTTATTTAGAGGTGACTACAAGAGTGAGTATGCCACCTGCACTGCAAGCCTGGCACGCTGCTAGTGTTGTATTTGATATGCCAAATACCAGTAACATTTATATTAGGTCATTCCCATGACCTAATATAATGGTTTGAGGCTCTTTATGTTCCTGGAGGAAGCGGATGCCTTTGGTTTCTACTAGCATGAGGCAGGACATATGGAGATATTACTGGTGCCCGCTCTAGCAAATAGATGATGAACGGGAAGATAGTGATAGTGATCGTGATAAAAAAAGAACCTTGATCTGCTAACCTCTCTATATTCAATATATAGAATCATCACTCTCTTTTGCTTTAATTTCAAGGAAGCTCTTCATCATCAGAGCAAATACAGGTATTCTCTACTTTTCAAACACTTCATTACACCACCTTCTTTTAAGAACCCCCTACATGAGATCCCACTTTTGGTAAGCAAAAGATTTCTCAGAAAGAGTTTTACCCTTAGGGCAAAAACCGCAAAGTCCAACTAGTGATCTGCAGCAGGTCCTCTTCTCCCAGGCTGGACACAGCCACAGCAACAAGAGCAGCAGCACCATGCTTCTTCCCTGGGACTGCTTCCTGCAGCTCAAAGTTTACCATATCAGCCCTCGTCAGCTACATGTTAAATTTACTTCAGGTTTTGTCCGTTATCAATCATAACTTGGTACATTTATTTTCACCTTCCAATGCTCAAAAAAAAGTCTACATTAATCAATGGTAACTACAGAAGCTAGAAAAAATGCAGTGGGTAGGGTGTTTGTCTTGCACATGGTGGACTTGGGTTCAATCACAGGCACCCCATATGGCTGTCCTCGTCCCTGCAGAAGTATTTCTTTTGCAGAGAGCCTCTAGGAGTTTCTCGGTGCCTTGAGCACTGTGAAGTGTCGGTTAAAACAATAGCAAAAATTAGTGATAATCACTACTTTATTTTATGCTGCTTCGACTTACAAGGTTTCACAGGGAAATTTTTCAATATTTTAAAGTTTACCTTTGGCTTTTCAGATAGTGGAGTTGATTCAGGTTGATTTTTAGAATTTTGTCCCACACAAGCTCTCTTACTTTTGGAAGATTCATCTCTTGACACAGCAAACATAAATATAAGTACAGCTTATTAATGAACTTGTCTGCATTGCTAGGCATCCATAAAGGTGTAACTTTTCACTTTCGCATATTACTCTTTATGTTTCAAAGTAAAAGCATTCAGTTTTTTAGCTCCATAAGGTCTATGATGAGCCCTTAATCTTGAAAGTCTGCTCCACTGTGTTAGTGGGATAAAATGGGTCTGTGTGCTTTGCTTCTGTGTATAAAGCTCATTATTCGCCAACTGAATCATTCCCAGTGAGCATTTGTTGGTGACTGAATCTAATATGATTTATAATTTCCTGTCTCATGTTTCCAAAAACTCAGTGTATTTCTTCATGAAGTTTTCTATGATTTTTAGACTCTGCTTTAATTCTAGGTATGAATTCTGCAGTCTTTCATAGAAGGACAAGACATGTATTTCAAAATGTTCTCTTTTCTAAAATCTTCCAGAAAACAATAAATTGGATGTTCACCCAGGTGGTGATATAATTGATCAAATAATATTACTAAATTTAGAAATGACTAATTTGTAAGCATTTCTAAACTTTACTTTTCATGCTATCCACTATATGTATCTCAGATCCTCACTGTTCTGTGCACTGCCTCAAGCATTATATCATTTAATCTTTTCAGTATCTCTTTGAAGTGACTATTAGAATCTCTAATTTACAGCTGGCAGAACTGAAACTCAGAGACTGAGGTGAGTTGCCTAGATCCTGCAGTGAAGGGAAAATATTCCAGGTCTCCCTCAGGATCTTTACTCTAGAATCAGTGCTGTAGAAATCTTCAAGATTTCAGTATTATGAACGTCCTTATTTTGGTAAAAGTATAAATAGATTAAATAATCTTTCTGAATGCGGTAAACATATCAGTAACTATTAATATGCCCAAGTAATTATAGAAACAAATTGATCAATATTACTAATACTATTATAACTGGAGATAATAAAAATGGGAAAAATGAAATCTCTTCCTGCATTTTAAGCAACCCTCCCCACCACCTGCCCATTTCACCAATGTAGTTCTAAGTCAAAGAACATAGATTGTAATCCTTTTAAAAAGGGTCCATTAAAGCCTGCACATTCTTCCCTGTGTGCCTCCTGAATTCTCTTTTCAATCCCCTTAAATAAAAATAGTTCAATAATAAGCCTACCACTGGACTAGAGCCGTTACCGACTGGATCCCAAGGGATGTCAAAAGATCACGTGGCCACCCACCTACATGATGGTCAGACTTCTTCGTCAAGACCCTGAACGAATGGTTTGAGGCTCTTCGTATTCCTGAAGCAACCACATGCCATTGGGCTACACTGGCACGTAATAAGGTCAAATGGAAATGTTACTGGTGCCCGCTCAAGCAAATTGATGAATAATGGGATGTCAAGTGATCAATAAGCCTATACTTCCAGGTTTGAAATGCCTTATTATTGGTGAGGACTTCATAATATTACTAAATAGTACTACTAAAAATCACTAATACAATTGCAACCATTTCTAAAATAACCCTTAGATAATTCTTTCTTTGGTAAATGATCTAGGTAAATGTAAGCAAAGTCTAACAATACCAGCTATTTAGATGGAGGGATTGTCCTAGTTTTATACATATTTTAGTCTAGGTCATAGATTATCAAGAAAGCATTCTCGGTTAGAACTTTCTGTAGACCACAGTCTTCAAAAGTGCATGAAATGTAACTATCATCCTGATCAATAGATATTCCATTAGCTAGCATGTCTGGCACAACATCACAGTCAAGCAGATACTTGTTGAGCCAATACGCTATTATAGGACCTTGGAGCATAATATTGTAGCCCACTGCTCAACACTAAGCATGCTTAATTAATATCTATTGGATTAAAGCAATCCAATAGAAATAAATAATCATGCTATGCATCCCAATACTAACTAAGCATTATATTTGAATGATCAGCTGTTTGGGATTATCTATGGGGCTCCTTGCCACTATTAGGATGGTAAATTGAGATTTAACTGCATCAACAACTCCCTAAATCTGAGGTAGTATTTAGTTACCACTAAGCAAATTTAGTATATTCCATCTTTGGTATATTTAATTTTTAAAATAATGCCTGTCTTGATCACCTACTATTCACTAATTCAATAATATGAACTCTTTCTAAAATAATTATTTACTGATTGGCCCTTTAGTCATTACTTCCTTTCCCCTCCCTTCTTTCTTCATTTTTTTTGTTCATAACTCTAAATGCTGTCTAAAAGTTCAAAGGCCAAACATCAAGAATACTAACATTATAGCAAAGTCTAGAAATGTCCCCAAAGACAAGTAGCTTTGAATAATATGGCCCATTTTTGGTGCAATCTGTATTTTATCAAGAAGCTACAAGCTTCAAGATTCTACTGACTCATTGCCTGTATATTCCATGAGAATTAAAGTAGTTTTATTTTGGTTCCAAAAAAATCTAAGACATTAACATGTTTCACATTAGCTTAAACGAATCTGAAAACATACAGGCACTCTCACACAACAGCCATATACTCATATTCACACATATACACAAACGTGTAGCACAGTATAAGCAGTAGGTTGGTAAATATATTCCAAACCAGAAAGATTATTCATCCCGGTTTTAATTTGCATTATAACTGGAAGATTGCCTATAATATGAGTCTCTAGGTGAATATAATACTTAAAATACATAACATGACACTAGTTGTTTTGGATAAAAGAGTATTACAGCAGATAAAGCATATAGGGGAAGTAAATACTATATAGACATCACTGCTAAAGATAGATAATATTAAACATATGATTTAGACCTTTATATACTTTCTCTAATGTATTTTAGTTCTGTTGAGTGATATTTAATCATTATTATACAAAAATTACAATGTATGAAATAGGAAGTTAAAAGTCTACCCCATGAATGAGGAATTACGATGTCACACTAGAACTCACTATTAAATATTCAGATAGAGACATCATACATCATTAGTATCCATAGGGCAAGCCACAAAGTGTAACAGAAGAGAGAGAGGAATACAGGGACAGAGACAAAGAGATAGACAGAGAAGTAAAATGTGCCTGCAGTAGGGGCAGGCAGGGTTTGGGTGGTGGGGGTGTGTTTGGGATACGGGTGGTGGGAATTTGGCACTGGTGGAGGGATGGGTTTTGGAACACTGTATGGCATGACCCAATTATGAACATCCTTTTAATTGTATATCTCACATGGTATAATAAAAATTTAAAAGAAATGAAAATAAAATTAAAAAAAGTATACCCCATGGCTGAGTTCTCTCACACAAGGAAATTTTTGTTACAGATATAAATGAATTTAATAAAAATTTAAAATTTAGATCTACATTTTTATAAGAAAATCCTCTTTACATTATCAGCAGGACATTTTTTTTCTCTCTAAAACAGTAGAGTTTTACAAATCTCTCAGCTGAACCATTACAAAGATCTTTAAGCATGCCTTTTTGTATCTGAAATGTCTCTTGCTTGAAATTAAATTCAGTCCTAAAATAGCAACTATATCATCTCAAAACCACTTCCCATTAGTAACAGCAAACTCCAGAGATTAGTAAAGCAGTCATCATGTGCCAGGAAAAAGAACCCTATGGGTAATTTAAACATAAGATTTGGTTACTCGTTAAGGAGAGGCACACGCAAGGTTGTTAATATTTATCCTATTAAAAAAAAACAAATCTGATCAAAATAAGGTAATTGCAATGATTGGAATAAACCCTGAGCAAGGTTCAGATTTGTCTGTCAACATCACTATATTTTTTGCAGGGTTGTACACACACTTATTAACTGGTTTTTCTCCAAAGTGCAAATGGATTCTGGGGAATGCATTTAATATGAATAAGCTTTCCTCAATGCTAACGTTTATAGACATAGATTCTTCAAAGAAGGTGAAGTCTTATGCATGAGATAAATCCCCTCATCTGCTGTCATGATTGACAGGTCCATTTGGTTGGTTTTATGGGGGAAGGGAACAGGGACAGAGTCTGACATGGGTCAGAGTTCTCAGGTTTGGGGCTATTTGATATGACCTATACCACAAGGTGTTTTTGTTGTTGTTGTTGTATATTCTTCTTAGACCAATATTCTCAGTCTTTAATATGAGCAACAAATGTTCTCTAAGTCTCAACACAGTTATTCTTTAAAATGACTCTACTTTTTGGATAAGGCCTCTTCTGAGGTGCTAAATTTAGCACTGCCAATCAGAGGAACAGGTGGTGTGTGACACTACCAAATAGGTCCCTGTCCAGTCATGTTTCCCTTAAAGAGCCAATCACCGGGCCCTGCCTGAAGATGTGGGCTTGTCAGCAGATGTGGGGAATAAAAGGCAGGGCCCAAGCCTGGCTCTTGAGCAGTCGTGCATTCCCAGCCTCGCCTCGGGTGTAGGGATTGCATAGAAAGCAAAACTACACAGTCACGACTGTGTAGTTTTGTTTTTAGGTTTAGAGGCTCACCGATTCATGTTAGAGATGGTCGAAAACACCAGCTCTAGATAGGACGTCGTTTAAGAAGCAACCTTGGGCTTAGTCCCATCCTTTTTGGGCACTCTTGAGAAATCAGGTGAGCGGCATTTTTTTTTTAAGCAATAGAGCTCTTTTTGTTAGTTTTTGGTTTCTGATTACCTTTAAATGCTCAATGCCTGTTGTGGAAGTGTTTGTATATCTACTTGTGCCTGGGGCTGATCTGTGCTCTGAAATCTGCTTGTTCAAATTTGTTTTAAATTAAGCAAACATTTTTCTTTAAAAGGCTAAGGGTTTTAGTTTATAAGCACAGCCGATTCAAAGGTTTAAATGCACCTCATATTCTAAACATGTTAAAGTTAGAGCTGTTTGTTTCTTTTCTAGACCCTTTTTTGTCTGTTGAGAGTGTTCAAGGTTATATTACTCAGTGATAAAGTGAGACACACCAAGAATAGCTCTGATAAAATGCATGTGGTATCAACTACACCCTGATGACTTTTTAAGGGAATCAACTGCTGAGATATCAGTTGCAGGGCAGTGACAGAACACTTGCCTGCTGTCAGTCAAAGTTGGAGAGTTTATTTTGGGAGCATGACATTTGAGATGCATACTTTCAGTCTTAATTGGACAAAGGCAGTCAGAAAAGCAAGTGCAAAAGCAACAGAATTTACCCAGACAACAGGAATGAAAGACCATTTAAAGTCAGTTACTTAGGATATCTTCAGAAATCTGGAACAAAGCTATATAATTTTTCCTAAAATACTCAGCAAGTCATTAGTATTTTGATATCATTCATCATCAAAGTATATGATATTAATTAAATATTAACTCTTAGAAAAGTAAAAAATAATGTTAGCATCTTTGAATTTCTAAAATTCACTTTGATTTCTCATCTTTTGAATTTTATATCCATTTCCAAAAGCTGGTAAATACATGTATATATATATAAATTAAGTGTTTCTAAAATGCAACTCAGTAATAAACTGTAAACACAAAAAAGTTGACTACAAAAATGTTAGTCATCTTAAAGTGAATATGTGACAGTAAGAAGGGTGCAAAAAATTTTAGCCACTGATTTTTTTCTAATGCAAATTTTATAATTTTGGAGAATCCTGGTTTTATTTCTTATAGCTAAGTAAAAAGTTAAGAGTAAGATACAGATTTACTGTCAGAAAGATTATTGTACTATGAAATTTTAGCGATCAAAAAAGTTTAGAAAAAGTAACATGGAAGCAGTTGACAATAAAGAAGCTGCTTTTTCTTTTCAGAATAAGAGAATAGGGGCCTGAGCACAGCTGGTAGGGTGTTGCCTTGCTTATGGTTGACCGGGTTCTATCCCGGGCACACCAGATGATCCCTGGAGCACCGCCAAGAGTAATTCCCTGTGTGAGAGCCAGAAATAACCCCTGGGCATTGCTGGGCATGACCCAAAAAAGAAAAAAAGAGAGAGAGAAAAGAGAATAGTCACATAGAATCATTAAGACATTTCTGCATGAACCGTTTTCCCCACATAATCCAATAGTGGGGAAAATGGTTTTTCACGTATCTGCAACTTTCATATTCATTTATTTAATATTGATTTGTTATTAGGAAAGCATAGGTATATATTTAAACTTCATTTATAGATCACATCAGTCTTCCATTTTCAGTGTCTACATGATGTACCACATTAAAAACTAGTTAGTTAAAAAAAGTTAGCAGTTTTTCTTCACAGCTATAAAAATTTGGACTCTTCACATATATTTCAATTCTCCTTAATTTTCACATTAGCAGTAGCAATATTTATTAACAGTTACAATTTGAAGAAAAAGCTGGAAACAGAAAATATGGTATGCTGCTTACAAATACATCATATCAACAAGGTTTGCCAAATTTAAGTAAGGGAAGAGATTTCTTATTTCTGATTTTCAGTTTATTCACTCTTTGAAATAAATACCTAATTTTAAAGTAATATCAGTGAATAATGTATGTGAAGCTTACAAAATATTCAGCAGTAAAAAAACTATTATTTAAACAATTATTTTGATAGTTTAGTCCCGATCTCTAAATTGACACCCAGATTTATCTAGACCTTTTATGATTTTGTTGTTGTTATTTTCACTATCTCCTTATTTCTTTTCTCTAATTCTCATCCAGGGTTCTCATCCTTCTTAAGACTGAATTTCCACTGCACTTTGTTTTTTTTTGTTTTTTTTTTGCTTTTTTGGGGTAACACCCGGCAATACTCAGGGGTTTCTCCTGGTTCTGCGCTCAGGAACTACTCCTGGAGGTGCTGGGGGGGCATATGGGATGCCGGGACCGAACCCAGGCCAGCATGGGCCGGCCGCGTGCAAGGCAAACGTCCAACCCGCTGGACCATCGCTCTGGCCCTCCACTTTGACTAGGAACTTGCAAACAGCTTGCTGGCTTGCTCCACCCCATCCCCCATTTCCCCAGGCCTTTTCCCTTAAACTGGCTAATCTTTTCCTTTTGAAGGAAACTCAAGGACCAACTGCATAAATTTCAAACACAAAGGGAACTTTACTAGTATAGTCCTACCTATACTAAATACTAGGACTATACTAGTATACTAGGACTATACTAGTTCTACAGGACTTGTAGGACTAAGTATAGGACTAGTCCTATTCTAGGATAGTCCTATACTAATACTAGGGACTATCCTAGTATAGGACTAAGTTCCCACTCTGCAAGGGGAGTTCCTTTCCTTTCTCTTCTACTTTCAATAAACTTTTCTACTTTTCAAAAAATAAAAGTAAATAAAAACACAATAAGGCTCATCAAATACCCAGAGATGAACTTTAGAACTACCTGCTTGAAAACGGCTTTTCTATCTCTGAATAAACTTCATTGTGGCCCTTTCTCATGACATCCTACTTTTCTCTTAATTTTTCAGAGTGCCTGAAAAGATGACAACTCAAGCACCGACGTTTAAGCAGCCGTTACAAAGTGTTGTGGTACTGGAGGGTAGTACCGCAACCTTTGAGGCTCACATTAGTGGTAAGCATGCTGTCCCTCCATCCTTTGTTTCCCTCACCTCCCTTTTCGTAAATTAATTTTGCTGTAGGGCTTGCACCAATTTGAATGCAGACTTGCGCTCTTTAAATTGGTCCAACTCTACAGAAGGGACACTTTAAAGGTATACTGTTCACAGAGTACTGACAAACTCTGACAATATAATGGGCTTTGAAAATGTTTTATTCATATTTCTAATTCCACAAAGCAAAATAATTAGCATAGAATTAAAATTGCTGTCAGAATCCTGCTGCTAAGAAGGCCCAAATTTGGTCATTCTATATTTGGGTTCAGCTGCAGACTCAGACTGGAAGCCAAGAGCCCCAACCTCTTAGGAGCCAGAGCTGGAGCCACTGGGCAGGTGGTCTGCCGCTGACCTGTGTGTGTGTGTGACTCCCAGATGTTTTATATGGAAAACAGCAATGCACATGCTGTCTTTAGAAGCAGAATTTTCAGTGATGATGAGCTGTTAATTTTATTTCTTAATTTCTTATTTTAAAACTTCATTGATTCTAGTAAATTAAGAGATTTTCCAACTATCTGGAAATGCAACCAAAGTAAGATATATCTATCTGTTCTAAAGTAAAACAAGCATTGACCCTAGAATTTAATTTAAAAGTGAGACCTGTATCTTTTTTAATCTTTATTTTTTTCTAACTTCAAGGAAGTTTCCAGAAAATATTGCTGTGTGGGGTTTATTATCTTGTAAGAAAAAAATAATAAGGTGATTTACAAATACATTATAGATATCATAAAAGTTACTCATTTATTATCTCCTTCTGTACTATTGTAACTGGTCACATAAAATTGTATGAATTAGTACAAATCATGCTTGACACACCTTCAAATGATGCATTATTTCTTCTTAATATGTTTTATAATAAAGATATAAAATAAGATTTCCTTTTTTCTGATTCCTTTCACTTTCTAGTTAATAGGAACCTTACTCATAACTAGATAGCACTTTATTTTAGGTTGTACAAGTATCACATAATAATTCTTGTTTTTCTACTATGTAGATATAGTACAATACAATAGTTCTCATGCATAAGAAACTGACTGCATTCACATATTTAACTTGTAATGCTCAGAAATTTATGAGCTGAGAACACATATGACTTCAGTGAGACTTCTCTGCATGTGGAACAGTACATTCTACCTCTTCATATCTTCTTATTCCTTCATCCTAATGTGTGGAAGTCTGAGGAAAACACTACTGAAGTACTAGAAACTCATGAATGCATCAAATAAACTATTTACAAGGTCATAGTGGGAGACTGGCTAATATAGGAATGATAAAATGAACTTTTTCCTGGCTGCCTTTATGTCCTTGGTATAAAAGAGAGCGCCAGACTTCGTGAAACATATGAATAAACACTGCTCTGAATCAGCCTGATGCCTTCTGAATGCACAGGTTTAACATAATTCAAAACAACAAACAATGGGCATGTTCTTCACTCCTTCACTCCACAACTGATGACAAGTATAAAGAATCTGGTTTTCCTATTTGCGACTTCACCTCTACATGTTATTCTCGAAGGCTAGCATTGGCTTTGCTTTTTACTTTATAAGTAACTGCCTCACCTCAGGATAGCATTTTTTTTTCTTTTTGGGTCACACCCAGTGATGCTCATGGGTTACTCCTGGTCTGCATTCAGGAATTACTCCTGGCGGTACTCAGGGGGACCATATGAGATGCCAGGGATCGAACCTGGGTGGTCCACATGCAAGACAAATGCCCTACCCACTGTGCTATCGCTTGGCCCCTCAGAATAGCATTTACAATTTTTTATTATACCACTGTGAGATGTATAATTACAAAGCTGTTCAGCATTGGGTTTTAGTTATACAGTGTTCCAGCATGCATCCCTACACCAGTGCACATTTCCCATCACCAATGTTCCCAGATTCCCTTCTACCTCCCCAGATTCTCTTCCACCTCCCCAGATTCCCTTCCACCTCCCTACTCACCCTCTATGGCAGGCACTTTTGCCCTCTCTCTCTTTCTCTCTCTCTCATTCTCTCTCTTTCTCTCTTGCTCTGTCTCTTACCTCTCTTCTCTTACACATTGTGGCTTGTAGTACATACATCTAAGGGTTATCATATATATATATATATATATATATATATATATATATATATATCTTTGCCTACATTCAATGCTCAGTTCTAGTCTGCTGTTACCATTTCCAACAATTATTAACACACTGCTTCATTCTCTATTTAACCTAACCTCTGACTCCCACACACTTGTGGTAGATTCCAACCACTGACATGTCCACCTGGTCCATATTTTGCCTGGCCTTGGATATTAGTATCATACTTTTTTATATCACGCTAATGAATGCAGTCATTCGATATCTGTCCTTTTCCTTCTAATTTCACTCAGCATGGTAGTTTCCATGTCCATCCATTGCTTTTATTACTAATTGCTCATTTGAAAGACAGGAGAGTTCAGAAAGACATTGTTCCTGCAACTGCAAGGAGAGACATGAGCATAGTCCTTTGTGTTTCTTCAGCTGGACTTTTAGATCTCTTCGCTGCTTTTGCTTGCTCTCCATCTGTTTTTGCAGAAAACAAGAGTCACTTATTATTTCCAAGTTCCCTTGGTATTCACCTTTCTAAATGCCTTTCAAGATTTTAATGATGTCTATTAAACTGCATTAGCTAGAGCCTTAGGGAGTAGGGCAGGGAATGAAAATTCTAATTCCTTGAGAAACTTGGAAAAGCAGAGAAACTTTCAGATTTCATTTTCCTTCACTATAAAACTAAGGGCCTGGTCTCTACATGAACCCACAGACTTCCCTAGTGGTCTGTAAGTTCAGGCTTTTATCATGTTACTGTCATTAAATAGCAATGCATGATGGATGGGTAGCACTTACAGGTCAAGACTAGGCCATAAACAACATGCATGAGATAGTGGCCCAATCAAACCTAAAGATGAATTCTTTATTCTGTAGGTTTCCCAGTTCCTGAGGTGAGCTGGTTTAAGGATGGCCAGGTAATTTCCACTTCCACGCTGCCCGGCGTGCAGATCTCCTTTAGCGATGGCCGCTAAATTGATGATCCCCGCCGTGACAAAAGCCAACAGTGGACGATATTCCCTGAGAGCCACCAATGGATCTGGACAAGCGACTAGTACTGCTGAGCTTCTGGTGACAGGTAGGCTTGAAAGCGTGGCAGGGGGAGGGGGCCATCCCATTTTCTCCCCAGTGCATCACAGACTTTGTGCGAGGATCCACAAACACCTTTGTACATAGCAGATAACAGCTATAGAATGACTGCACTCATTAATAGGATATAAATAGATACCAGTGTTTTACTAAGTGTAGGAAATGGTAATGGCATACTAAACCCTCACCATTGAATATACACAAAGAGACTTAAGTGATAAACTCGAAATATCTGCAGGGCTAGCCACAATGTGTAAAAGAAGAGGGAGAGAGATGCAGAGACAGAGAGAGAGAGAGGAAACAGGGCTACCTGCTGTTGAGGCAGTGGATGGGAGGGTGGGGTACATTGGTGGTGGAAATGGGGCACTGGTGGAGGGATGGGTGCTGGAATACTGTATTACCAAGCACCAATTATGAACACCTTTGTAATTGTATGTCTCACGGTGGTATAATAAAAAAATTAAAAAAAAACTGGTAAAAGTCTGCATTGAGATCAGTCTGCCTTGGGGCTGGAGCAATAGTTCAGCTGGGAGGGCATTCGCCTTGCACGTGGTCAAGCCAGGTTCGATCCCTGGCATCCCATATGGTCCCCTGAGCACTGCAAGGAGTAATTCCTGAGTGCAGAGCCAGGAGTAACCCCTGAGCATCGCCAGGTGTGGCCCAAAAAAAGCAGAGAGAGAGAGAGAGAGAGAGAGAGAGAGAGAGAGAAAGAGATCAGTCTGCCTTTCCAATCTGTCTCTCAAAACACAGAACAAAAGTGTTCTTCTATACACACATTAAGCACTCAAAAGTTTTCCAAGAAGATGTTAAAACATGTTTATGAGCAATTTGGAAATCTCGGGGTCTTGTTTGTAAGGCCACTGTGGAAATAAAGAATTCACACTTTAAGAAGTGCCCTAGATGATAGATGGTCTTCAAGCCATCCATTTAAAAGACACTGCTGTGGGTAATACAGTTCAATGATTATCCTCCATCTATTTCCACAAATATTACACAAATATTAGATAAGGGCTGAAGAGACAGTACAAGGGTTCACACACTTGCCTTCACATAGTCAATATTTGACCCCCAGTTCATATAGTCCCCTGAACTTAACCAAAAATGATTCTTGAGTACATTCAGGAGTAAGCCCTGAGCACAGTCAGGTGTGGTCTCAGAATAAAACAAAACCAAAACCATCTAAACATCTATAGTATATAGTAAATACAGAGTAAGTTTCTTTACCTTTTAAAATCATGACTAAACTTCCACAGAAAACTTAGGAATATTGTTTCTTTAATTTTCTCTATTTTTATTACCTTTTACTCTTTGATTAGCATAATGTTATAGCTGCTTATTCAATCATCTATAACTTTGCACTAATCATTTAGAGGGCTATAAATGATGTAAATAAAGACCTGTCAGGTTTACAGGGCATGAATTTCAAGCATACACAGAGAATTTAGAAATGGAAAATGGACAGACTTGTCAGTATCTGCTATTGCTTGTTACTTAAAACCCGATCAAAATAAATTCTGCTCACCCCTGCACATTTATCTCATAAATTTTTCTTTCAATATAATTAACAAAAAAAAACTCTCTTCCTGTAACTTGACATTAAATCATGTCATTATTTGGATTCAACCTCTAAATGCAAGTCAATATTTAGATTATTTGAATACTGATCACATTAGAGACACTTTTAAGTTTTTAAAAATTAAATTAAAATGTAATGATTCTGTAATCATGGATGTATCCATCAAATCAACCTTAGGAATTCATTTTACTAGAGCCCACTGAAATACAGAAAATTCCCTAACATGTTAATATAATGCCAGCTGTGAGACAGGGTGGAAATGATATGACCTGATCTAGATTTTCTTCTGTTCTTACTTTTTCTAATATAGTAGACTAAAACTGTTAAAACAATGTGATAAAATGTGGTGGGATGACTTCTGTCATCTCTAGGCTTCTTGTTATCAATTGTCCAATAAGCTGGGCTCAAGGTCAGGCAAGGATATTTGGTTCAGGAAGTCATCTTCCAGATCCGGAAGTGGAGCTGTGATTGTTTAAAAACAGCCTGTCGATAGCACCCCGCTGTTAGTCCTGATTCTCTTATGCCCCCACCCCACCCCCGCAGCAGAGACAGCGCCACCCAACTTTGTTCAACGACTGCAAAGCATGACCGTGAGACAAGGAAGCCAAGTGAGACTCCAAGTGAAAGTGACTGGAATCCCTACACCTGTGGTGAAGTTCTATCGGGACGGAGCTGAAATTCAAAGCTCCCTTGATTTCCAAATTTCACAAGAAGGCGACCTCTACAGCTTACTGATTTCGGAAGCATACCCGAAGACTCTGGGACCTATTCCGTAAATGCGACCAATAGCGTTGGAAGAGCTACTTCTACCGCTGAATTGCTGGTTCAAGGTGTGTCTACTGGAGCTTAAGGAATAAGAATAAAGGGAGAGAGCTGATTTAGGAGGAGGTGGGGACAGGGCTTCATCTGCTTCCTCTCGGAGGGTCTCCAGATGTTGTAAGTTTACAATCAAATCATTTCAACAACTATGGAAAGAAAAGTCTCCAAGATTTGAGAGAAGCTCAGAATCACTGAAGTGAGTGATTAGTAACCACTGAAGTATGTGGTTTTAGTAGCCCCATTATGAGCTAGAAAGTATTTCAATTAAGCCATTTAGATTTTTAAATTATTGGCAAGTGATGAATTTTTTAAGGCTCTAAGTTGATTCTTATCTAATAATGAATATTTTCTATTTTTAAGCCTAATTTGTATTCACAGAGAATTTCAAACTTTTTTGGAGTGTTTTGCTCCACTGGGACAAACTAGAAAACGTTATTGAATTTGCAGTCAGAATTAATATGATTTATTGTAAAAATGGGTTCATCTTCCTAAAGATGCATCTTTCTCTTCCTGCAGGCGAAGAAGTAGTCCCCGCTAAAAAGACAAAGACAATTGTTTCGACTGCTCAGATTTCAGAAACAAGACAAACCCGAATTGAAAAGGTAATTTTCAGGCTGGAGCAATAGTACAGTGGGTGGAATGGTTGCCCTTGCACTTGGCCAACTCAGGTTCAATCCCAGCATCCCATATGGTTCCCCAGCACCATCAGGAGTAATTCCCGAGTGCAGAGCCAGGAGTAATCCCTGAGCATTGCTGAATGGGACACCAAAAAAAAAAAAACTTTTTTATTGTTAGAAAAAAGTATTTTTCTAAAGTGCTGATTGTCCCATCTTGTATATGTGTGCTTCCCCAATCACCTCTCAGTGCCATCTTTGCTTTCCTCTTTTCCAGAAGATTGAAGCCCACTTTGATGCCAGATCAATTGCAACAGTTGAAATGGTCATAGACGGTGCCACTGGGCAACAGCTGCCACACAAAACACCTCCCAGGATACCTCCTAAGCCAAAGTCAAGGTCTCCAACCCCACCATCCGCTCCTGCCAAAGCACAGTTAGCTCGACAGCAGTCCCCATCGCCAATACGACAGTCTCCTTCCCCAGTCAGACACGTGCGAGCACCTACTCCATCTCCAGTCAGGTAAAGTCTGCTGATGCATCTTTTGGGTAGATTTAATTCATAAGAAGAAACATAGATGGAAGAAACGTATTATGAAATAACAGAGGAAAATAAAAAATGTGCCTAAGATTATTTTCACAGATCTTATCTCTAGTTATATTGGAGAACAGTCTAATTCTAATTCTAAATTATTATTTGCATAGCATATGCTTTTTGGGTCCAAGAAAGGAAGCTCAATGAAATGAGAACAGCACAGCATTTAAGGTTGAATAGCAAAAGATTGGGGGTTCAGTGTCCAAAATTGCCAGATAATGCACTGCTCTTCAGAAATTTGTATTGTGAGCAAATTAAGGCTGACCTAGGGAAACAATTATTTAAAAACAGTCCCTACTAGATACTGCTCACATTCTCTGTGCCTGACATTTGGTTGGCACCCTCTGTACATTATCTCATTAACAGTGACAATCGGGACAGGAGAAACAGTACAGCAGGTAAGGCACTTTTTCTACATGTGACTGACCAGAATTCAACTTCAAGCATGGCATATGTTCTCCCCCCAGGACTGCAGCAGTGGGCCCTAAGCACAGAGCCAGGAGTAAGTCATGAATTCAGCCTGGTACTCCCCCACTCCCAAAGCAAAACAAAATTTAAAAAATGACAATAACTTCTAATAATTATTATTTATAATTTTATATGTGGCTAAAAAAAGTGAAATAAGTTGAGTTAAATAATTTGCTTACGGTCTTATGTATTGACAAGAGAATCACAATAGGAATGACTTCAGGGTGTTTGGAAGGAGTCAATGAGATAATTTGTTGAAAGTGTCTTATAAATAATTATAAAAATGTTCTTATGTGTTCTTAAAATAAACAGAAACATCTAAATACTTTGCATGTTTATGCTATCATGCATAAGAAATAAATTAAATTCAAGGTTCTATTAATCTAAAGATATTTCAGAGACCAGAAAGGGAATATAGGAGGTAAGGCATAAGGCACTTACCTTGTTTATGACTGACCCCAATTTGATCCCAGCTCTGGATATGGTCCCCCACGCACCACCAGGAATGGTGCATTAAGCCAGTAGTTAGCTTTGAGCATTGAGCCAATAGTTAGCCCTGAGGATCACATGGTATGGCTCAAATACCTCCCCATGTCATGGAGAGATTTCAGATGTAGACACACTAACAAGACTCAGGAATGGGATAATCAAATATAATTTATTTATAACAGATTTGGATTGTTAGAATTGGATTTAACATGCTGAGGTTATTAATATGAAAAATTAAAAAATATGAAAACTTTGAAGAAAAAAAATTTTGATCAATTAA
This sequence comes from Cryptotis parvus, assembly GCA_021461705.1. Lineage (NCBI taxonomy): Eukaryota > Metazoa > Chordata > Mammalia > Eulipotyphla > Soricidae > Cryptotis > Cryptotis parvus. The sequence continues at coordinate 339,643 of JAJIBD010001294.1, read as the reverse complement.
ACAAAGTAAGACCTATCAAGAAAAAGTTCCCCTTCCAAGAAAAAAAAGATTAAATAGGAATAATGATAGAGTTGGCCTAAAAATCAAAAAAGATTTACTGTAATATTACTGAATATTGTACTAATAAATGAATAGAAAATACATAAGAGGTAGTAAAGAGTGCAGAAATAAATTCGTGCATGCAGAGAAATGAACTTTTAAACAAAATGACTGCGTTCATCAGAAAAAGATATGTAATTCTATAGCAAATGCTATTCTGTTAAGATATTTATCTGGAAGAAAACCTCTACCTTCTACCTCACACCATTTACAAAAAGAAATCTTTTGATAATTTTAATAATTTAATAAGAGCTAAAGTTAAATAAAGATTATCACTGTATCACTGTCTTCCCGTTCATCATCAATTTGCTCGAGCGGGCACCAGTAACATCTCCATATGACCTGTCTCATGCAAGTAGAGCCCAAGGGCACCTGCTTGCTCCAGGAACATAAAGAGCCTCAAACCATTCCATTAAGTCATGGGAATGAGGTCTATAATTGTTACTGGTATCTGTCATATCAAATACGACACAGGTAGCTTGCCAGGCTCTGCCGTGTGGGTAGCATACTCTTGTAGTCATCTCAAAATCCAGCATTTATTGATGAACCACGCCAGACCCTTGGCCGTGCAAGCCGAGCTGTGATAGGCTGGTCTGCTGGGTGAAGTTCTGACGAGGAGGACGTTCGGATGTGGAAAATGGAGGTCCTCATGGAGTGGGAGGTCGTCTGGCTTGTTGTGAGGCTCTGCTGGGGTGGCGGACCAGAGCTAGAACCTGCCATCCCTCCGGGGCTCCTCATGAGCGTCTGAGCACAGTGAGAGCCAGTAGCAGCTCTGCCCCATGTCTGTCTCTGGATCAGCATATCTGGGCTGGATTAAAAAGACTGCAGCAGGGTGGATCTCGATGAGCCGGGCTGTGATAGGCTGGTCTGCTGGGTGGAGTTCTGACGAGGGGGAAGTCCGGATGTGGAAAAATGGAGGTCCTCATGGAGTGGGGGGTCGTCTGGCTTGTTGTGAGGCTCCACTGGGGTGGCGGGCCAGGGCTAGAACCTGCCATCCCTCCGGGGCTCCTCATGAGCGTCTGAGCACAGTGAGAGCCAGTAGCAGCTCTGCCCCATGTCTTAATAAAGATTAAGTATGTATATTTATAACATATATATGGAAAGTTTTAGGGGAAACATTTGCAAGGAAGAGGTTTCCAAAATAGATTTCTGATTTAATCTCCCCTAAATAAAAATATATGCAAGGCAGAAGTAAGAAAATTGCTAAGCCAAAGAGTGCACTTATGAAAAGGAAAATTAAAGGTTTTCCTTCCTCAAGAAATTGTATGCCAAGTATCATCACAAGTGCACAGTGGCTGCAATGGAAATGCACATGCATGGAAACAGTGCATCACCTCTACTGAAGCAGTATATGGTGATGCCCGGTGAGAACTCAGAAAGGAGCCAACTGCATACAATAGATCTGAGGGCAAGTACTTGCAACATCCAGGATAGAGAACTGGTGTCAAATACAGTTAACAAAATTCCACAAATTATAATTCAGAGTTTGTGGGATTAAAAGAAAATCAAGTAACATATGAAAGAAGACAATTATTTTTAGATTGACTACATGCAAGGTAATGTAGTTTCCAATAGACACATGTAAGAATGGGGCGGGAGATGCACAGTGGCAGGTGCTTCCCTTCGTGCAGTGAATATAGGTTGGTCCCCAGCGCCCCACACAGTTCCTTGTGTACCACCATGCTCCTGAATGGTGCATGGATCATACCATAAGTTTATGGTAATGCCATAAGTTTATGGTATGGATAACTTATGGTATTATCCATGGTGCATGGATAATACCATAAGTTTAGCTGGGTGTGGCATGAAAATCAAACCAAACAAACAAAAAGAGCATGTTGTTTTCCAATCTTTACTATATTGAGCATGAAAGAAATAAATGTATTTGTAAATATGAATATGAGACCTTGAACAAAGTGCTTAGTTTAAAACACATGCAGCGCCATCAGAGTTTTTAAAAAGTGTTCTTTTTCATGCTATTTATAAATTTGCACCCTTTGAAAGCATTGAGAAGCCAGTTGTGCTTTCTGGGAGACAACAGTCTTACCATAGTTTTAATAAAATTCGGAGAGACATTTAGAATTACAGAGGTGCTTTGATTCCCTGGGGATATTTTGACTACTTGAACAATTCTGAGAGTTCATTAAGAAGAGTCCTAATTTCTTAGTCTCCAAATTCACCTTGAATAAAAATACCGATCTGTGGAAAAAACAGTGGCTATTCCAGATAGACTACTTCCTAAATGTCTCATGGTTTAATCTTGATTTTTGTCAGAAAGCAAGGCAAACATATTTCATTGAATGAGGGGCATTGTATCTAGCTGGGACCAAGGGATTATTTTTTATTGTAAGAGCAGAAATAAGTACTTTCCTATAATTTCCTATAATGACTCAAATTACATTGATTTTCACAGTTATGGGCTTACCTGCAACCTGCTGCTAATCACTAATGTCATGCTAATCCTGTCTTTAACTCTTTATAATCCACTTTACTAAGTACAGCAAAAATAAGTAGAAAATCTGAAGCATCCTGAAGTCACTGCTTTTCTTCAATTGTTGTAGAAGTCGTTATACTAAACCGACGTTTGCTAAAATTCTATGGCAATCAGGTTCAAAATAGTTATGTGTTTCTACACCTGCTTTGAGTTTAGTACACTGCACATATATGTACATTTTCATACTTAAAGAAAATAAATTAAATACTTCTTCAAGAAAAGGATTAAACACTTCTTGAAACTAGTTAATGCTGCAATGTACTATGAAATTTACTCTGTAATGTAGGACAAATATTAACTGTACCTTGAGCCTTAATTATTGTAAAATTGTCTCATTTATGATCCATATAAGTTAAATACTCTATAGTGACAGACTACAGATATTTTCCCCTCGATGCAGTAAATGCGATTATTAGGCAACACTGCCATCTAGGGGAGAATGAAACGTATTTATTAGCAGTAAAAAAGGTTTAACTTAAAGTAATTCAGCAATGCCTGGGACCACTGCTGAATACCAGAATCAGTTTTCTTTGGTTATAAATGTCCAGATTATTCTTCTTCTACTGAAGCTATTTTACTCTGTACACACATAGACTGATGAGAGCTCTTGAAAGAAGCCTCATCTAAGTATAGTCAATGAAATTCTTAGATCTTGAGTTAATCAGTCTCAGTAACTCTAAGTATCTTCTAAAAAAGTCCAAAAACAGTATGATAAGGAAAAGGATAAAAAAAATACAGGAAAGTCAGAGCACTTTGACTAAAAGAGCAGTTTCTGAAGTACACTGTAGAGTCTATATCAAAAATGTTGAATATATCCTAAAACTTTGGCCTATGGAAAAGATTTCTACAAAAAAGAGAAAACCAGAAACCTTCTTCCCAGGCAGGGTATGCATGAGCCATAATGGCTGCGGGACGTCTTGCAGAAAAAATACGGGTAAACTTGTTTAACCTAGAACTGCAGAAACATTTTATTCCATACCTATGTGATATCTCCTCGCCACCCACCCTAAAAAGTGGGAGCACAAAGAAACTCAAGAACAAGTTGTGGTGACCATATTTACTCACATACATATATATTTACCGACTTTCAAGGAAAATTACTTGATTGTTTCTTTTCTAACACTATAAAGTTGACAGGTTACAAGAGTACTTACCTCAGAATTGAGTGTGATGCTCATATAGAATTATAACAAACAGGGCTTTTTGAGATTTAAAAACAGATACTTTTTTGGGTTTTTTTTTTTTTTTTTGCTTTTTTGGGTCATACCTGGCAATGCTCAGGGGTTTCTCCTGGCTCTGCACTCAGAAATTACTCCTGGCAGTGATCGGGAGACCATATGGGATGCCAAGGATTGAACCCTGGCCAGCATGGGCGGCCGCGTGCAAAGGCAAATGCCCAGCCCGCTGGACCATCTCCCTGGCCCCAAAACAAATTACTTTTAAGCACGTTATTTGCTCCCTTAATAGGTGATAATGATGACACTCCCAGATTTTCCTGTCCTTGTCCAAATCCCACAACCCAGGCGCTGTTCCTCTTTCGACCAGTCTTTACCAAGCTGCTTGGTTTTCAGGTCAGTGTCTCCTGCGGGGAGGATCTCCACGTCCACGTCCCCATCAGATCTGTGAAGTCGCCATTACTCATCCGGAAGACTCAGACACCCACCTTGCCTTCAGGCCCTGAAGTGCCTCCCCCTTGGAAGCAAGAGGGCTACGTGGCTTCTTCCGAGACTGAGATGAGAGAAACCACGTTGACAAGCTCCACACAGATCCGGACAGAAGAGCGATGGGAAGGGAGATATGGGCTCCAGGAGCAGGTGACCGTCAGCGGAGCTGCGAGTGCTGCTGCCAGCCTGTCGGCCAGCGCTACCTTCGCAGCAGGAGCTGTTGCTACTGGTGGAAAAGAGGTAAGGTCAGAGGCCAGAGGGATATTCCAAGTAGGGTGCTTGCCTTTCATGAGGCGGAAACTCCTCTTTACCCCAGAGGTCCCTAAGACCTGTCAGTAGTGATCCCTCAGCACACAGCCAGGCGTAAGCCCGAGGCACCACTAAGTGTGCCCACCCCCTCCAACTCCCACCCCCCATAAAAAGAGAGGAATCGTTGGAGATTATGTTGTTCTGCTTTACTTCATTTCACATTCTGGTTTCTCAGGCCAGAATTCTGCTGGGAAACACACTGTCTATAAGGGAAATTCCAATGAATTAGAACATAACAGAAACTAAAGACCTAATTTGGCTTCATACTTCATGAAAGCATCCTTAAGTGGGACCATGATGCTAATCTGAGATCTTCATAAAATACATACAATTTTTTGGGGAAAGTTTTGTAACATACCTCTCAGAATTCTCTTGTGCCATGGATAATTGTTGCCGCATGCAAGATCTAAGTTAGCACAGAAGTTCAGTGCCCGTATGCTTTTGAATTATCTACTAGGCATGCCATTTTAAAGAACAATGTGCTTGGTTATTTCTGATCCAGGTGAAACAAGAAACTGACAAAAGTGCAGCTGTTGCGACTGTAGTTGCTGCAGTTGATATGGCCAGAGTGAGAGAACCAGTTATCAGTGCTGTAGAGCAGACTGCTCAGAGGACAACCGCGACTGCCACACACATCCAACCTGCTCAAGAACAGGTATGCACAGGCCATCCGGGCCCACCTGACCAACCAGCACCTTCGTCATTCTGAGGATAGCACTGGAGGCCATCAGCAAATAGTGACCGTCAAAGGTTTTCAAAGAACTGCCACTTGACAAAGTAACTGTTCTTTGTTAGTCAGGTAGACTGATAAGAGTTAACTATTAGAACATGAAATCAGGAAGTTAAATGAAGTATTCAAAGTATAAGGCGCACCTGGGCTGAGAGAGGCCAAGCAGAGGCCAGGAAAATCAGGCAAACTACAGGTACTCTTGCTTCCAGTGCTACAGTCCAGAGCAATAGAATCCAGAGCTCAGTCACTACAAGAAACTGGCATGGAAACCATTATTGCAGGGTAGACATTTACCTTCCTCTAATCTTTTCCAAAATATCTTTGCTTTTACTTTCCTCAAAATAAATGTGAGACTTGATTTATGGCTGAGAAATTTTATAAATCCACCCACATCATATTTGAATAGATTTTCCGTTATAGTTTAAAATCACTCTAGCTTGGCTTCTTATCCTCTCTTGTGTGACATTTATGTATCTTTATCCCAATTTATCACTGTGACTTTTTATATAAGGTGCATTAAAGTGTTTCCTTTCTTCCCCCGCTCCCCCATGAAAACCAGATAAAAAAGGAGGCGGAGAAGTCCGCTGTCATCAAGGCAGTAATGGCTGCCGATAAAGCCAAAGAACAAGAATTAAAATCAAGAACCAGAGAAGTAATTATGTCAAAACAAGAGCAGATGCACGTAACTCACGAACAGGTGAAAATGGCTTTTGATGGGAAATTATGGTTACTACTTTTGTCAGCATGGGTAATGTTTACTGTGAAGGGTGTTGCCTCTTGGACAATATGGTTATCCTCACACTAATAATATTCCCTGTACCCCCTTTGGTACTGGATACCAAAGTCCCATGGAACCCTGGATTCTACTCTGATGTAGAGGAAAGGGACCTTCGAGAACACATAAAGGGGCAAAAACAGGAGCCCGCTATGATGATCTACATTGATCTAAATAGGCGAAAATGAATAGGGGAAGGCAGGAAAAAGAATCACATGCTGGGGAGGACCAGGGAGAAGTCAAAGAAGACTCAACACAGTCTTTGAAAAAAACTGAAAATTGTGTCCTGCCTCCTTGGGTGAACATCTGTTGATGAATTTTAAGTGGGATGGACAGCCTGAACTTTTTAGATTAAATAACCAGAAAAAAAGGTGAAAAGGACAGCTCATACTATCAGGGCCTTCAGGGACAGAATATATAAGCCCTAGTTAGTAAAACTCTGAAGCTTGTTGTCAGTTAGGTGCTTCTAAAAACATGAAACTCATTAAAACTTGATATCTTGAATATTAGAAATGTCTGAGAATGGCAAAAAAAAGAAACTAGGGAAAACTAGCACACGGTGTGTGTGTGTGTGTGTGTGCGGCGCGCACACACACACACACACACACACACCCTCTAAGCATCCAGGTTCAAACAGTATCCTACAGAGTGTTAAACATCTGAAAAGCATTTTTGCTGGAAGAGACACTGAAATTTGACCTTATAATATCTCAGTTTCATAAAAGTATGCCTTTGTATCCCAAGACATCATAATACTTCAGGAAGTTTTGATTGTATAAATGTACATAAAAATTGCCCATACTTGATTTCTCATACATGAATTTAAAGAACCAGACAAAATATTTCCAACACCTTCATCCTTATAGCTTATGAACTAAGATTAAGTTTAGGGGACAGGGTTAAAGGGCTACTGTACATATTTTACATGCAAGTGGCCAACTGGGCTGGGCTCCATCACTGGCACCACATGAGACTCTGAGCAACATATTGGGAGTATCCCTGAATAGCACTGAGTATGAGTCCAAAACCAAACCAAACAAATGAAAATCAGTTTTACATTATACAGCGACAAAGAATAACATTTTGAAATATCTTTTACACAAATTGGAAGTCTCTTTGAGAAAGACAGTAACTCCCAGAAATCAATTTGTGGCACCAAAGATAGTCCGGTAACAAAAAACAAACTTTCCGTGTAAACCTGAGGTTGATGAGGCATCCATCACCCCCCAGCACCACCTCCTATACCCCAGTGCAATTCCTATGGCTCTGCCGTTGGGAAAGTCTGGCCTCACAACAAAGAATGTGGTCCCTGTGTATCACCTTGAATCATTACAACAATGACAAAAAAAGGGGAGGTGGAATAAAATAGGAACTAAAACAAAATCAGTGTTGAGTCTATCTTTTTATCTCTGTATCCTGACTAAGATTGAGATCGAAGAATAAAGTGGTCATAAATATGAAAATGAATTGAATGACTAACATTACCATCAGGAAAAGGATTTTGTTTCCTTCTTCACATTATTAATTTTTAATAGTTAATAAGCATTATGTTGCTTCAATTTAAGATTAGGAGTCAATGTGGCCTTGTGTTTCGTTTTTTTATTTCAGATAAGAAAAGAAACTGAAAAAGCATTTGTGCCCAAAGTAGTAATTTCCACAGCTAAAGCCAAAGAGCAAGAAACAAGGATTACTGGAGAAATTACTACAAAACAAGAACAAAAAAATAACTCAAGAAACAGTAAGTTTTATTTTGAAAATACCTGAAGTTTACTGACTAATAGCACATTCTAGCCAGTTGCTTGCATTTTCTAATTGAAATTTCTAAATTAAGTATTTTTGTTGTTGTTATTTATATATAGTACTGAAAGTCATTGAGCAATAACAGTTTCCATTGTTGATTGGTTGCGGGGAAAGTGTTTATATGCTAGAATACTTTGCAGCAAATCTATGACATTTCTAGACCACACTGAAGTAGAAGAGAGAGTTACCCACTGGTCTAGTAAAGTTTTCATGCACAGCCTGAGTCCTTGGTCACTTAGATTGCCTTACATGCAATCATTGCATATATAAGACACATGCAAGCATGTATGAGTATGTGCACAAGTATGCATAAATGCTTGTGTGCACATACCCACCAGTCACAAAACTCTGACAACACTAAAAAGGAAGGTGAAGGCATTGGGGAAAACCAGTCTTCAATAATGTGCTCTATTCCCATTGGACCCAACAGAGACCAAAAGTGTTTCCTATTATGTGCTATAGACCCATGTGAGAACAACCTTTTTTTTAAAAAATGTTTTATTATGCCACCGTGAGACATACAGTTACAAAGGTGTTCATAATTGGTTCTTGGTAATAAAGTATTCCAGCACCCATCCCTCCACCAGTGCCCCATTTCCACCACCAATGTACCCCACCCCCTCCTGCCCACCCCCAGGCTGCCTCAATAGAGGTGCCCCCATTTCCTGTCTTTCTCTGTCGCTCTCTCATCTCTGCATCTCTCTCCTTCTTCTTTTACACATTGTGGCTAGCCCTGCAGATATTTAGACTTAAGTCTCTTTGTGTATATTCAATGGTGAGTTTTAGTTTGCTGTTACCATTTCCCACACTTAGTAAAACACTGGTATCTATTTATATCCTATTAATGAATGCAGTCATTTTATATCTTTCCTTTTCCTTCTGACTAATTTCACTCAGCATAATAGTCTCCATGTCCATCCATTTGCAGATAAATTTCATAATTTCGTCTTTTCTGACAGCTGCATAGTATTCCATAGTGTAGATGAACCACATTTTCTTTAGCCAGTCCTCTGTTCTCGGGCATTTAGGTTGTTTCCAGATTCTAGCTATAGTGAATACTGCGGAGATGAATAAAAGAAATAGATAGTGTTTCTGCTATGTGTTTTTCAGTCTCTCGGGTATATTCCTAGGAGTGCTATGGCTGGATCAAATGGGAGCTCAATATCTAGTTTTTGGAGGAATGCCCATATTTGTTTTGCTATTATCAGAACTATATGAAGAAAAAGGGAAGAGTTGAGAGCACTATACACTTAAAAGATAGTCAGGCTGTTGGATAGATTTCTCTCTCTTTAGGATGAAGACAAATTCTGAATAAATAAGAACTCTACTTGACTAATTTAGTCATGAACTCTCTCTGCTGCCATTGCAATATTGGTGATTAGCAAGTTCAACCTAACTTTTTTTCTGGTCAGTTTTCTGGTCAGTTGACAATGGTCCCTCTATAGAAATACTGAAGTTACACTATATCTCAAAAATGAGAAATTACCCAATTTATAGAACAAATTGATGAGTGGGTAGAAAAGAAGCTTTGTAAGACCAAATTCCATGTATGTCTGAAGCACAAAGGTGGTCCCTTAAAATGGAAATGTGATATTTTCCCTCTCACCACTAAGCATTTTGTGTTCTCTGGAATATTGCAAAGGTATTTGCGGCGTCTGAAACTCAAATCTCAATTTTACTCTAAAAATTAGTTAATACAGAAAGCTGAGACAGCTGCTGTATCTATGGTAGTAGATGCCACGGCAAAGACCACAGAACTAGAAACAACCCTTGAAGCTTCCGAAGAAACTGCCACACAAGACGATCAAATACACATAACACATGAAAAGGTGATACCTTTTTGCGGGTGTGACATCCTCCCACTATTCCATTTCACTTGTTTTCTTTGTGGATATAATCACACTTTTTCACCTCTTCATCTCTGATAGCTAAAACAAAACACTTTAAAGTCTTTCATACACCTTGTGCCACCAGTCTAGCTTTCACTGACACTTTTCATACCTAACTTCTAGAATTTCCTTGGATTGTTACTAATTTATGATAATTCACCTTAACATCATCTATTGAAGTAGATTCCAGTGCATAAAGTCAATAAGATAAAAAGGGAAATTCTGGGTTATGTGTGGTAATATAAAATTCCGGTAATCAGAACTTCTCATTGAGTGTAGAAATAATTGTGGAATAAAGAGAAATGTATCCCTTATTCTTTCATTGATAGTCACATTTTCTTCCATTTAGATTACATTTATCTTTATACTGTTACCAATGAAATTTTAACAATACTCAAAACAAGGAATTATATAGTCATTAGATTAAAATATACTTGAATATAAAGAAACTTACCTTCTTGGTTGTGATACTTTATTAGAAGTGATAGGACATTTAATGATAATATTCTCATTTTTAATTGTACAACCAGATGATGAAAGAATCTAGGAAAATAGTGGCACCTAAAGTCATAGTTGCTGCTCCCAAAATCAAAGAACAAGATTTAGTATCAAGAACTAGAGAAGGCATCACTACCAAAAGAGAACAAGTTCAAATAACTCAGGAAAAGGTGAATATAGATATTCAAAATGGGGAAAGTTCATATTTAAACTAATTTCTAGTGAAATATTTGCTACCACCTGATAAATTACTTATTATATTTTACCAGTTGAATCCCTAACTAAATATAAAATGATAAATATGTGACTGTCTACTATTAATTTTATATGAATATTTGATTTTCATCTGTCTATAACATTTGCCACTCATTTTATTTACATTATTCTTTGCATGAAGATTTAACTGATTATTTAAACCAATATATGTAATCATCTCAAAAATTTTGTGATTCCTAGTGAGAATATGAAAGCATTACCAAGTATAAATGAACTTTTTTTTGTGGTTAACCCTGAATAACTTCACTGTGCATCCCCACTAAGAGGGGCGGGAAGGGTCAAACAATATGCATCTGAAGAGCTATACAATTTAAACCTTCATTTTATCATAATAATCAGATTAGAAAGGAAGCTGAGAAAACTGCCTTGTCTACAATAGCAGTTGCTACTGCTAAAGCCAAAGAACAAGAAGCAATACTGAGAACTAGAGAAGGAATGACTACTAGACAAGAACAAACCCAAGTTACTCATGGAAAGGTGATTATTGATATTTCAAGTATGAAATCTCCAATTATAATACATTAATACCAAATATCATGTGAAATCCTCTATTATAATACATTAATACAAAATATCTAAAATCCTTTTTATAATGTGTTAATACAAAATATCAAGTGAAATGGTCCATTTTGGTAGTAAATGTTTGAGACATTATTAACCTACTTTACTTTTTAAATAGTTGAAAGCTAAAGTTATTTGTTATTATTAATATTACTAGGTATTCCTTTATGCAATGATCTACTCACTATTGTTTTTTATATTTTATTGTTAACATCTAGGAAAATTTTTGGAAGATGATGATTGAAATTGCATGTAGGCTAATTTTAAGACACCCCATTAACACAAAAATGTATAAGTGATAAATCTTACTGTCCTGAAAATGTATGTTCTTATGTATGTACCTTCATAAATTCAGGATATTACATTGTAGAATACAGACTTAGTTTAGCAAATAATCCATAATTTTCTTCTTGTGAAACTTCCCCCACTGTTATACAGATACAAAAAGAAGCTAAAAAAGTGATAATGTCTGCTATATTATTTCTCAACTAAGCATGATGTAATATTAAAATCTAAAGAAGGAATAATCCAACCAGAATAGATACATATATTGTTATTGCATCTATTTGTAGCTCTAAAATTTCCACAAATTAACTTCCCATGAGCTTTAGTTTCCCCCAGATGAGGTATTTTCCTAATTCTATTATCTATTGCTAATATAATTGGAGATTAACAATTAAGTTTTCAAAATTTCATTAAGATGTTTGCTGGGTCCTATTTGTATTTCCATTAATGTTATTTCTGTCTCTATATCTTTGGTATTTTATAAAAAAATTATTTAAAGGATTAGAGAGATAGTATAGTGCTTAAGGCACTTGCCTTGCACTGACCTGCTTTGATCCCCAGCACCATGTATGGTCCCCCAAGCCCTGAAGGAATAATCCCTGAGAAGAGAGCCAGGAATTAGATAATAAATTAAATTTGTCACATTAAATAATGAATTAAATTAAATAATAAACCTGAGCAATCAGGTGCTGTCTAAACCTTCTCCAACCTCCCCAAAACATGATCTAAGATAAAGTTTTTAAACCTAATATTGAATTTATACCAACCTTCTAGAAGTCTCACTTGTCACTTGTCACTTGTCTCCTCATTGTTCATCGATTTGCTGGAGCGGGCACCAGTAACATCTCCATAAGTCCTGTCACATACTTGTGTAGCCCAAGGGCATCTGCTTACTCCAGGAACACTAAGAGCCTCAAACCATTCCTTCAGATCATGGGAATGAGGTCTATAATTGTTACTGGGTTTTAGCATATCAAATACGACACGGGTAGCTTGCTAGGCTCTAGAAGTCTCATTGATGATAAATTATTTTTTAAGATATATATTTGTTCTGAATTATATAAAGTTGACTCTTATTTTTGTTGTTAAAGGTTAGCTGATAATAGAAGCTGAAAAAATGTTTATACCCAAAGCAATAGATGTCACTGCTAAACTACTGAACTGACTGCTTTGCCAAGGACTAAAGAAGGCTATGCTATAAAGCAAAACAAATACATCCTTTTCCATGATACTTAAGATGAAAATTAAAACTTATGTTGTAGATATTAAAAGAATTGTTTTATCCCATTTCATCATCAGATATCTAAACCTTTCATCCATCATAAACCTTGCCCCAAAAGTTTCATGTAATCCCCAATTTATCAACAAAACAGAGAGATTCAATTCAGTTACTACAGGGAAACAGTTAGCATTTCCTAACTTCAAAAGCCATAATACACCTTTTTGGGTGGATTTCCTAAGTTAGTCTCAACATTTAACTGATATTTGTTGGGGGACTTCTAATCTTTGATCCTGCTCATCTAGTGTCCAAAAATAAAAAGGAGGAGAGAAATGAGATCAACTAAGAATGAAGCTACCAGCAGACTCATTTGCAACTGTTTAAAATGTTGCATAAGCATTAATACTGATATGTATTAATTAGAAGAAAAGTATGGGGACTTCCCTAATTTAAAATGCCTTGCCATAGTTAAGGTATTTTTTATTCTTTGTACATGTTTTAAATTAGGATAAGATTTAGCTATTTTGGGGTCAGAGAGATAGTGCCGTGGGTGAGTCACTTGCCTTGCATACAGCCAACTCGTGTGATTCTGGCAACCCATAAGGTTCCCCAGCACTACCAAAAGTATTTTTTTGAGTGTAGAGTAAAGAGTGAGCCCTGCCCACACCCAGGAATTATCTTTAATTTTTTAAAAAATATTTTAGGAACTGGGGAGCTAGCCAGGGGTCAAGACATACAAAGTCCTCATGTCTGCAGAACCCTTCACCTGCCCAATGCTGTTAGGTGGGCCACCTTGAAATCTCAAGACTGTGCCCAGGTGACCTTAAAAGACATTAGCACCACTGATCACTTATCACTTGCCTTGACTGTCAGGTCCAGTGGTCAAGTATAGCTTAGAGGGCCCCTAAGCCCTGATCACTGGTTGGGAGTCCCCACCCACGCCAAAATTGATTTATATATTTCAGCTGGCAAATAATAACTTCTTTGACCCAAAATATACTAGTTTATGAAATAAATAAAACCAAAACTGAACTGAACTCGGATATTAATTCAAATCAGCAATGATGTAAATATAATTACTCTCTAAAGTTAAATATCTATCTATATATAATAGAAAATTTGTGTTAACTATTAAAATGTTAACATTTAAAAATATCTATCAAGAGGCCAGGGAGATGATACAGCAGAGAGGGCAATTGCATGTGAAAACCGGGGTTCAATCCCTGGCATCCGATATATGGTCCCTCAAGCAGTGCCAGGTATGATCCCTTAGCACTCCAGGTGTGTCCCCAAAACAAACTAACAAAGCAAAAATCTAGCAAATTTGTTTACTAACAGCATTCATGGTAGAAAAAAAGTAATAACAAATGAACAACTTTAACTCAACTAAATTTCATCTATACTTTACTTTCTTCTAAAATGAAATTCAAAGTAAAGATATTTGCAATCCTTTAAAAGAGATTAGATTGTGACTTCCTAGAATGTAACACTGGATGAAGCCCATGATCACTGAAAGTGTAATTCCTCTTTTTATAAAAATCTTATTTATATCTTAAGCAGTTTAGAAAATAATTTAAAGAGATACATAAGCAGCCTGCTGGCAAAAAAATTAGGTGCAATCTAGATTCTGCTCACAGCAGCAGAAAGAAAAACTGGACATTAGCATAATGTTGCAGCCATACTTTTGAAGAGCACTGATGGATACAGTGATTTGATTTTTTGTGATATGCTGTTTCCAAGTATTACATGGAGTCATAATGTGCAAGCCCTAACATATGATTTGCTTTCTTTAAAAGAGAAATTCTTCTGCAAACTGTGTTCCCATTTATGTTAATCAGATTCATAGAAATAAGAAAACAACATTTCTGTTTCCTTCTTCACTTTAACTTGCAGTGATAATGAAAGAAAATTGAACTTCACTCTGAAAGGTTGTTCTTTCGAATCCAAATAAGAGCACTTTCATTTTAATCACAATGTCTCCATTCGCATGTCTTAAAGATTTTTTATAATAGATTAAAACACTCATCCCTTGGGAATCATAAGTAAATTAATATGTTCCCTGTGTGTTCATGAGTTCTCCCTGGGTGTTCATGAGTTTTCATGTTATCTCAGATTTGCACATGACTCTACAATGCTGTAGCAATGGATTTTTTTTTCTGGATATGACCACAATAGTATTTGAGTGCACTACTATCATCATTGTCATTGTATCAATACCAATAAAATGATCAATAAGATGCCAAAAATAATTAATGAAGATAAACGTACCCCAAATTCTGATTTCCCAAGGGCTAACTGATAGTCTCAGACAAAACGTTAAACTCACACAATGCTTCTTTACAGACATACTGTTTTGTCCTATGTGTGTCTATGTGATTTCATGTCTAGTCTATGTAATTATATAGAGACCTGTTTAAGTGGATTCTGTAGATCATAAGTAATTAAATTTTAAGTTTCTAGATGTGTTTCTGAGTTACGTTTAGGCAGACATCACTATCTCCCTAGTAATACGGGTCTTACTGCCTATCACGGTCGCTTCTGATGATCATAGAAGCTGTCCCAACCTGCCTTAGACATTACCATGCATTAATTTTGGAAACTTTGTCTCAAGGTGGACGCTGGGAAAAAGGCAGAAGCTGTCGCGACAGTTGTGGCTGCAGTAGACCAGGCCCGCATTAGAGAGCCGAGAGAGCCCAGGCATCTCGAAGATTCCTACACTCAGCAGACCACTTTGGATTATGGCTATAAGGAGCAGGTTTCTGTCACAAAAGTAGCTGAGCACCCCCAGCGTCCAGCCTCTGAACCCCACGTTGTCCCTAAAGCAGTCAAGCCTGAAGTGATCCAGGCTCCTTCTGAGACTCATATCAAAACTACTGATCAAATGGGAATGCAAATATCATCACAGGTGAGTGGGCACTTGCTAACTTTTACCCTCCTGCATGGTACACAAGCTTCATAGTGATGGTCTTCTGGTCGACAGACCTCTCACTGAGTTTCATTTTAATGCAGATCAAGAAAACTACAGAGTTTACAACTGATAGATTAGTCCATGTGGATAAACGCCCCCGCACAGCAAGCCCTCATTTTACTGTTTCAAAAATTTCTGTTCCTAAGACAGAACAAGGATATGAGGTAAGTTAAGAAACGTGAGAAGGAAATGCTTACCTCAAAGGAAATAGTGATCAATGCATAGTGAAGGTTACTTCTGCCTTAGCCAGGCTGGCCTCTTTGGTCCGTGTCTCTCTGCATTCCTGTTGGATTATAGAACCTCCCTAAAGTCTGCATTCTGAAACTTGCCCCGCAGAGTGAGCACAAAGCTCCAAGTATCATCTTATGCCATTGAGAAGATACAAATATAACCAGGCTTCTTTCTTGTTCATATTTTGTAATTTGTGGTTCATTATTCAGCTTATCTTTCTTTATGCTGTAAGGCAATTCAGCGTAACTTAACTGGAAATTTATCTTAATAATAAAGGCAGATATTGAAAATGATATATTCATGTATGTCATAGCAGGACACAGAGGTAGTATTTAGATTGTGGTATCAAAAATTCCTCATGAGTGACCTACTCTTCCCCAGTTATTTCTGCTGTCAAGGGTGAGTTAATACACATAAAAACCTTATTCAGCTGTACAATAATCCTCACTATTACTTTATGTTCTTATTAGACATATTCATGAGTTAGAATCCAAACATGGCATACTTTCAAAGCACTTAAGATACATTTCATACCTATATATTTGGGCCAATATTAAAAGCAAATAACTATGGACAGTAACAAAATTTAAAGCCATAAGGAAGTCTTTAAAATATTTTCCTGGGGGACAAAGTAATAATACAGCCGGTAGGGAATTTGCCTTGCACACAGCCAACTTGGGTCCAGTCCCCGTCATCCCATATGGTGCTCCCAATCAATGCCAGAAGTAATTCCAGAGTGTAGAGCCAGGAGTAACACCTGCACATCATCGGGTGTGATCAGTATATCAAAACATTTTTTTCTGAATTTTTCTTTCACCATTCTCAAGGATTTTTTAATTTGCTGACACCTGAATGTGCCACTTAAAATTGCACTTCAGAAATTACCATGCATTTAAAATAATTTCTTGGGTTTAATTTTCCCACTATAATATTTGAAATACAGCTTTCATTGGGATAGGTAAAGTGAAAACTCATGTAAAATCTTTCCAAGAACTTCTATCCTTTTATGATAAGAACGTAAAATATGGAATTCTCAGTACAATTCTTTAGGGGAGGAGGTTGTAGAGAACTACACCTAGCGATGTTCATGGGCTATTCTTGGGTCTGTGTTCAGAAATGTTCTCTAAAAGTACTTAAGGAGCCATATATGGAGTCTAGGGTCCCAACAGAAATTGGCAGGGTGCCAGGTAAAAATGCTTTACCCCTGTACTATTTTTTGTAGCCCCTTAATACAAATTCTTAAGGTATTTTCCGTTCTTTTATTTTCAAACTGCCTGGAAAGAATATAAGATTAGCAACTGGGCTAATAGCTTCATTAGCCAGGATAGCAATCAAGAGAGTATACAAAAAGAAGGAAATAACCGCAGATTCATCCTAGGAATGTATGTGGTGAATGATGACACTGATGACAACCAAATGACTATTTTCTGATCATTTTATACAGGCATCAATAGCCGGTAGTGCTATCGCTACGTTACAAAAAAGAACTGTCATCTACAACTTCTGCTCAGAAGATCACCAAATCAGTGAAGGCACCTACTGTGAGGCCTGGTGAAACTCGAGTGAGAGCCCAGCCAACCCCTTCACCCCAGTTCCCTTTGCAGACACACCAGAGACCTACAAGAGTCAGGCTGGCATCGAGGTGAAAAAGGAAGTAGGGGTGAGCATTGCCGGTGGCACAGTCCGTGAAGAGCATTTTGAAATGCTGCACGGGAGGGAAGCTAAGGTTAGTTCCTGGACCGTGAGCTGTTGCTTTATCTCTTGCTCTCGAGCTGGCTTGTGCTCTGTCAGTGTGCACGCAGAGACTCCAGAGTTACTGTACTCTTACTTCCACCCTTACCATGCTCAGATTCAATTTTACTGATTATGGTGTAGCTCTTTTCTCGTTATTATTTTTATACTTTTGCATGCATCAGTTTGTGAGATTTCCCCTAATTTCATGAGCATTTTGTAATATCCTCTGTAAAAATTCTAGGTGACAGAAAGAGCAAGAGTGCCTGCACCAGTTGAAATTCCTGTGACTCCACCCACGTTAGTCTCGGTGAGTCAAGAAGTTTATTGTCTGAAGTGTTCCCTTAATTGGTCAAAATATTTTATTGAAGGCAAAGGTTGGTTTGTTTCAAAGATTGGAAAGTGACTCTTGTGAGTTTTCAATTACTTGTTTTAACACCAAGCACAATTAGCAAGGAAAAGGAAAATTCTGGGAGCTTCCATCAGTCATGTACGCAACAGATCAGATGAGTTCCTGTGTGTGTAAGGCACCATAGTGTGAGCTGTGCAGATATAAAATATCACTGTAGCCCTTTTTGAAATCTCTCTCCTACAAGCAGAGAAAAGGTACATCAACAATCCTAGAGGGGAAAATGGAAGGTAATAAGCACCACAACAGAGGGGGTAATCCTCAGGATTGAAAGATATTGGAAATCTATTTGCCACTCATATTTGAAGCATCATTAGAATGTGAAGATGTTTAACTACCCAAGGACACACAGTAGTGCTGTTGTCTAGTATTAATATAAAGTTCCCCTTATGAATTTGCAGCCACCTTACATTTATGCTCCATTATGAACGCAGCCCAGGACATCTCATATTTTGATTAAAAATAGTGCTTCTGGCCAGAGAGCTAGAGATTGCTTCAAACACAACCAAACAAGTTGGACCTCCTGCATGGTCCGTGATCTTACAGCACTCTGTGCCAGGAGTAAGTAAGTCCTCAGCATAGCTGGGTGTAGCCCCTCAAACCAAAAGAAGATAAATCAATTTTTTCAAAATAAAGTGCTCCTATGAGATCTTACATAAACTAAAATTTGATAGAGATGCAATTGCTATTAATTTATATGGAATTTATTTTAGCATTCGTAGGGCCCGAAATAATGCACCAAATCATCAAATAATGCAAAACGCTAAAATACACTCACATCTAGTAAAACAGTAACGATACGGGTTAGCACGGAGTTTGCCGAGCCACCTTCCCGGCCCACGGTCCCTCTGGGCACAGAGGCCGCAAGAATCAGAGCCCCCCTAGCTCACTTTACGGCTCCTGTCGCAAAAGCGAAGGTCCTGGAGCTGGCGCGCACGTGGCAGAAGCGAGAACGCCAGAGACACCGTCAGATCCCAGGAGGCGCGGGTGGCCCCAGCACTCCACAGGCACCGAGGAGCAGCACTGGAGATAGCCTCATTTAAAAAAAAAAAGGATTTTTTAAATCCTCTTTTAGACTCTTTTCAGTAATCGAAACCGGGTAGTAATGCAAGTCTTTCGTGGAGCGAGAGAGAGAGAGAGAGAGAGAGAGAGAGAGAGAGAGAGAGAGAGAGAGAGAGAGAGAGAGAGAGAGAGAGAGAGAGAGAGAGAGAGAGAGAGAGAGAGAGAGAGAGGAGCCTGCCACAGGAGCTAGGGTGATGACGGAGAAATGTACACTGGTGAGGAAGAGGAAGGCGTTGGAATATTATATGACTGAAATCCAATCTTGAACAGCTGTAACTGTTGTGATTCAATTAAATGTGTGTGTGTGTGTGTGTGTGTGTGTGTGTGTATGCTTTAAAAAAGAGCCTGCACTCCTGTTTTCTAAGCGTTCCTACCATTGTTCCTAGCCTTCTAGTTGAAGAAACTTCCCGTGAGAATGTATAGGTCTGAGGAGACCCCTGAGGCAAACTCACTTTAACTTTTTTCTTCTTCCCTTTCTTCAGGGCTTGAAAAATGTGACAGTCATGGAGGGGGAATCCGTCACCCTGGAGTGCCACATCTCGGGGTACCCGTTGCCCAGGGTGACGTGGTACCGGGAAGATTACCAGATCGAGAGCTCCATTGATTTCCAGATGAGCTTCCAGGGGCGGAGCCAGCGCCTGCTGATCCGAGAGGCCTTTGCTGAGGACAGCGGCCGCTTCACCTGCAGCGCCTCTAACGAGGCGGGCACCGTCAGCACCTCCTGCTACCTGGCGGTGCAGGGTCAGTAGCCCCTGTCTACACACCCAAGGCGCCCCCGAGGGAGGGGGCGTTGGGCGCTGAGGAGGGGCAGGTTTAGGGCTCACTCACCAAACGAACACTGAGGAGATATCTCTCTTGCAGTGTCAGAGGAGTTTGAAAGGGAGAGCACAGCTACGACCGAGAAGTTCACCACAGAAGAAAGACGGTAAATGCACCCATGGACGAATGAGCTGCTGGTCTAGTCCTAGTCCATTTCGTTTTGTTTTCCTAGCCTTTATTTTTTTTTTTAATTTTTTATTATACCACCGTGAAACATACAATTACAAAGGTGTTCATAATTGGTTCTTGGTAATACAGTATTCCAGCACCCATCCCTCCACCAGTGCCCCATTTCCACCACCAATGTACCCCTCCCCTCCCGTCCCCCACCCGCCTTAATTGCAGGTACCCCAGTTTCCTCTCTTTCTCTCTCTATCTCTCTCTCTCTGTCTTTGGCAATAGCGACACAGAAACTGACATCAAGGGAATGGTCTTTTACAGCTTTGTGGAGTCAAGAGATGTGGCGATGACTGACATCCCAGAGGAGCAGGCAGGGCCTGAGAGCCCTTGGCACCTTTCTTTATTACAAAACCAATGGTGCAGAAACTGGTGGAGGGAGCCACTGTTGTGTTTGAATGCCAGATTGGTGGCAACCCCAAACCACACATCTATTGGAAAAAGGCCGGCGTTCCTCTGACCACTGGATACAGGTATTTCAGGGTTAAAGAGCTCTCAGTGACTTTTCTTTGACACATACATGAAACCCAAAAGAAATATGATTTACTGGTGATCCCACCTTTTCCAAATGGAGATTATTTCATTATTGGACCCCACATTTTTTGAGATAGTATCATATTTGCGGGGTTACTTTTTGGTTCTGTTTGAGGGCCACATCCATATATGCTAAGATTCAGGCACAGTGATCAGGGTCATTTCTGGTGGGGCTCCAGGGACTGAGCATATGCAGTGCCAGGTATGAAATCTGGCTTACCATATGCAAATCAAAGACCATACCCACTCACTGTATAGTCCTGAATTTTTTGTATAAAGTCTTAATTGAGAATCAGAGCTATGTGTTGGGTAAAAGTGGTTTAAAGATGCATTTCTTGGGTACAGAGCAATAGTCCAGCAGGTAGTGCGTTTGCCTTGCACGCGGCCGACCCCGGGTTCGATCCCTGGAATTCCATATGGTCCCCTGAGCACCGCCAGGAGTAATTCCTGAGCCAAGAGCCAGGAGTAATCCCTGAGCATTGCTGGGTGTGACCCAGAAAGCAAAAAAGAAAAATACATTTCTTTAATCCACTATAATCAAATTCTAATTTGATTTAATTCTAGTTAGAAGACACAGGTACACCTGGCAGGGCAGAAACCAGCTTATTCTACCCACCCCTCTTATTCTATTGAAAGAAAGATGTGAATTTTTAGTCACACACTCATAAAGAATCTGAGACAATTTTCAGTTAAAATATAATTAAGTTAATAAAAGAATTAAAATTATATGATTCAAAAGAAACTAGTAGATAGGTATGCTAAGAATTTTTCTGCTATTAAATATAGAGTTTAACTGACTTTCCTGAAATTTAAGACAAGAAAAAGATACTAAAAATAGAATAAGTTAGAGGGGATATGGAAAAGGGTTTCTATTTTTTTTTATTTTATTTTATTTACATTTTACAAATTTGTTACATTTTACAAATACGAATTTGTAAAATGTAAATATAAAAGGAGCTAATCATAAAATGTACATATTGATGTTGATCATGAAAAATATAATGTACCAGAAGCTTTTTTAAAAATTATTTATGTATGTATTTGTTTATTGGGCCACACCGACAGTGCTCAGGGCTTATTCCTAGTCCTGCCCTCAGGAATTGCTCCTGGTAGTGCGCGGGGACCAGATGGGATTCTAGGGCTTAAAACCAGGTTGGTTTGTGCAAAGCAAGCACCCTACCTACTGTACTACCCCACTGCCTCCTGTATCAGTCTTAATACTTAAATATTTAAGAGTCTCTTATTTTATTATTGTTTTCATATGCGAATAAAATGAACAAATGAATGAGAAAATGCAAAACACTTGCTTACCTCACTTCATCATTTGCTGACATAAACACCGAATATTCTTACTTCTTTATGGTTTATTCTAGTAGTAAAGATTCCCTTACTTAAAAAAAAATAAAAGGTAGGGGCTGAAGAGATGGTAAAAGCATGTAGGGTGCTTGCAGGGTTTGGTCTCAGGACCACATATGGTCCCTGAACCCTCTCTGAGTGCAGAGCCAGGAATAGGTCATGAACAGTGCCAGTGTAGCCAAAAACAAAAATTTAAAAAACTTAAAAAGTAGTTTGTTCTTATGAACATCTATAAGGTAAAATGTCATCAATCGAAGAAGAAATTAGAATTAATTTACATGGAAATTTTTGCATTCCTAGGTTTAAAGTGTAATCATCTAATCATTGCAAATAATACATAATGCCTAAAAAAGAACTTGGCTCTATAAGCTTAGAAATGAAGTGATAAATATGTAGTGTGTAGAGTAGCTGCCCAGGAGGCAAAATGATGTAGCCACTCCAAGTGTGCATTGCCTATACAATGGCTAACTGCAAACTGACTGAGCTAGTTAATGCTTTCTGACTTTCATCATAAAAGTGAAAATCCTCTCCGATTATCTTCAGATTACCAAAAACAGATGCTGGGCTGGAGAGATATTACAGGAAGTAAGGCACTTGCCTTGCGTGTCTGCTTCCTTGGATGGATTCCTAGCACCACCCTGAGCTAAACTGGTTCCCCAAGCACTGCCAGGATTAATCTCTGAGCACAAAGCCCTAACCAGTGAGCCCTAAGTACCAGTGGGTATCACACACCCCATCCACTCCCAAATAGATGCTATTGTAGGTCTTAAAATTTAAATGGTATAATGTGAACTTTATTAAATAGAAGGATACATGTATTACATCCTAGTATTTCAAATATATGAATACTATTTTAAATGAAATTGTTAATCAGCTTGAGCCTCATTTCTCATTTTCATGCACTTTTTATAAGCATTTTTTTGATCTGTGATGGAATTTAGACGCCATTTCAGATCATTGAATTATTTGCCAAATATTAACATACAGGCTATTTTACCCACGTAAGGTACTACAGGATTTGTATGACTATACTTTTTGTCTGTTCATATCCATAAAGATACAAAGTAAGTTACAACAAACAAACTGGTGAATGCAAACTGGTGATCTCTATGACTTTTGCGGATGATGCTGGAGAATACACTATTGTTATTCGAAATAAGCATGGAGAAACTTCTGCATCTGCCTCACTGCTTGAAGAAGGTAAGTGCAGTCCTAAGTAGCTACTGCCTTCCCAGTTAAAACAAATACAGGGAAGAGCAGTATCATATATTTGTCAAAGATCTGGTCTGTTTTCTGAAATTGCCATCTCCCCTTCTCCTGACCTCAGTTGTATGAAAAATGTTTTAGACTGCATGTCTTCAAAAACCTAGTCCTAAATGTTTAATTTCTAGCAACAGCCTTTATTTGGCATCTTTATTTGTAGGAATAGCTTCTGTTGAAAAATGCAGAGATTCTGGCTTAGTTGCCTTTCAGATCCAGGCAGATGTCAGTGAACATAAAAGAAAACAATAGTACTATATGTATGGCCTGTCTCAAACAAGCAGTACCCCCCCACTGCATCTCTAACATGTGAAGCAGTTTTATAGAAATGTCAAACATTGGTCATTTCTAATATTTTAAAGAAAGCTTAAATCAGAGTCTTGAATAATCATAAGAAATTAGGATGAAATAAATAGCATTCGGGCTAAATGAAATGTTTCTGTACACCATCATCATCTTTGCATGTATAAATGGATACTGGGGCATCCTACCCTCTTTTGGTCTGCACAGTAGCATTTAGAAAAAATTAACACATTAGTCCTACTAAAAATGAAGTTCTTAAGACCTAGAAAGGTAAATAAATAACCAAGCCACACAAAAGATTGGTAAATAGCTAAGGTAGCTTCAAAAGGACTGGTGGCTAATACAAACTACAATGCAGTGTCTTGTATGACCTGTTAGAGTAAGTTTGGTTTTGATTTTGAAATTGAATCCAGTAGATACTTACTGAGTACTTTGATAGGAAAATTTGTAAATGTGGCTTTTAGTTTTAAACCTTCCCTAGTGTAGGGCTTACCTGAATGAAGACTAGAATGTAGATGTTTTCATAAGAATATTCAAAATTAATTTATATTCCAGGACTGGAGATATAGTACAATGGGTAAGATGCTTGTCTTAGTGTGTTCAATACCCTGCACTGAATGTGGTCCCCAAAGACCTCTAGAAGTGATCTTTGAGTATAGAGTCATGAGCAAGGTGTATGACCCCAAAATAGCAAAAAAAAATTTTTTTTTGTGTTATATTTTTAACTCCTAGCTGAGTATGAGTCACTGATGAAATCGCAGCAAGAAATGTTTTACCAGACACAAATGACTGCATTTGTGCAAGAACCTAAAGTTGGAGAAATAGCACCAGGATTTATGTATTCTGATTATGAAAAAGAGTATGAAAAAGAGCAAGCCTTAATCAGGAAGAAAATGGCTAAAGATACTGTGATGGTTAGAACTTTTATAGAAGATCAGGTGAGTTAAACAATAATGACCAAGTTAATCATTCATTTCATAAGTTTTTATTTTCCTCCCACAATGCCCTTTTTATATGATTTTCCCCAAATAATGGAGTCAAGAATAATAATTAGGCTGCAGGATAACTGAAAACAAGTTTCCTTAGTCTTAATGAAATTTGCGTGTATTGATTTAGAAAAAGACTTTACATATATGCAGGAAAAGATAAATAGTAACACACCAAATATATTACTTCTATAATCTCTTCATATATATTATGAACATCCCAGATATAACTGATACTCTTAGATTAAAATATACCAAAATGCCACAGAATAAACTAACAAAGATGTCTAAAATTCAGATTAAAGAAAAAAAGAAAAGACTTCTAGATTTCTCTGCAGCTTTAATAGTCTTTATCTCTGAAACTGATAACTGATGATTAGTTTCAGTCAGGATGTATCTTTTTAACACACTCATATTTTCCCTACATAGGAATTCCATATTTCTTCCTTTGAAGAGAGACTTATTAAAGAAATTGAATACAGAATAATAAAAACTACATTAGAAGAACTTCTTGAAGAAGATGGAGAAGAAAGGATGGCAGTTGACATTTCTGAATCCGAAGCTGTTGAAGCCGGATTTGAATTAAGAATAAAGAACTATAGAATTCTTGAAGGGATGGGTGTTACTTTTCATTGTAAGATGTCTGGATATCCTCTACCCAAGGTAAAATATAACTCCATAGAACAACAGACATGTCATTATAACCTCTCAGTTTGATCTAATTGTTTATGTATGATGGCATTATTTGCAGATTGCATGGTACAAGGATGGCAAGCGCATCAGACATGGAGAGAGATACCAAATGGACTTTTTACAAGGCGGCAGAGCTAGTCTGCGTATACCTGTTGTTCTTCCAGAAGATGAAGGCATCTATACAGCATTTGCCAGCAATATTAAGGGAAATGCAATTTGCTCAGGAAAATTGTATGTGGAACCTGCTGCACCATTTAGTGCTCCAACTTTCATACCCACACCAGAGCCAATGACCAGAATCAGGTATCACAGACAACAATTTTATTTATTGCTTAAAACTCTGAATTCCTCAGTAGAAAAATTGGCATTACAAGAGAGGAGACTAAAGGTTAAGAAACCCAGGAGCTTGTATTGGCAACACACATAACTACCTATTGCTTCATTAGCCAACCAACATTTGTAGTTGAATAAAAAAAATGTTTGGTGACTAATAGTTGATGTGTATAGATGATGTGTATCTTTCTAAGACTTGAGACTGGATTTCTGACTGTGAACAGTGTGATAGGGATTGAGAATATAAGAAAAAATATAAGGGGGCAATAATAATAATTTGTTTGTTTATGAGTCCTAGTGAGTTTGGGGTGACCCTAATAAGAAGTAAATTTTACAAGAAGTAAATTCTGGAAATCTCATAAAGACAAAAAAGTGGTTGTTAGTTTTGTCGCATATTCTCTTTGTCTCATAGATATTTTCTTTTCTGCCTTTATTTTTCAGATCTGTCTCTCCACGTTCAGTGAGCAGATCGCCTATCTGAATGTCCCCTGCACGGATGTCCCCTGCACGGATGTCCCCTGCACGGATGTCTCCTGGACGTAGGCTGGACGAAACAGATGAGTCACAACTTGAAAGACTATATAAGCCAGTGTTTGTTTTAAAACCCACTTCTTTCAAATGTTTAGAGGGACAGACCGCCAGATTTGACTTAAAAGTTGTGGGTAGACCTATGCCAGAGACCTTCTGGTTTCATAATGGTAAGCATAATAAGTTTGGATCAAAAAAATAAACACAAAATAAGCATATATAATAATGTGTGTCCAGCAACTTTAAAATGGATTTTCATGTATTTTATTTTCTCACAGGCCAGCAAGTTATCAATGACTTTACTCATAAAATAGTCATTAAAGAAGATGGTACCCAGTCACTGATTATTGTCCCCGTATCACCCAGTGATTCTGGGGAATGGATTGTTGTGGCACAAAACAGGGCAGGCAAATCTTCGATTTCTGTGACTTTAACTGTGGAAGGTATTTGCTCTTACAATAAAAAGGAGTTACTTTATTGCCTAGGTTATAAACTGTGCTTTAGTTCAACTGGCCCTAAACCATGACCTTTCTCTTTCAGCTGTGGAGCATCAGGTGAAACCAGTGTTCGTGGAAAAACTGAAAAATATCAATGTAAAGGAAGGTTCCGCACTTGAAATGAAAGTCAGGGCTATGGGTAACCCCAACCCAGACATTGTATGGTTGAAAAATAGTGACATTATTGTACCTCATAAATATCCAAAAATCAGGTAGGTTTGCTGAGAAATAATAAAAACTAAGCTCATCATACCAATTCAATAACCAAGGAACTATTACTATATTTGTATTAATGTATTTTTAATCTACTTTATATAGAATTGAAGGAACCAAGGGAGAAGCTGCCCTTAAAATTGATTCCACTGTCAGTCAAGATTCTGCCTGGTATACTGCAACTGCTATTAATAAGGCTGGTCGAGACACTACTAGATGTAAAGTAAACGTTGAAGTTGAGTTTTCAGAGCCTGAACCAGAGAGAAAATTAATCATCCCACGAGGCACATATAAAGCAAAGGAGATTGCAGCCCCAGAACTAGAGCCTCTCCACTTGCGATATGGTCAAGAACAATGGGAAGAGGGTGATCTTTATGATAAAGAGAAACAACAGAAACCATTTTTTAAGAAAAAGCTCACTTCC
The DNA here is from genome assembly GCA_021461705.1 of Cryptotis parvus. Lineage (NCBI taxonomy): Eukaryota > Metazoa > Chordata > Mammalia > Eulipotyphla > Soricidae > Cryptotis > Cryptotis parvus. Next base: position 312,520 of record JAJIBD010001294.1, on the reverse strand, counting down.
TTAAGACTCAAACGGATTGGACCTGCCCACTTTGAATGTAGACTCACGCCAATTGGTGACCCAACAATGGTGGTGGAGTGGCTCCATGATGGAAAACCTCTTGAGGCAGCCAACAGGCTCCGTATGATCAATGAATTTGGATATTGCAGCCTTGATTATGGTGTTGCATATTCCAGAGACAGTGGTGTAATTACTTGCAGAGCCACTAACAAATATGGAACAGATCATACATCTGCTACCCTTATTGTTAAAGATGAGAAAAGCCTTGTGGAGGAATCTCAACTACCTGAAGGAAGGAAAGGTTTACAGAGAATTGAAGAATTAGAGAGGATGGCTCATGAAGGTGCCCTGACAGGAGTCACCACAGATCAAAAAGAGAAACAAAAACCAGATATTGTTTTGTTCCCAGAGCCAGTAAGAGTACTTGAAGGGGAGACGGCTAGATTCCGTTGCCGAGTGACAGGTTACCCGCAACCTAAGGTCAACTGGTATCTCAATGGACAGCTCATCCGCAAAAGCAAAAGATTCAGAGTTCGATATGATGGTATTCATTATCTGGACATTGTAGATTGTAAATCATATGATACAGGAGAGGTCAGGGTCACTGCAGAAAATCCTGAAGGAGTCATAGAGCACAAAGTGAAACTTGAGATCCAACAGAGGGAAGATTTTAGGTCTGTCCTTAGACGAGCCCCTGAACCAAAAACAGAGTTTCATATACATGAAGCTGGAAAGCTTCAATTTGAAGTACAAAAAGTAGATAGACCTATGGACACCACTGAATCCAAGGAGATTGTGAAGTTGAAGAGGGCTGAAAGAATTACCCATGAAAAAGTGTCTGAAGAGTCTGAAGAGCTGCGCAGCAAATTCAAGCGCAGGACAGAGGAGGGATATTATGAAGCCATTACTGCAGTGGAGCTTAAGTCTCGTAAAAGGATGAATCCTACGAAGAACTCCTAAAGAAGACAAAAAGATGAGCTTCTCCACTGGACCAAAGAGTTAACTGAAGAGGAGAAGAAAGCCCTTGAAGAAGAAGGCAAAATAACTATTCCAACTTTTAAGCCTGAGAGAATTGAACTTAGTCCTAGCATGGAGGCGCCCAAAATCTTTGAAAGAATCCAAAGTCAAACAGTGGGCCAAGGAGCTGATGCACACTTCCGGGTCAGAGTTGTGGGAAAACCAGATCCTGAATGTGAATGGTATAAAAATGGGGTGAAAATAGAACGATCTGACCGAGTCTACTGGTACTGGCCTGAAGACAATGTTTGTGAATTGGTCATAAGAGATGTGACAGCCGAGGACTCTGCCAGCATCATGGTAAAAGCCATCAATATTGCTGGAGAAACCTCAAGCCATGCATTTCTTCTTGTGCAAGGTACTTTGAATTTCTTTTATCAGATGTCTTTGTCTATTTAAGAATAGATCCATTAGTGTTTTTCTTGAATTTTCTTTTTCCTATTATTCAAACTGCAATTTTAATTTAATATAATGTGCTTCCCCACCCTCTTTTCCTTATAGCCAAACAATTGATCACCTTCACCCAAGAATTACAAGATGTTGCTGCTAAAGAAAAAGACAGCATGGCAACCTTTGAATGTGAAACTTCAGAGCCATTTGTCAAAGTGAAATGGTATAAAGATGGTGTGGAGATTCATTCGGGAGATAAATATAGAATGCACTCTGACAGAAAGGTTCACTTTCTCTCAATTTTAACAATCGGCGCCTCTGATGCTGAAGACTATAGCTGTGTACTTGTAGAAGATGAAAATGTTAAGACAACAGCCAAACTTCTTGTTGAAGGTAACAAATAATTTTATTGTTTACATAAGTTTTTCAGTTACTGGTATTTTGTGACGAAATTTTCTGAGTGATTTCCTTTTATAAAAAGTTATATATATATTAGATATAAGCTTCATACCAGAGTTGTCTATAATTGATATATTAGTTTTTCCATACAGGATAATATTTTGAGTTTTAATATGTAGTTTAAAAATCATAAATTTATAGAATTATTATGAATATTTGAAATTTGATTTTTAAAGAGCAAAATTAGTTTAATGTGTTGATTTATGAAATATAGTTAAATATAATTGTATTTTAAGAAAAAATAATTTTAAAAATGTTAAACTCTTTCCCTAAATTTATATTTTTTTATTGCAATGTCTCTTTCCTGTCTCAGGTGCCGTTGTTGAGTTTGTAAAAGAACTTCCAAGATGTAGAAGTTCCAGAATCATTTTCAGGAGAGTTAGAATGCATTATATCCCCTGAAAATATAGAAGGTAAATGGTATCACAATGACGTGGAGCTTAAATCCAATGGCAAATACACAATTACATCTCGCCGTGGACGTCAGAACCTCACTGTGAAGGATGTAACCAAAGAAGACCAGGGAGAATACAGCTTTGTTGTTGATGGAAAGAAGACAACCTGTAATCTGAAAATGAAGCGTAAGTGTTCCCATTCCTGTTTTCAGTGAGCATCATTATAAAGCATTTTATATAAAATGTTTTTAAAAACCATTTTATATTAAAATGATTATAACATTATTTTCCCCAATATATTTTATAGCTCGTCCAATTGCTATCTTACAAGGGCTGAGTGATCAAAAAGTATGTGAGGGTGACATTGTTCAGCTGGAAGTGAAACTCTCCTTAGAAAATGTGGAAGGTGTCTGGATGAAAGATGGCCAAGAAGTGCAGCCCAGCGACAGGGTTCACGTTGTGATAGATAAACAGTCACACATGCTGCTCATCGAAGATATGACTAAGGAGGATGCTGGAAATTACTCCTTCACCATTCCAGCCCTTGGACTGTCAACCAGTGGGCGTGTGTCTGTCTACAGTGAGTGAAAATCATGTATTTTTAGGTGTACATCTTCGAGTACAGTAATAAACTTTGACATGGTGATTTTTTATTCATAGTTTTAAGTCACGTGTGTGTGGTTTTGCAGGTGTTGATGTGGTAACACCTCTGAAGGATGTAAATGTGATTGAGGGTACCAAGGCGGTGCTCGAATGTAAGGTCTCAGTCCCTGATGTGTCTTCTGTTAAATGGCACTTAAATGATGAACAAATCAAGCCTGATGATCGAGTACAAGCCATTGTCAAAGGCACCAAACAGCGCTTAGTGATTAACCGCACCTATGCGTCAGATGAGGGACCATATAAGTTGATGGTTGGCAAAGTGGAGACCAGCTGTAATCTATCTGTAGAAAGTAAGAATTCTTCCATTTAATTCATCATTTTATATAGTATCCTCCTTTCCCAGTGTAATAACTAAGTGCTTTATATTTTAATTTTCTCCAGAAATTAAAATTATCAGAGGTCTTCAGGATCTTACCTGTACAGAAACCCAAAATGTCATCTTGGAGGTTGAATTGTCCCACTCAGGCATTGATGTCTCATGGAATTTTAAGGACAAAGAACTAAAACCTAGTTCTAAATATAAAATTGAATCACAAGGGAAAATATATAAGTTAACAGTTCTAAACATGATGAAAGATGATGAAGGAGAATATACATTTTATGCTGGAGAAAATATGACATCTGGAAAACTTACTGTGGCAGGTTGGTGCAATTATTTCTTAACCTAAGTTATCTTAAAGAATTGTTATTTTCTTCAAAACTTTTATCAGTTTCTCCCTTCTATGTTTCTACTTATGCTGTTATAAAAGCCAGTTGGAACCCTCATCTTCAACACTGCCCCTAAGACCCTAAGTTCTAAAATTTCTTACAGAAAACCTACTTTAAATGTCATCTCTTCTATTAATCTCGTCATTTGTAGAGGATATTATTGCTCCAATCTCAGGATTACTTTACAGTTCTCCTGTGGCTCTTATTCTACACATTCTTTATACGCCATTTCTCCTTCCTTCAACAGGATTCAACAGGGTTGAAGGAAGGAGACGTTAACTGTCCAAATTAAATAGCTTCTTCTATCCTTTGTAAATTCTAATATATTGCATATGATACATGATCAATAAATGTATTTTGAACTTTCAATATGATTTAAAACTTTTCTATTCCAAGGATGTTTTTATTAATTATCTTTTGCTATGAATAAAAAAGTTTCTTTTTAATAAAAGATTATTAATAATTTCTAATAATTTATAGCATCATTTAAAAAACATCACTTAGGAGGCCAGAGTGATAGTCCAGAAGGTAGGGCGTTTTCCTTGCATGCAGCCAAGCTGGGTTTGATCCCTGGCATCCCATATGGTTCCCGAGCACCACCAGGAGTAATTCCTGAATGCAGAGCCAGGAGTTACCCCTGAGCATTGCTGGGTGGACCCAAAAAGCAGAAAATAGTTAGATAGATAGATAGACAGACAGACAGACAGACAGACAGATAGATAGAAATATTACTTCTTGTATGTGTCCTTTTTTACAACATTATGTGTCTTTTATGACATCAAGTAGATGATTTTTGTGGAGCAAAAATTTCCTAACTCTAAAATGGACATCAAAAATATGAACCAACTCTTCAAAAAAAGTAAATTCATCATTAGTTTGTTTGAGTCATTGCAATTTAAGTATTGAGGAATTGAGACATTATATTGAGATTAAATTGTGCCTCTCATGACATCTGGTATATAAGAAGTAAGTCAAGGAAAGTAGTTTATTTTATTTTGTTTGAAAGTTCCATGGCTTTTACTTTATCACATTATTAGATTTCCTTAGAGATTTAACTAGGATAGAACTTCAAAAAAGTAAAATTTCATATCTTACACTTTATATGTTTGATATAAATGATATGTTTCTGAATGTATGAAAATGAAAAAAAATGAGCCTCTATGTGATTTCACCCAACATTCTTAAACCAGCTACTCTGGGATCTCAGAACACAAAAATGAATAAAACATGATAGCTTTTTCATTAAGGAATTCACAATTTAGAGAGAAACCGATATATCAACAGCTAACTTGCTGAATTCCTGCCAGCATTTAATAGCACTGGAGGCAATAGGAGCAAAATGTATAAGAGGGAATATTTGATAGAATAGTGATTTTCAATATATAGAAATTTCTAATAATATTAAACATTGATGACTCACACATCTTAACAAAATAGTTTCATCCAACAGAAGTACCTGGCTTTAAAGCAATCAAAAGTGTAAACCAGTTGTGAAGAAAGTCTTACTTAACTTTTCCCAGTAAAATAGTAAGCATATTTCCAAAAGGCCTTAGAAAATAAATAGAAATTGTTTGAAGAGGGATTTGAACAAGAGGTCAAGATGTGGTGTGCAAGTTTGGTTCTCCAAACTGTATTAACTTGATAGTTGTTCTTCCTTTGCAAGGTCTTGCATAATATCAGTATAGTCCCTGGTCATGTATTCATAGAATATAGGATTTTGTAACACCTTCTCAATATAAGTTAAAAATAACTTTGTTAATTAAGCATTCGATGGTGTTCAAAATAACATTGTTGGCATTGTCATTTTATAGCCAATTGTGCAATGGCTTCTTCATTGTATAAAAACTTTTAAAGGACTCACACGTATGCTTTTCTCAGGGGGAGCCATCTCCAAGCCACTCACAGATCAGACTGTTGCTGAATCCCAGGAAGCTGTGTTTGAATGTGAAGTTGCCAATCCAGACTCGAAGGTGAATGGTTAAAGGATGGCAAACACTTGCCGTTGAGTAACAACATCAGAAGTGAATCTGATGGCCACAAAAGAAGACTTATCATCGCTGTTACCAAATTAGATGATATTGGGGAATACACCTACAAGGTGGCCACCTCTACAACATCTGCCAAGCTCAAAGTCGAAGGTCAGTGTTGTTGAAACACAGTTGACCATTTCAAATCATATATCTTGTTGACAGTTATTTTAAAAGTCAAATTGGTACAACCATTTTGGATGCCATAAATATTTATTGCATATAGTAATTCTGAACTCTCCAAACATTATTTCTTTAACCATATTCCATAAGGTGAGACGATGCTTATGTGTTAATGTGAATAAGTAATTTTTCAGGTTTCAGCTATGTGGCGTGGCTAAATTTGATGTTGTCATTATTCTTTCCTTTCTTACTGTTCTTTTCAATCTACTAAATTATTGTATACACCTATGGAAACTTTATCTCCTTTACTTTTAGAATAATTACTGCCAATATACATTTCAAACTGGTTTCTAGGGATTTTTTTAAAAAACATCAAGCATTTTAAAGAGTTACTGCATGATGGGACATTTAATTGCCATTTGCAGAGTGACCAGATAGAAATCTGATTGAGTACTTGTTTTATTTGATGATGCTATTTCTATTTCCTAAACCAATAATCTGTTTCAGCTGTCAAAATTAAAAAGACTCTGAAGAACCTCACAGTGACAGAGACACAGGATGCCGTTTTCACTATTGAGCTCACACACCCAGATGTGAAAGGTGTTCAGTGGATCAAAAATGGAGTCCCGCTGCAACCCAGTGACAAGTATGATATTTCAGTCAAAGGAACAACTTACACTCTGACAGTTAAAAACTGTGCTGTTCTGGATGAATCTGTTTATGGCTTCAAGCTTGGGAAGCTAGGAGCCAGTGCCAGACTGCATGTTGAGAGTAAGTTGACTTAGAAATGGGGGAAAAAAGAAAAGAAATGCTTTAAAAATAGCCAACTTCTGCTTACTCTTAAGTTAATCATATCACTGAACGGCTTCAACTTTACTCCTTAGCTGTCAAGATTATTAAAAAGCCAAAAGATGTGACTGCTTTGGAAAATGCCACCGTTGCCTTTGAAGTTAGTGTTTCCCATGACACAGTTCCAGTAAAATGGTTCCACAAGAATGTGGAGATTAAACCAAGTGACAAACACAGACTAGTCTCAGAAAGGAAGGTTCACAAGCTAATGCTGCAGCAGATTTCACCTTCGGATGCTGGAGAATATACTGCTGTGGTGGGCCAATTGGAATGCAAAGCTAAACTGTTTGTGGAGAGTAAGTTTTTGGGAATCCCGATAAAATTTTCCTACATGGTCCCCAAGCATTCATTTATTTGACTAATATATTTTAATACAATGTTTTAACTGAAGTACTCTCTGATTTCCAAAGCATTGCACATTACAAAAACCATGAAAAGCATCAAGTGCCTGAGACCAAAACTGCTTCCTTTGAGTGTGAAGTTTCTCACTTTAATGTCCCCTCCATGTGGCTGAAGAATGGTGTGGAGATTGAGATGAGCGAGAAGTTTAAGATAGTTGTTCAAGGAAAGCTCCATCAGCTGATTATCATGAATACAAGCACAGAGGACTCAGCAGAATACACATTTGTCTGTGGCAATGACCAAGTCAGTGCCACCCTGAAAGTGACCCGTAAGTAAAATAGAAATTCTGCCTAGTAGGTTCATCATTATTCCATTCCTACACTTTTCCTTCCTGATATTTTAAGCTACTAAGAAATCTTGATTGAATATCTAATATATATTTATATATAAAATATAGCATATATAACATATTATATAATATATATCTACTATGTAGTAGATATATTATATAAATCTACTATATATTATATAATATAAAAATATTATATATATGCATTAGAGACCAGCATCTCCACCCACTTAGATAAAATTTTTTCACTTGAGACAATCTACAAAGATTCTGCAATGTATCATTTGTTCTTTCTGCTTCCTCTATCACTTGGCATTGTCCTATAGAGAAATACTTAAGAGATAGCATAATTTTCTTATCTAAACTGTAATGTCATTAGCAGACATTCTAAAAAAAATACCAAGTTTTGTTTTCTTAATCCACTTGATATTAACCTATATTCTGTTTGGGTGTCCTTCCTTCCCTCTTTCAGCGATAATGATTACAACTATGCTAAAGGACATCAAGGCCGAGGAAAAGGACACTATTACCTTTGAAGTGACTGTGAACTATGAAGGCATCTCTTACAAATGGTTGAAAAATGGTGTGGAAATCAAATCAACTGACAGGTGCCAGACAAGAACCAAAAAACTCACACATTCACTGAATATCAGGAATGTCCACTTTGGGGATGCTGCTGAGTATACCTTTGTGGCTGGAAAGTCTACATCAACAGCCACCCTTTATGTGGAAGGTATGGTCTCATAAAAATATCTTTAAAAATGTCAAGCATGCTATATAAAATATGAATCACTGCAATCACTTGATCACTTGACATCCCGTTATTCGTCTATTTGCTCGAGCGGGCACCAATAATGTTTTCATTTGACCCTGTCATGTGCCAGTGTAGCCCAATGGCATCTACTTGCTCCAGGAATATGAAGAGCCTCAAACCGTTCACTGCAATAATTGATGATAAATAACATATTGTAATACTATGCAGTGATGCAAGACATGCTGATATATATAATAGTACCATGGGTGAACCTTGAACTTCATGCTAAGTGAAAATTGCCTGCCCTAAAGGACAATATATTATATGGTTACAGTTATAATAATGTTCATAATAATGAATCTATAGGAAGTACTTTAGTATCAAAAACTGAGTGTGGGGCGGAAGCAATAGCACAGCAGGTAGGGCGTTTGCCTTGCACGCAGCTGACCCGGGTTCAATCCCTGGCATCCCATATGGTCCCCGAGCACCGCCATGAGTAATTCCTGAGCCAAGAGCCAGGAGTAACCCCTGAGCATTGCCAGGTGTGACCCAAAAAGCAAAAAAAAAAAAAAAAAAAACTGAGTGTGGCTAATGGTGTGAATTACCCTAGGAGACCTGGAGGTGATGCTTCTGTATGCATTTGTTCTGGGGGAAATGGTAGTGAAAATGTAATCAAATTGATTGTGGTGATGGTTGTATAATTTTGACTATAATGAATGTCCCTAAATTTTATATTTTAAATAGGTGAATTGTCTGTAAACTTATATTGTAATAGAATTGTTTGAAAGGTTAATTTTTGTGCTTTTTCTAGCCCGTCATATAGAATTTAGAAAACACATTAAGGACATTAAAGTTCTGGAGAAGAAGTGAGCAATGTTTGAATGTGAAGTTTCTGAACCTGACATCACTGTTCAGTGGATGAAAGATGGCCAAGAATTGCAGATTACAGACAGGTCAGTCATTTTTTCTTGCTACATTGTAGTGGTTCCCAGTTTCCTTGAAGTCATTGCACATTGAACTTAATTCCCTTTTCATCTCTAGAATAAAGGTACAGAAGGAGAGAAATATGTGCACCGCCTTTTGATCCCATCTACTCGGATGTCTGATGCTGGGCAGTACACGGTGGTGGCAGGAGGCAATATGTCTACTGCTAATCTCTTCGTCGAGGGCAGAGATGTTCGCATTCGAAGTATTAAAAAGGAGGTTCAGGTATTGTCTATGTGCTGAAGTTTGGGGAAAATTATTAATAGACCATCGTTCATAGTTTTATGTATTCATGTTTGACTTTAAAATTTTCTGAACAGGGGCCAGAGCGATAGCCCAGCGGGTAGGGCATTTGCCTTGCACACGGCTAGCCTGTGCCGTCCCGGTTCAATCCCCGGCATCCCATATGATCCTCCAAGCACTGCCAGGAGTAATTCCTGAGTGCAGAGCCAGGAGTAACCCGTGAGCGTCGCTGGGTGTAACCCAAAAAGAAAAAAAAATTTCTGAACAAAGTCTTCTAAAGAGTCACATTGGGGGAAATCATTAAGAGCACATAGTTCATCATTTAATATTTTCATATTTGATTTTGAAATTTTCTCAATGCAGTCTTATAAAAAGTGATATTCGATACTCCTGCAGGCTAAGAATGCTATGCTGGCATCAGTTTAGTCAGTTTCTGTTCACTTAGGAATAAATTTGTCCTTAGCAGCTGTTTAAATTCTTTAATTAAAGTCATAGATACTTCACTGCCTAATAAAAGGCCATTTGACAAGCAGAAATCACCATGAAAGAATGTTGTAGGATTCACACATCAATTAGAATTAAGGAAATTTATTTTTAATTGAAAAAACTTTAATTTAAGAACTATAATTTACAAGTTATTGATAATTGAGTTTTAGGCATATAATATTTGACCATCAATCCTAATACTAGTGTCAACTTCCCTCCACCAGTGTTTAGAATTATTACTTCACTTTTATCACTTGTCTTCCTGTTCATCATCAATTTGCTGGAATGGGCACCAGTAACATCTCCATATGTCCTGTCACATGATAGTAGAGCCCAAGGGCATCTGCTTGCTCCAGGAACATAAAGAGCCTCAATCCATTCCAACAGGTCATAGGAATGAGGTCTATAATTGTTACTGGTATTTGGCATATCAAATACGACACGGAAGCTTGCCAGGCTCTGCCATGTGGGTGGGATACTCTTATAGTTACCTCTGATCTCCAGCATTTATTGATGAACCACACAGCTACAAGTGGCCACGCAAGCCGGGCTGTGATCAGCTCGTCTGCCGGGTGGAGTTCTGATAAGAGGGGTATCCGGATGTGGAAAATGGTGGCCCTCATGGAGTGGGGGTCCTCTGGCTCTTGCGAGACTCTGCGGGGTGGCAGGCCAGGGCTAGAACTCGCCATCCCTCTTGAGTTCCTTGTGATCAGCTGGGAAGAGCTGGAAGAGCTGGTAGCAGTTCTGCCCCATGTATGTGAGTCTCTGGATCAGCATACCTAGGCTGGTCTTGAAAAAAGACTGCTGCAGGTGGGTCTTGATGAGCCAGGCTGTGATTAGCTCTTCTGCTGGGTGGAGTTCTGATGAGAGAGGGAGTCGGATGTGGAAAATGGTGGCCCTCATGGAGTGGGGTGGGGGGTTCCCTCTGGTTTCTTGCGAGACTCTGCTGGGCCAGGCTAGAACCCACCATCCCTCCCGGACGCCTCATGATCAGCTGGGCACAGAGAGAGCCAGTAGCAGCTCTGCCCCATGTATGTGAGTCTCTGAATCAGCATGCCTGCGCTGAGCTTGAAAAGACTGCTCCAGGATGGATCTCAATGAGCCGGGATATGATCAGCTTTTCTGCTGGGTGGAGTTCTAATGATAGGGGAGTCTTGATGTGGAAAATGGCAGCCCTTATGGAGTGGGAGGTCCTCTGGCTTCTTGCAAGGCTCTGCTGGGTAGGTGGGCCAGGGCTAGAACCCGCCATCCCTCCCGGGTGCCTTGTGATCAGCTGGGCACAGGGAGAGCTGGAAGCAGCCGGTAGCAGTTAGAATTCAGGGAATTTAAAACAAGGTGACATTTTATCGGGAGGTATGCTCTCTGGAAAGAAAAGTATGTGGAGATTAGGATTAGTAGCAGTTCTTGTGATATCTGAGGGTCTCACTAGTTTGAGAAAGCTGGATTATAGCAAGAATGCTGAGCAAGAACTTTTCTCTCTGTTCTATGTGCAGAACTTGTCCTTAGGGAATTTAGTTTCCCTATAAGATACACTATAGTAACATGTTAAGAGAAATATCATTTGAATTTAGCTTCAGCACATTGTTCCCTTTAAGGAGGACAAGGTATCTCCGGCCTATATCATAGTGAGAAAACACTCAATGAGAGCTGAGGAAAATAGGATTGTCTCTGTCCTTTATTTTCCAAATGTAAAACTTTGTTTCTTCACTTTTAAAATAAAGGTATAAATCTAACAATCCCACATGGCTAGTATTCATATCATAGAGATGAAATTAAACAGCAACTTTAAGAGACATTTAATACTAGGACACAGATATAAGATTACATATTTTGTTATTATTAATCAATAAAATGCATGTAGAAAAATAATTATCTCTTTGGGGCAGTCTCGCTTTTTGGGACAGGTATAAGCAAAAAAAATTTGAGTGCCATCTGTCTAAAGATAAGCAAGAACAACTTGAATATGCTGTAACCAGTCAAGTTATCCTATCATAATGTATGGGACTTGCATGAGAAATGCTTATTTTGGATGAGTATTTCTAGAACATGTTAACTGAAGGGAAGTAGACTTTTAATTTAATTTTTATGTTGATACTTCAACAGGTTATTGAAAAAACAGCGTGCTGTGGTTGAATTCGAGGTCAATGAAGATGATGTGGATGCTCACTGGTATAAAGATGGCATTGAAATCAACTTCCAGATTCAAGAAAGACACCAATATATGGTGGAGAGAAGAATCCACCGAATGTTTATCTCTGAGACCAGGCTTAGCGATGCTGGTGAATACACCTTTGTGGCAGGAAGGAACCGTAGTTCTGTTACTCTCTATGTTAATGGTAAGTGGAGATTTTAACATGTTTTATGGATCTATTTACAATAATCATACTTTTTAAAACTTGTATTTATTTATATTTTAGTTAAAATTATTTTATTAAATCACCATGATTTACAAGGTTATTCATAGTTGAGTATTAGATATACAATGCTCAAGCACTGATCTAGCCATACTTTTTAAATTACTAAAGGTCTGATAGTTTCTAAGCCATTTCTAAAGAACCTATAATGCTTTATGGGGCCACTATATATGTGGAATATGTATATATACTTATATATGCATATATACATTTTATAAAACTATTAGACCTTTAGTATATATATATATATAAAACATGCTTTCCAAAGTTACTATAGAAAATTTCATTATGTATGTAATATGTCATAATACTTTGGTAAGAGGATCACAGCTATAAGATTGTTGCAATGTCATTTCTCAAAAGTACTAAGATAATGAATAGACTTGTGTTTTAATTTCATTGGTCAGTGTTATAAATTATTCACTGATGTCAACTATAGAATACCCCAAATGGTGTCTGGATATAGAATTTAGTGGTTCTCATTCACTGCCCTAATCCAAACTGCTTAAGGACTACTAAAGTAGAGGTTTTTTTCCAGCCTCTAGTATGCAGTGCCTGGGAAAACCTCAAAGGTTCCTTTGAGAACACTGATGACCTGAAAGCCACCGGAATTGTGGAACTAGGTTCTCAGTTCTGAGCATTTGTAGGGACAATTTCACATGCTACCAAGACCTCAGAGGAAAACAAAATCTTTTCTGATAAGAAAAGTGACCCAACCCCCCCCCCACAAAAAACAACAACACCCCCCCCCCCCCCCCCCCCCCCCCCCCAAAAAAAAAAGCCCACAGGACCTCCTATATATTAGACCAACACTTTTCTCATAAGAAATCTTCAAGCTGAATTTGAAGATGACAGGTCTGAGACTAATCTAGTTCACAGAAGAAGTGCATTGCCCATACCTGTCTTTCTTTACATCATATCTCTTTTAGCAATTAGCAAATTCCTCTGAGAAAGATTAATTGAAGAACACTAGGAGTAATCTGAAGTTTCAAGAAAATGAACCATATTCCCTTTTTCCTCTATAAAACAATAAAAAACTTTATTATTATTATTATAATTAGTGGTGGAAATACTGAATTACAAATAAGTTTAATATTTTCTATAACAATATCAGAAATCAGCCTCATAGAAATTCCATTCTGTTTCTGGATTCTATGAGCCATCCAGTTCCCTCCACTTATTGTGACAAAGAGTTACTATAATTAGCATGGTAAAAAAGTGAATATTTTAATCTCTACCAAGTTACTTTTAGTTAGTCTGAAATAAAGTCTTTTGAAATAAGTCATTCATTTTTACAACTGGGCATACTTCACTGGCACCTCTATGTATGTGAAGAAGTGACTGTAAAATATACATATATATATATATATATATATATATATATATATACACACACACACACATGTCAAACAAAGATACATGAATGGGAATGAGACACTTTATCACATGACTTGTCTGAAGAGCTTTTTATTTATTTATTTATTTGGCTTTGTTGCAATCCACCAGTTCTTAGGGTGTGGATCTCCTGACTCTGCACTCAGGGTTCACTCTTGATGAACTCGGGATCTTATGGTATACCGGGATTGAAGCTGGGTCAGCCTTGTGTAAGGCAAGTGCCTTACCTGCTGTACTTTGGACATGGGTCCCCCATGTACAAAGAACTTTTGAAAATAGATAATATATGGTTGTTCTAGAATTTGTTGGAGTAATCTCTGCTACTATATTCCCACCCAGACTCCAGCCAATTACAGGGATAATTGTATTATGCTGAGAAAATTTCTCAGTACCACTCCCTAGTATCAAAAGTATCTCTCTAAAGCTATTCACTGTACTCAAGGACACAATCCTATTTTCTCCATACTTTTAATATAAAGTATGTTCTAATGTTCAGAGATAAGTAAATATGTCATAGTTTATACTTTTGTTTCCAAGCACATAACTGCCTGGCAACAAATAAATTTAGACTTTCTCTGGGTCTTTCGTGTTTTGCATTTTTTAATGGCTGTTTGTTTTTAATTACTTCCAGCTCCAGAACCTCCCCCAAGTTTTGCAGGAACTCCAGCCCATAACTATACAATCTGGGAAGCCTGCTCGCTTCTGTGCTGTAATATCTGGCAGACCACAGCCCAAGATTTCCTGGTACAAGGAAGAGCAGCTGCTTTCCACTGGTTTCAAGTGCAAATTTCTTCATGATGGGCAAGAGTACACACTACTGCTCATTGAAGCCTTCCCAGAGGATGCAGCTGTCTATACCTGTGAAGCTAAGAATGACTATGGAGTTGCCACAACCTCAGCTTCACTCTCAGTAGAAGGTAGAAATGTCTTGCTGCTTCTTGGCTTAAAATGAAAGCTTAAAAATTAGGGATTGCACTCTCCTAGTCTATTTTAAACTAAAAGGAAGTTAGAGTACATGAAAGTAAATTTCTATCCAACTTTCAAAGTGTTCCACACAAAATCAAGATTAGTAGGTATGAGCTGGTATTCAAGATATGGATAGTGACTTAATCCTAACAGAGTTGTGTGCCCTTCCTTTAGTTCCAGAAGTCATATCTCCAGATCAGGAAATGCCCGTTTATCCTCCTGCCATCATCACCCCGCTTCAGGACACTGTCACTTCTGAGGGACGGCCCGCACGATTTCAGTGCAAAGTTTCAGGAACAGGTAGGTTTAGAAACAAGGGTATCATTGTTAAAATTTATAAGGGCTTACATGGTGGTGGTGTGTGTGTGGGGAGGGGGGAGGCGGGCGGTGTTCTCATGTTTTCCTCCATCAGAGGTATCTTTCATGTAGAATTTAAAGTTCAGTGGGAATCTTATGGAAATCTTACTGAATTATTAAGTAAAGAATTAGGGCAGCGAGGCTGGAGGCGGTAGTCCAGCGGGTAAGGCGTTTGCTTCACGTGCGTCGGACCCGGGTTCAATCCCCAGCATCCGATATGGTCTCCTGAGCACCGCCAGGAGTAGTTCCTGAGTGCAGAACCAGGAGTAACCCCAGAGCATTGCTGGGTGTGACCCAAAAAAAAATATAAAGAATTAGGGCAGCTTTTCTGTTCTGGAATGTACATTTGAAAATGATTAACCAATAAAAATAAAATAAAATTTGGTTCAAACTTAAAATTTATATATATATAGTTTCTTTATGATTATAGTGGCATGTTCCTTATCTCTTAAGAAAAATACAATAAAACTACATAATTTTTTAGATTGATTGTAATAAGAAGTATATGTTTCAAAAGAGCCTACTTAGGTGTAAGCCATTGATTATTCTTATTCAGTCTACAGAAAATGCTACCTGTAATGTCCATTTCATTGAAAGGTAGCATCCTGTAGTGGTTAAAAGTAGGGGTTTGTCATCATAGAGTTTAGACAGGAATTTTGTCTCCTTTGCATGAACTTAAGCAAATGCATGATTTCTCTTCTTTTGTCAATAAAGTAAGAATTGCATTCACTCTCAGAACATGTTTCATTAGAGCAGAAAGTCATAGTGCCTAGAAACAATATCTATGAGAAGATGAGAAGAGTAGCTTCTGACAGCAGTAGATACTAAAGAAATGCTGATGGGAAAATTATGATTATGGTTAATAATCATAATCACTGAAGGCCGACCACTTTACTAAAACCAAAAGTATGTTATATAATCTGAGTCTACATGTCTCCTATGATAATCCCTTGATCAGATAGTTATGATGATTTTGAATTGGGGATTGCTTCCCAAATACCACCACCCTGATTGGTAAATTAAAAGATCTTTGGTAGAATGAAACAAATGTTTAAGATCTTTAATTATGATGCTGGGCTTATTGCAGATAGACACAAAATAAATCACCTTTATCCCAAATGAAAGTTCTTACATCTTTTTCTGACTGTTTTATACTACCACCAAAAAGGAAATTATCAAAACTTTGGTGCTTCACAGAGCTACTAATATATTTTATTGTTTGGTGTAGTATGCTTCTGCCATTAACTTATGAGCCTGTCTTGACATTGAAACATTCCCAAGGGCCATTTTCTAAAACAAGTTAGTATTTCATTTGTACTTCTGTGACCTCATGATTTTATCCTCTGGGCTAGAGATGTTAATCTAAAAATCAAGTGGCCCTGATTGATTTTGCTAGCATAATTAAAGAATATAGGCACTACTGGCAAGTGACAGGTATTCAATACATTAATTTTATTAAGCCATATAGAGAAATTATATAAGCATAAAAAATCTGTTATTGGGTGACCAATATGGAAAAGCATCAGATTTTGTGAGACTTCAAAATATAGTGTTAAAAAGTACTAAGTATCAACAAATGAAGACTGATTTGATAATATACTGCTAACTATAAAAACATTACTTTAATGGAAAAAAATCACTAAAGCCATATTGAATAATGTATGCATTCATTAAATATTCTATTGCAGTATAATTGGAAATCAACATTATATTTATGTCAGCTATATAGCATAATTATTCAATTGCATTTTAGAGGGTTTTTATATATATATATATTCCCTAAAGTGGTAATCTTAAGTATATTTGTATGTGCTTTTCACTTCAAAAATTCATATTATAGCTTTGTGAAGTGCTGCAAATACATTGACAGTCCTCTACAAGTCAGCTATTGATGTAGAAATAAAAAGAATTATTTTCTGTCACTGAAGACTTTCAAGTATTTGAATAAAGATAATATTTATCTACAGAGATTTCAATATCATCTTGTAAAGATTCTATTTGATAGAAATTAATTTTATTAACATTAAGTGAACAAACTTTTTGTGTCCCATGTGCTGAAATATTCACACAATTATCTTTGCCCAGGTACTTCTTAAGAAAGTAAATACAATTAAGGTAAAGTGATCAATTATATGATGATGAATAGAAATTAAATTTTCTTGGGGATCATAATGTGGCATATAAAGTTGTGAAATTATAGTGCCTGTCATCTGAATGCTGTTGTCAATCAATATTTCTTCACTACAGTTTTTAAAAGGGAAATAAAATTCAATTCTGCCTTCTGTAAATATCAGAAAAGACAAAATTGAGTCTTCAGACACGTCTTTGAAAATGTAATTTTACTGATGTCTGAAACATGGTCCCAATCAATCAGAGGATGCTTTTACAACTGGAGAAAATGTTTACTGAATATCTCTGGTGCCACCTCCTGGTTGAAGAGTAATTTGGACAAGTGTAAATTTAAGATTAGTATAAACTACTAATTATTTTACAGATGAGAATCATTTGAAGGTTTATAGAGAAGCAGTTAGTTCAGAAAATAACAGTTAATTATTATATTAAGAAATTGTTCCCATAATCCTCGTAAATATCTATTCAATTTTATCCTACTGATATTTATTGTACTCCTGCCATTGAGATATTACTTCAAGCACTCTGGAAGATGAGACCTGGCTCTTGTCTCCATGGACCTCAGTTGCAAGGGGGATATGCATTTGCCGAGGTTGATTCCAAGCTTTTAGTTACTGTATCTCCCCAGTGCCCTGTGTTATGAAACAGTAAGATTTATCATCTGAGCTCTGGAGAATCAGAATCATTGGGTACATGACATCATAGACAGGTAACAATATTCACAAAAGAATAAAAACTTACAGGGCTGGAGAGATAGTACAGTGGGTAGAGTGCTTTCTTTGCATGTGACTGATAAGGGTTCAGACCCCAGCACTGTATTCCCCAAGCCAGTCGAATGTAATCCCTGATTGCAGAGTCAGTAGTAAGCCTTCAATATCCTGGGTGTGGTCCCAAAAACAAAAATAAATAAATGAAAACTTTCAAAGACAATTCATGTAAAAATGAGAAATACTTAGGTGTATTGGAAAGTGTTGTCAAGAATAGGTGAGAACAGCAAGTATCATTCTCAATGGGGAAAAATTGAAAGCCTTTCCCTTAAGATCAGGAACATGACACGGTTGCCCTCTCTCACCTCTTTTATTCAATATAGTACTGGAAGTACTCGCCATAGCAATCAGAGAAGAGGAAGGACATTAAGGGCATCCAGATAGGCAAGGAAGAAATCAAGCTATCATTATTTGCAGATGACATGATATTATACTTTTTAGAACCCTACACTCTCGACATAAAAACTCTTAGAAACAATAGATATGTATAGTAGAGTGGCAGGGTACAAAATCAACACCCAAAAAGTTGGTGTTTTTCCTATATACAAATAATGAAAGAGAAGAAATGGATATTAAAAAATCGATTCCATTCACAATTGTGCCACAGAAAATCAAATACCTAGGAATCAGCTTAAACAAGAGTGTAAAGGACCTATACAAAGAGATCTACAAGACACTGCTTCAAGAAATAAAAGAGGACATGAGGAAATGGAAACACGTTCCCTGCTCATAGATGAGGAGAATTAACATTGTCAAGATGGTAATACTCCCTAGAGCTTTGTACAGATTCAATTTGTGGTCCCTATAAGGATACCCATGACATTCTTCAAAGAAATTGACCAAACACTCCTGAAATTTGTATGGAACAATCAATAAACCCCCTGGATAGGTAAAGCAATCATTGGGAAAAAGAAGATGGGAGGCATCACCTTTCCCAACCTCAACCTGTACTACAAAGTAGTAGTAATTAAAACAGCGTGGTATTGGAATAAAATCAGACCTGTGGACTTATGGAACAGAGTTGAGTATCCTGACACCCACCCTGAAAGACATGATCAGTTAATCTTTGATAAAGGTGCAAAGAGTCCAAAATTGAGTAAGGAAAGCCTCTTCAACAAGTGGTGCTGGGAAAACTGGACAGCTACATGTGAAAAAAATGAATTTGGACCTGTGTCTAACTCCTTGCACAAAAATCAGATCAAAATGGATTAAAGATCTCAATATCAGACCTGAATCCATAAAGTACGTTGAAGAAAATATAGGAAAAACCCTCCACGACATTGAAGCTAAAGACATCTTCAAAGGTGAAACACCATACAGGCACTGGTACAGCACTATAAGAAGAAAACAGCCAACCCCATTAAAATATTGGGAGAAGAGATGAACAGAAACTTTGACAAGGAAGAAATTCGAATGGCCAAAAGGCATATAAAAATGCTCATCATCACTAATCATCAGAGAGATGCAAATCAAAACAACAATGAGATATCACCTCACACCACAGAGACTGGGCCATATCCAAAAGGATAAAAGCAACAAGTGCTGGCGTGGATGCGGGGAAAAGGGGATTCTCATACATTGTTGGTGGGAATGTCGACTTGTACAACCTTTCTGGAAAACAATATGGACATTCCTCCAAAGACTAGAAATCGAGCTCCCTTTTGACCCAGCCACACCACTCCTGGGAATATACCCTGGGAAGCCAAAAACACACAGTGGAAACACCATCCGCACTTTTATTTTCATAGCAGCACTATTCACAATAGCCAGAACCTGGAAACAACCAGTATGCCCGAGAACTGATGACTGGATAAAGAAACTGTGGGACATCTACACAATGGAATACTATGCAGCTGTTAGGAAAAATGAAGTTATGAAATTTGCCTATAAATGGATGGACATGGAAATGATCATGTTGAGTGAAATTAGTCAGAAGGAAAGAGAGAGATATAGAATGACTGCATTTATTTGCATGACAATATATATATATATATATCCATATTATGACACCAAAATCCAATGTCAGGCGAAACGTGGATCAGGAGGTCTTACCAAAAGTGGAAATTACCCCAAACGTGTGGGAGTCAGAGGTTAGTTAAGACAGAGAAGGGAACATGTGTGAATAAATGTCGAAAGGGCTAATACCGACCTAGAACTGAGCATTAAATACAGGCCAAAAAAATGCACATGATGGCCTCTAAGTATATGTAGTGCAACCCACAATGTGTCAGAGAAGGAAAAGAGAGAGACGGAGAGAGAAAAGAGATAAAGAACCTGCCTATTAGACAGGATATGGGAGGGGAGGGATTTGGGACATTGATGGTGGGAAATGGGCACTGGTGGAGGGCGGGTGCTGGAACACTATGTGACTGAAACCTCCAAACATGAACAATGTTGTAATTGTATATCTCACGGTGGTATAATAAAATATTAAAAAGAAGAATAGGTGAGAAGCCTAGAAAAAAAAAGACAAAGGTCAGATACTTAATGAAATAAGTATTTTATGTTAGAGTTGTAGGGATTTTTTTTTCTTGCTTATATTCAGGAACCACAGAAGAAATTTTTAAGTTTCCAAGGAATATAATCAAGTTTACTTGTTTGAAACAACACGGTGGTAGTGAGAGGAGGAAAAGTGGGCATATTATAAAAGGATTCAGAAAGTGGAGACACCAATATTTAGAGACTCTAGTTAGGAGTGGTGAGGTGAGGAGCATGACTAGTGAGAGGCTTCAAAGAAGCAAGCTACCAACACTGAAAGCAATAGCCCACGAGGAAGTTTTATGAACTTTAATGAAGTTCATTAAAAGAAATGTCTTAGCTCATTTATTGTTGGCAGTCTATGCCCATGATGGTGCCTCATTTAGTCCACCAAAGAAGCAGGTCATTATAAATTAAACAAAAAACATTTGTAAGATGACGTACCAAGTTCTTCATCTTTTTATTTTATTAACAACTAAATAAACTAGCTGTCAAATGAGTTAAATTCCATGTGATATGTGATATATTTCTTTGGAATGGCCCTGTCTTTTGGCACGTTATTAATGTACATCTAAAATGTCAGACATTTTTACTCTGATGATTGACTTTAATCAGTGTTCATGATGTCCTTTCATAGGTTCATACCAAATAATTACACCATAATTTTATGTAATTAGGAATCTCATTTTACAAATAGGAAATCTGGTCCAAAGAATCTGAATGACTTATGTAAAGTCACATAGATGAAATTATAGTGTTAAAATTTTATTTTTTACCTTATCCAAGGAAGTGAAAAAGATTTGTTGCTTTAAAAGGAGAACCTCTGTGGTGTGAGATGGTACCTCATTGTTGTTTTGATTTGCATCTCCCTGATGATTAAAGATGAAGAGCACTTTTTCATATGCCTTTTGGCCATTCGAATTTCTTCTTTTTGGGAGCTTCTGTTCATTTCTTCTCCCCATTTTTTGATGGGGCTGGCTGTTTTTTTCTTGTGAAGTGCTACCAGTGCCTGATATATCCTAGATATTAACCCCTTGTCAGATGGGTATTGGGTGAATATCCTTTCCGACTCTGTATTGTCTTTGTATCTTGGTCACCGCACAGCAAGAACAACTGGTGCTGGCGTGGATATGGGGAAAAAGGGACTCTGATCCACTGTTGGTGGGAGTGCCGACTGGTCCAGCCCTTTTGGAAAACAATATGGGCATTCCTCCGAAAACTAGATAGATATTGAGCACCCATTTGATCCAGCAATAACACTCCTGGGAATATACCCGAGAGACTAAAAACACATAGCAGAAACACTATCTGTACTTCTTTATTCATCTCTGCGCTATTCACTATAGCTAGAATCTGGTAACAACCTAAATGCCCAAGAACAGAGGACTGGCTAAAGAAACTATGGTTCATCTACACTATGGAATACTATGCAGCTGTCAGAAAAGACAAAATTATGAAATTTACCTGCAAATGGATGGACATGGAGACTATCATGCTGAGTGAAATTAGTCAGAGGGAAAAGGACAGATATAGAATGACTGCATTCATTAATAGGATATAAATAGATACCAGTGTTTTACTAAATGTGGGAAATGGTAATGGCAGATTAAAACTCACCATTGAATATACACAAAGAGACTTAAGTGATAAACTCTAAATATCTGCAGGGCTAGCCACAATTTGTAAAACAAGAGGGAGAGAGATGCAGAGACAGAGAGAGAGAGAGAGAGAAAGAGAGGAAACAGGGGTACCTGCTATTGGGGCAGCGTGGGGGTGGGCGGAGTTGGTGGGGTACATTGGTGGTGGAAATGGGGCACTGGTGGAGGGATGGGTGCTGGAATACTGTATTACCAAGAACCAATTTTGAACACCTTTATAATTGTATGTCTCATGGTGGTATAATAAAAATTAAATAAATAAATAAATAAATAAATAAATAAATAAATAAATAAATAAAAGGAGAACCTGGGGACCAGAGCCATGGTACAGCCGGTAGGGTGTTTGCCTTGCATGCAGCAAACCTGGATTCAATCCCTGGCAACCCATATGGTCCCCAGAGTACTGCCAGGAGTAATTCCTGAGTGCGGAGCCAGGAGTAACCCTGAGCATTGCCGGTATGACTCAAAAAGTAAAAAATTAAAAATAAGATGAAAGTAGAATCTGCAGTTTATAAACAACTGTCGTTATGGTAGGGGAAGTAATACTCATAAAAATGTGTTTGTGCCAAAGTATGAATAAATGCTAGGTGACTGAATTATTAGACAAATTTCATGGATTATATTGAAATTAGGAAATGGTGTAGTGATTTTATTCAAAAACAATTTGGGTTTGACATTGGCTTTGATTTTAACTTAGAAACAAGTTTCAGGGCCCCAGTGATAATAGTTTCAACAGTAAAATAGTTGCCTTGCATGTATGAGGCACTGGGTTTCAATTTTAACACCACAAACACAAAAATTCATTAGATATTAAAAAGTCATTACTAAATATTAGCCTATTTTTCTTGACTTAGGGTATGGTTTTGATGGAAGAATGCTGCTTGTAAGGGAAAATACAAAATGCAAATCACCTTAAACTATAACATATCAGTTTATTTATCTTTGCTTTGGGTATTTTTGTTTTATATTATTTTAACAACTTCAGACCCATAAATAAGTAGCTAGTTGTATAATTATTAGTACTACTATAAGAACAGTTAGAAGATGCTTTAATTCAATGGCTCTTTGCTTAAAAAGTTGTTTTCCTTATGCTTTATTTCTAATCTATTTCTATTAAACTAAAAGCTATTTTCTATATCTTTTAATGTTGCACAGTGGTGACTAAAACAGAGATTTCTATTTTAGCCTTGAAGACAGTTATTATAAACTTTGTAGAAAGTTAGTCTTTTCAACTTTCTTATTTATTAATTTTCGTACACTAGAAGTGCATTTCTCTAGAAGGATTTCACTTCCTGTCCTAGCAGACAGTCACTGTCTTAGAGCAAACTTTTCATCATGACTACACTATCTCTCTTTTAAGGCAACTAAATACATCAGAACTTCATCCTTGTTTGGCCACAATAGAATACAGATGGTTAACAAAAATATAATTAAAAGAAAATTTCAAATATAACAACAACCAGTCTATTTATTGTAATTTTCTAGAATCATGTTCCATAAACATAAAAAGAAATCATCTAAGACCAGAGGTCGTGGTACCCCAAAGCAGAGTATCATTAAGAAAATATGATATGCATTTACCGATATAATCACTGTTATGTTCACAGGTAAATTTTAAAATATCCTCTTGTTTTTGTGACTTAAATATTCTTTTTCTTTTCCCCACAGACCTAAAAGTGTCTTGGTACAGCAAAGATAAGCAAATTAAGCCATCTCGGTTCTTTAGAATGACTCAGTTTGAAGACACTTACCAACTGGAAATTGCTGAAGCTTATCCAGAGGATGAAGGAACTTACACCTTTGTTGCTAATAATGCTGTAGGTCAAGTGTCAAGCACAGCCAACTTGAGACTGGAAGGTAGAGTAACACATCTTTAAGAATTTTGTTTATTATAAAAAAAAAGAATTGTGTTTATTATAGATCTAATTTCAAAATGTCAGTAACTTACTAAATATTTTGTATAAATTATCTTTAGTTCTACCATTCTCTTTTAATGCAACTAATCTTTTCTACATTACATGTGATGTTCTTGCTTTTATTTACCCCTTCTCACTGTAAATCACAAACTATCCATTTTCATCTTTTCCTGCTATGTCTCTATAAATGTTGTATAATTGATTTTTATTCTCCTCACCAGTTCTGTGCTTCCTAATCAGCATGTATCAGATATGGGTAGATTGGTTTTCTCATTTGGCCCAAGAGAAATCAATTGTTTTATTAATCTAAAATTTAGAACTCTAAATGCCTCCATTGTGCTGACATAATTTTTATTTTATTCAGTCCTGTACTGGGTTATTTCAGGTCTATACACTAGAGATGTTTACATTACAACTAAAAAAATAACTGAGATGAAGGGGCATGTTCCTGAGCATTTTAACGTTTTTCTTATTTAAGATTTTTTAATTAAAATCAGAAACATACCCTTAGTCAGGGATGCAGATCAGAGATATTTTTGATCCAAATGAGATAAAACTGTATAGAGTCAAACTATTTCCTGCTGTGATTTAATATTTTTGTGTTAGGTGAGCACACAAGGATTTAGGAAAAATTTTCACTGAGTTTTTCATAAGTTTAGACATATACTTTAGTCAGATATCCTCTTAATCAATTTAGAGTGATTTGCTAAAAAGGAAAATAGTGGTTTAGTAGTCAGAGGAGAAAAATATAAAACCATGAATCAAGCCTTTCTAACCAATTTGCATACTGTATAGTACCTTCATAACCACACAGTGATGTTCTTTGGACTCTTTATTTGTCAGCATATTTGTCTAGAAAATGGAAGTGAGCTTGTCTGACTTCAAATCAATAGTGACATCTGATGACAGCCATTAGGATTGGACAGTATTCTAGCCCACCACTGAAATTGAAACATATCTGTAGACAACTCCAAACGACTTCTGATTTTAATGCATGGAAAGATGTTAAAGGTTGGCATGCTTCTTTTCAGGATTTAGCACACTTGGAGAAATTACATCAAACGCCCAATGGCATATCTCTTCTTCATCAGTTTCATTTAAGGAGTGCCTTGGCCAAAGGCCCATCTTCATCCAGCCTCTATCGAGCCTCAGGGTGCACCGCGGGAGGCAGTCAGATTTCATGCAAGGATTTCTGGCATTCCCAAACCAGAAATCCAGTGGTTTCATAACCAGCAGCCAATCCTACCAACAAGAGATGTAGTTTTCCATTTTGAGGAGTCCACAGGCATTGTTTTAATGCTTATAGTTGATGCTTACTCAGAGCATGCTGGGCAATACTCTTGCAAAGCTACCAATAGTGCTGGGGAAGCCTCTTGCACAGCTACACTCACAGTGAGTCTGAAAGGTAAAGCCCAGCTTGGTTCAAGGCCTTTGATTTGCTGCATACCTCCTCCTCTTACTGTTACTAATCAATCTCTGTTGTTGTCTCATTGCATATTATAGTCAGTTCATCGTTTACTAATAAAGTAACACCCACAAATCATCCTTAGTCCCAGCAGCTGGCTAAATCGACATATTTAGGCACACTTGTTTAAAGTGTGTTCTGTGCATTAGAGAATTAGTAATTATTTTGTTAGGCACCAACTTTGCTTACCATTTTAACTTTTCTAAACAGCTCTCCTTGACAACGTTAATGATCTATTTTTTCTACGTTTTTATAAAATACACAATGGAGGAAGATCAATTAATATCCCATATAGAGCCAGGAGAGAGAAAATGAGAGAGCTAGAAAGAAGAGAGACTGCCACTCTGGATAGCTATAAGGACAGCAAAATAAAGGAGTTAGATACTGTGTGGTGTCCACATGAGCATTCACCATTCATCACTGGATCACTGGGAATGAATTATCTTTGTGTGGTCCTGACATCCTAGAGCACACTACACCTGGCATTGATTCTTAAAAGTGAGAATTATGTTTTTCATCTTCATCTTCCATGCCACTTTTATGTTACTAAGTTAGCCAAGTGACAAGGCTTAGATCTTAATATTCTATTTTTTGTTGTCACTTTATTATACACTGTAATCTCTAGTTAGGCAAAATTCTGAAAATGATATGAGAGTCCTCCAAATCCCAGAATGATAGAGTCCTCTTTCACAAAGCAGAATAACAAAATAGCCCAAAACAAAATTAAGTCACTTCAAAGGTCATCACATGAATATGAAGTGCAGGTTTTGAAAGTGCATTTCAAAGGTGCAGCCACACAGCATCATCCACTCAAAAGTTGCATGTGCTACATACCTTTCACAAATTGCACAAAGTGCTGCGACATCTCAGAACTCTACTAAATAGCGCAGAACCAAAGATTCTTCCACATGTTCAGTGCCTCTGTAAAATGCGACAACACTGCTCAATTCCTCTGTTAATATAAACTGGACCTATGACTGTGTAAAGATAAAGGAATCACAGAATAAAACATGCAGCTTCCTATTAAATGTAATATTCAACTATTAGACCAAGAACTAGGCAGCTGCACTGTACACGTGAGTGTGGAGCAGAGACAATGTCAGTAGTACTAAGCATTGAGGGTGGTTATTTGATGTTTAGCTATGACTGGCATCATTTTATCCTCATCATCTTAGGCAACTTTCCTGCACTGCCATGCAAAAGGAATCAGTAACTATATGAATTAGAATATCATAAAATGAGCATTCGATCCATTAATAACAGGCAAGTGTGCCAGTCATTGATCAGATTTGAAAGATTCAGTTTCTTTCAAGTCTTGTTTCAGAAACTTAAGGTTTATTTCAGGTGGTACTTTTTTCTAATAATTAGCCAAATTAATATCTAGCTGAGCACCAAAAGGTGATTAAGATGTTCATCAAATATTATCTATTTTTGTGCCTGATAGGTTGCCCAATTTAAATTGTTTTAATACTCGAGCTGTAACAATTCTCATATACTTCTTGATTTTAGATGTGGAGGTTCCAGCTGTTTATAGGATAGCCATGAAAATAGAAAAATGAAAACTGAAAATAGAGTTTTGTCTAGACTCAAATTAGTCATCTCTAGATATTTTCTAATTTCATCCCTAGATCTTTTCAATTAATGCTACAGCTTTTATAGCCTCAGATCCCTCCGAATTGTAAAATTATTTCATGGAAAGATGGCTATTTTTGTTCTTATTGTGTATGATTAACCACTATGTCCAGAAAGACATGAATAAATTTGTATGACCCTCCTTATCCAAAGTCTTTCCTTTTGGATACAAATGAAATAGCTAGAAACCTGTGCTGTGTGCCTGCAGGGAGAGGTGCTTCAGTGCATCCCACTGGAAGGAAGTAGTAAGAGAAGGCAAGGAATCTCCTGGGGTCTCTGGAGAGCTGTGACTGGAAGTTCTTCCCTGATCTAAACAATCTATCTGAGATGCTATTAATGACCACAGGGCAATATAGTACCATATCTACAGTCATTTGATGCACTGAATTTTGAAAGAAACTCATTAATTCACTAAGTCTATTTGCAATACTCTTTTAGCAAAAGGAGACTTTTCTCTTTCTTAATTTGGTACTTTGCTCCATTGCTATTTTGAGCTATATTTCCATAGACCCCAAAGGAAATACCTCAGAAATTGTGGCCTCATTATGCAAATTGCATGGAAAATTCTGTCTTTCTGAATGCTGACCATCAGTTTCACTGCAGCTGCCAACAAGCACAGAAATCACGGTGATTCTGGAGCCACTGCCTCCAACCTTTGTAAATGATATTCTATAGCAATATGATTGGGAGTTGGTGTGTTGGAGATGTGGGCTACATGTAGAGCTTTTGACTCACTTCTCAAAGATTTTTCCTCTGGAGCTGTGTTTAAACTTTATGTTCACAAATTGGATTTGAAGTAGATATTTTGTCCCGGGAGTTCCAATTCACTCATTTTCTGTTAAACATTATAGTAAAGTATTCTGGGAGCATCAGTGTTTTTTCTTGCAAGTCCAGACTGAAATATAAGCCAGGGATGTGACCCGTCAGTAGAGCACAGACCCCATATGTATTCAGCCATGCTTTGATTCCTGCACTGCAAAAGAAAAAAAGTTAGAAGATAAATGAAATGAGTGACTTGTAGCTGTTCTAGTTGTTTGAATCCTTCTGCCAAATTATCGTTAGGGTTTTCTAATTATGTGACACAAGCCCCATCTTCATTTCTATTTAGGTTAACTACATATTTTCAAAGATTAAGAAGGAATGTCAAATGCACTGTTTGGATAGAATTATTATATGCATGATCACTTTTACTATCACTATCTTCCCATTCATCATCAATTTGCTCGAGCGGGCTCCAGTAACATCTCCATGTGTCCTGTCTCATGCTAGTAGAGCCCAAGGGCATCTGCTCACTCCAGGAACAAAAAGCCTCAAACCATTATATTAGGCCATGGGAATGACCTAACATAATTGTTACTGGTATTTGGCATATCAAATATGACACGGGCAGCTTGCCAGGCTTATATGCATGATAAGCTTGCAAATGTTCTATGCTTTGGAACTAACTTACTTTTTTTCATCTCATCCTAATGACATTACTATTTTTTTTATTCAGCATGTATTTTACTTTCACAAAACACAGCTAATTTATTCCTTTTCCTAACTTTATTTTTAACTAGCAAAAGGATCGCAAAAAATATAGAAGTTATAAAAATTACCTTTGGTTCAGACACTAAGACATTAAAACATTCATAGAGTCACAAATTAACCTGTGAAATAAAGAATCGTAGAAAAAAATCCAATTAGTCTGTTTGTCCTTATTCCAAAGGCCTTGAGGAATTTAGAAGCTAAGGAGTTAAGTGAACTGACACAATGCCATACAGACTGAAAAGTGTGAGTGGTAATGGAGTACCCTGACATTTCTAGGAAGTTGCTCCATGACGACTATGTCTATAGGTTATGCCCTTTCCTTATGTAATAAAAGCAATTGTGAATAGAGGACTCTATTTGCTCCTTTATATGAACTCTGTGGAGTTTAAAGTTTGAAAGGCATTTCCAGTCAAGGATTTTTACTAGCCGGAAATCATTGATTCTGCAGGAAAACAGAATAGCCCTCAACAAAAAGTGGCAAGTTAAAAAATGCCATTTCTTCTATACATAATTTCATCTTTTAGCAAGAGCTTAATCAATAGAACACAAAAAAATATTCTTTTAGTTTATGAATTGTTTTATTGGATGCATGTAAAGGCATGGGGAATGATGAAACTAAAATTGGAAAATTCATAGAGAATCTAAACTAAAACCATTTTAAAAACCTCTCTGTCACATCATCATGTATTTTATCAGCCCATTGATATGTTTGCATGAAATTTTTAGGAATATAATTTTTGGAGGAACATTATTTTCTTTTATAATAACTAGAAAATTGTATGAATTATGAATTGAAGCAGAAGTTTATTGATTTAATCATAAAATCTTTTTTTTTCTGTTTAGCCCCAGAATCAATTTTGCATGAGAGGATTGAACAACAGATTGAGATGGAGATGAAAGGTATTATTTAATGTGAAATGTAAATAGAAATGTTAAGGATTAATAGGATCCTTGAGCTGCCTTCTTTCCTTTAGCATTACTGGGAAAAAATATGTACAGTAGATGTACAAATATATATCTCTTAGAGTATATATTAGTATGCCGCATGCCTGGTTTAGAATGCTGATGGTTACATGCATTCATAGTAATTTGTTTTATAGCAATTTAGTATCTTGTTTTAAAGATTTTTTCAGTCATCTCAACATATGTTTGCATTCATTTTTAAAGGTGTGTTATGGAAAAAATTGTCATCGTAATGCATGAGATCATGAACATAAAACCACAACAAATTAAATTGAACAATATACAATAACGTAGCTGTCATTCTCAGAATGCAATGTCATGAATGAATTATGATGAAAAATTCTACTTTATTTAGGGTGTGTGAAAATGTTTCATTTCCGTTTTGGTATACGTTTCATTTCATGCACATATATCATTTTAACATTGATATGTCTCTTACACTGGCTTGCAGATAGCTGCCTATGTGATCCTTTAGTGCCTGCTTTTTTGCATAATGTTGTGACTTTATGGCTGTATTAGTTCGAATAAACGCCTTCTCATTTTACTTTATTTAATTATTTATGGTTATGGTTCTTGTAACTATTTTAAATAGTTAATTCTCAAAAAATATAATGATTTAACCTACAATCAAAAGGATCAGAAAGGGCGTTTATTCCACTCTCTGCAAGTCAGGTAAGAGTTTCCTCATAGCCATCAAAAGAACAAAGTCTTCCTTCTCTCAAAACAAATATGCACAAGAACATGTTATTTTGAAATGCATTTTTGCTTGTTCAAGAAGAAATTTCAACTGTTTGAAGAAAAGACCAGACAACGAACGATTTTCGTGTCAGAATCTTTTAAACAGAGCATGGTGTTGCGTTTATTCGAACAAATATGGTGAGTGAATTTTTTTTATGGATTTGTGAGAATATGTAGCATGCATTTTATTTCATTTGCTACTTAGCAATTAAATTTCTTTTCAACTTTTAAAATACTATGGAAAATAGTAAATTGCTTATAATTCATTCTTTTTTCAGAATTATTCTCAGAGGGAGAATCTGAAGATTCAGAAAGAGACACACGTGATGCTTTTTCAGACTCTGAAGACATGGACCACAGATCCATGGCTGCTAAAAGATATGCAAGTAGAATATCATCTACAAGTTCCTGGCCTGAATATTTCAAGCCTACTTTTACCCAAAAGCTTCCATTTAAATATGTTCTGGAGGGTGAACCTGTTGTTTTCACATGTAAATTAATTGCCTGTCCAACTCCAGAAATGACTTGGTTTCATAACAATAGGCCTATCCCAACTGGTCTTAGACGGGTTATAAAAACTGAGAGTGATTTACATTATCACTCTTCCAGTTTAGAAATTAGTAGGGTCCAAGACAGAGATTCTGGTAGTTATAGATTATTAGCAATCAATAGTGAAGGTTCTAGTGAATCAACAGCATCATTGCATGTTATTCAAAAAGGGCAAGATAAAAATTATTTAGAATTTCTTAAAAGAGCAGAACAGACACGTGAAAATATGGGGTCAGTTCAACGGAGAGAAGATAGAATAAAGGTTGACTTAAGGTTTACTGGCTCGCCCTTTAACAAAAAAACAAGATGTGGAGCAAAAGGGAATGATG
This sequence comes from Cryptotis parvus, assembly GCA_021461705.1. Classification (NCBI taxonomy): domain Eukaryota; kingdom Metazoa; phylum Chordata; class Mammalia; order Eulipotyphla; family Soricidae; genus Cryptotis; species Cryptotis parvus. The sequence goes on along the minus strand of JAJIBD010001294.1, from coordinate 281,444 downwards.
CGAACTATACACTTTAAGACAGTAAGCCCTGGCAAGAAAATAGACTGGCTATATGATGAAGACTATTTAGAGACTAAATCTGACGTAGGAGAATGGCTTAATCTAGGTGAAAGTTTCCTGGATGAGGAGACCAAAGTGAAGTTACAGCGTTTACGGGAGGCTAGAAAGATGTTAATGGAAAAAAGGAAATTATCTCTTTTTAGACATGTCTGAAATAAGCTCACAAACTTTGAGAAGTAAAGATAGTAACAAAGATATTCTATTCTCTAGAGAGGAAGTAAAAAGAAGATCTGTTTTTGATCTAACTGAAAATAGAGATAAGATAGATTATTCAACTGAGGGTATTACCTGCCCTCCCCATGCTCTTTCTAATCAAATAAATATAGAATATAGACAACCTACTACAAACTTTCAAACCATTGTTGATGAAGGAATTCTGCATACTGAAATAAGAATGAGCCAAGAGACATTCCAGGAAGAAAATCTACCAAAAGACCATTTAAATGATAGGATTCTAGTGAATAAGAATACCCAAACAAGGAGGATATGTTGAAGAAATTATGACCAAAACTGAAATTGAGAGCTAGCTAAACAGGTGTATAAAGATGAAGAAATATATGAGACTCCTAAAGAATTCTATCAATATATTATGGCAAATGACAGTGAATCTTCTTATACAAACATTAAAGAAAATGAGGAAATAGAAAGCAAAGGAATGAGAAGGAATGATTTTAGAGAATTACAATATTTCACTTCCACTAAAGTTGATGAATTTGAAACTAGAGAGGAAGAAGCCAAGCCAAGATCTTTGGAAAAAACTTTCCAAAATCGTCCACAGCGTTGCCCACCTTCACTTCTTCAGGAAATTGGATCTCAAGAACTTTATGAAGGTGACAGTTGTAAATTTGTATGCCATTTTCAAGGATATCCTCAGCCCATAGTTACGTGGTACAACAATGGTAGACCAATCCCTCGGAACCAAGGTTTTATCATTCATACCACAGAACATTATTCAACATTAATTTGTTCTTCTGTTATTCCTCAAGATGAAGGCTCAATTACCTGTGTTCTGTTTAACCAATATGGAACAGTCAAAACAACTGGTTTTCTTAAAGTAAAAGCAAAACAAAGTCGTGACACTGAAGCATATGCGGTCTCAGTGTTTCAGGACTACACTGATGAGGAAGAAGAACTAGCATTGGCATTCGATCGAAAGAGGGTTATTCACCCATCTTTGCAACAGGAGAGCAAAACAAATATCCATATGGTTGACCTGACTAGCCCATCAGTTTCTCTCTCCACGGATATGGAATTGCTTTCTTTTCCTGTAGAAATTCAAATTACAGCAGCCACTCCCACCCCAGAACAGGATAAAGAATCAAAAGCAATGTTTCAGTTTGAGGAATTTGAACCTAAGGCACGACCTCAAGCTGAGGGTACTCAGTCACCAAAACACAAATTTGTATTTTCGCCTGATATTACTAATGATCCACCAAAAATGTTACAAGAAATGCCAAAGCATGTCAGATGTAGGGAAGGTGATTCCATAATACTTGAATGTTTACTCACTGGTGAGCCTCGGCCAATTGTAACATGGTTTCAAAATGGAGTCCCTTTACTACAGAACCAGAAGTTTCAGTTTGAAGAAGTCAATTGTAGCTACAGATTATATATCACGGATGTTAATTCTCATGATTCTGGAAAATATAGATGTGTTGCTGAGAACACTTCTGGAGCAGTTGATAGTATTTCACATCTAACAGTGGAACCTGTCACTCCAACAAAATATAGTCAATTAGAAAATACTGATGAGATTTATGTAAAATATCCCAAAGATCAACAAATTCAAGAAGACTCTGTAAGGACACATTCTTATGATTACCTACTTGGTTCTATTCCTCAATCTAACATGAAAGAATATTCCGTAAGGGAATATTTTCAAAGCCATGAGACAATTGAGCAAATAGACCAGAAAGACCAGATTCCTTGCGTATCCTTTAAAGAACAAGCACCAAGATTTTTGCAGGATATTTCCAGATCCACAAAAATCAACAAGTCATTCATGAAGGAACTCCTCCAGGATCATGAAAAAGGTAATAAAGGACAAGTACATGAAAAAGTAAAACTCTCTCAAGCTGAGAGTATCATTTATCCATTTGCCGATGATTTCAGTGAGGCTAAAGCTAGGGAAAAGGTCAGAGATGATTCTGGGCAATTCAGTGAACCGAAAGCGAAAGTGTGCAAGAATATACCCAAAGTGGGTATTTATGGGATATCCATTCTGAGAGAACTTCTGATAGTTATAATATAGAAGAACCATCTATTTTTTGTACACGGAGATCCCTCAATGAAGAGAGACAATACCCACGTAAAAAAGTGAAACATAGAATCATTGAATTTGAAAAATTACAACAGGCAGAAAAAGGAATTCTAGGAAGAAGGCCAGTTAAGAAGTCATTTGTTAATCTTCCCCAAAGGCAGCTTGATGATTCAGACTTTCCATTAAAACAAAGAGAATCAATAGCAAGTAACCTCGAAACATATACACAACAGGAAGAGAAAATGTCTCCGAACCCTGAAATCTTTTCTTCTAACATTGTGACAAATTTAAAAATACTTCCTTCTCAAAGTCATCCAGTTTCTGAAGTACAAGAAAGGGAACAACAGAAAGAAGCAAGTCATGTAGATCAACCTGCAATTACTGAAAAGGCAAGAAAAGATGCTCCTATCACATTCGACTTAAATCTGTTTCATTCCCAAGTAGAAAATGCAGGTATAAAATTTGAAGAATTTGATAGTGATCAACAAGAAATAACTTATTTAAAAGCTCAGAATCCTTCTTCTGAAGCACCTGATGCTGAGAACATTGTATTTGATCTAAAACAAATGTTTTCCCACATAGGAGATCCAACCAAAGAGTCCCCTGAGCAAGAAACTAGACTGCAGCAGGAAATACATAAAGAAGAAATTCTTATTCCTAAAACATATCAGTCTTATGTATTGAATATCTCTAATGGTGTGCAAAATGACATCTCTACCAACCCAGAAACTTCTTCTAGTCTCGAAGTTTTACATAGAACTATGATGGAGAAAGATCTCATTAATGAGGATAACTTGCATTTGGAAAAAGAAGTTCAACATATACAAGAAAGAAATTTAGAATTTTTAAGCCCTGCTATTTCTCCTAAGTACTTTTCTGAGGAAATTAAAAGTAAGTCTAGTGCCTTTCTTCAGACCTCATCAGCAGCTGCTGTAGATGAAGCGGGTATTTCTGATAAAAAAGAGCTCTCTAGAAAATGGACATCAGAGTTTCATTTCGCAGTTGAAAAGAGCAGCAAGTGAGGAAAATATTTTAGAGATTTGTGGAATAGAGGAAAAGTCTTTGGAACGAGAGTTTGCATTATCTCAGGCACAAAATGGAGGGACACACGGATCTGCTAGTGGAACTTTAGGGGATCCCAGGTGTGAGGAAACAGGCACACTCCATAGAAAACTCTCCCTGAGCCAGTGCCTTCCATTTTTGATAACTGAAAAACAGCAGAGTCCAAATGAACAAATAACTGAAAAAAAATGTTGTTTCTGGGGAAGAAAAATGTTATGAGGAAGTAGAAGTTCAAAAATGAAACTTATTTATCCAATACTGATGTAGCAAAGATAGAAACTGATGAAGAAAAGATAGAAACATGTTTTTCTGACCAGCTTCCTAAATTGGAAGAGTCACAAACAATGGAAGTAATCGAACCTGAGACTTCCCTCACACAGTATTTACTTGCTGCTGGAAAGCACAAAATTCCTGAAAGTAAAGATATCAAGCACAAGGCAAAACTTATGCAAAGAGAATCAGTCCCATCAATGGAAGTTGAAGAAGTAACATTCAACACTGTATATGAATACTATAAACAACGTCAGGAATCATTAGACCGTCCATTTTCTCCTGAATCTGAAATTTCTATTGACTTGGGAAGTACCAGCAGTGAGGAATTATATGAATTAGATCAGTTTTATACCCCACCATCCTCTGTTGAACACTTTGAAACTCCAAAATCACCTGATATATATTTTTTCTCCATCAGAAACTAAACAACCCTTAACAGAAAATAGAACCATGTCTTTACAGGAAACTGATGAAAGATTTTCAACACCTTCTGAAGGTGAAGGCTCAGAAAGATATTCCACACCCCCAGGTGAGACTCTGGAGAGATTTTCCACACCCCCAGGAGAGATTCTGGAGAGATTTTTCACACCCCCAGGAGAGATTCTGGAGAGATTTTCAACGCCCCCAGGAGAGACTCTGGAGAGATTTTCAACGCCCCTAGGAGAGACTCTGGAGAGATTTTCCACACCCCCAGGAGAAACTCTGGAAAGATTTTCTACACCTCCAGGAGATGCTCTAGAGAGATTTTCCACACCTCCAGGAGAGACCCTGGAGAGATTTTCTACACCCCCAGGAGAGACTCTAGAGAGATATTCTATTCCTTTAGGAAGAGAAACAGTTGAAAAATACTCTATTCCTACTGGAGGACCAAACCCTACTATAGACTTAAAAAAAGTTCCCATCAAAAATAGAAAGAGAAGATAGTACACCAAATGAACACTTCCATACACCTACAGGGGAAAGAAGTTCAGCTTATGAAATATGGCGTTCTGATTCATTTGGCACACCCAATGAATCCATTGAACCAAAAGACAATGAAATGCCTCCATCTTTTATTGAACCTCTGATCAAAAGGAAGATTTATGAAAATACAACATTAGGGCTTCATTGTTGAAGTTGATGGCCTTCCAGTTCCTGGTGTCAAATGGTATAGAAACAAATCTTTGCTAGAACCAGATGAGAGAGTCAGGATAGAAAGAATAGGCAATGTGTGTTCTTTAGAGATTTCTAATATGCAAAAATCAGATGAGGGAGTGTACATGTGTCATGCAGTAAATATCATAGGGGAAGCAAAGAGCTTGGCAAATGTAGACATAGTACCCCATAAGGAAAGAGTAGTGGCACTCCCACCTCCAGTAACACATCAGCATGTCATGGAGTTTGATCTGGAAACTACTACTTCATCAAGAACCCCTTCTCCTCAAGAAATTGTACTGGAAGTTGAATTAAGTGAAAAAGATGTTAAAGAGTTTGAGAAGCAAGTGAAAATAGTCACAGTACCTGAGTTTACTCCTGATCATAAAAGCATGGTTGTGAATCTAGATGTTCTTCCATTGAATCTAGCAGATCCAACTATGACATCAAGAGGGAAAGATAACAAAGATTTAAAAATTGATTTAGAAGTATTTGAAATGCCTCCTCGCTTTATAATGCCTATTTGTGACTTCAAAGTGCCAGAAAACTCTGATGCCATGTTCAAATGTTCAGTCATAGGCATCCCTAGTCCTGAAGTTAAATGGTATAAAGAATATATGTGTATTGAGCCAGATAATGTTAAATATGTTATTAGTGAGGAAAATGGGAGTCATACCCTTAAAATTCGAAACATCTGTCTTTCTGACTGTGCAACATACAGGTGCAGAGCTATAAATTCTGTAGGAGAGGCAATCTGTCGGGGCTTCCTTACCATGGGAGATTCTGAAATGTTTGCTATGATAACAAAGAAAAGCAAAGTGACTTTAAGCAGTTTGAAAGAAGAATTGTTCTTAAAAAGCAAATACTCAGGCAGCTTTTTTGAATTTCAAGTGTTGGACGGGCCTCCCCGGTTTATCAAAGGTATTTCTAACTGTCATGCACCATTAGGCACAGCCGCTTATTTCCAGTGTTTGGTTCGTGGCTCTCCAAGACCCACAACCTCCTGGTATAAAGATGGAAAATTGGTAGAAGGAGTAAGGTTCAGTGCTGAGGAAAGTGGCATAGGGTTCCACAACCTATTCATAACAAATTTAGTGAAAAATGATGAAGGTGAGTACAGGTGTGTGGCCACCAACGAATTAGGAACCGTTGAGAGCTGTGCAACGCTCACCATAACATAAAGGTCCTCATGCAATGGTTAGTACATGAGTATAATAATTAATTTGAGTACTTCCATATTTTCCAATTATATAGATCTCATAAGTTTCCCAATACATCTACTCTACTTGGACACATATGTGAAGAGCCCTGGGAGAATGCTCTCTATATAGAAATCTCATGTTTGTAATAAATGTAAATATTCTGTCACCAAAACTGTGGATTCATCACCGTTGTCAATTTTGTGGTACATTGAGCATGATTAAATATATCCTGACCTACCTACTTGTTTGTACTTCTACTTTATTTTTCTTCTCCGTCCCCAAAGTATTTTGGTCAAATTAGTGCAATCTCTTTTAGAAGATGAAAACTATATATATTTACTATATAAAACTATATTTTTAAATGTGAGGTAGGGAATCGTGCTAGAGGATATACAGAAAGATTGCTTGAAGTATATATTATTTTAAAGTTTTAATATTTTTACATTCAAATCTATGCCTTTTCTCTTAGAGAGTTAGTATAAATAAACAGAAATTGCCTTTCCTTAATTGGTAACTATATACAACCTGACATGCATTACAATTTTAGTTTAGTTTTGGCTGTTTCAAAAATATTTTCACTACTAACATACCTCATAGGTGTTTTAATTGTTATTGATTTTGATGCGTCAAATGAATCTTTCTTTTTAGATAGAGTTCATCTTGACCTGTGCAGAATGGGGTCTTGGGTGGGGGAGGTGTGCTTCACAATTTTGAAAATAAATTAAATTTCAAAATCCTTTTGTAATCAAATTTCAGAATCTTTAAAATTAGAAAAATAGAAATAATTAGAACTGAAGCAGTATCATTATTTTATTTTAGTTTTATACAAATAGGAACCTAGCTAACGTTCCTATAACTTCTATAATATTCTTTATTTTTGAAACTAGTCATTAGTAAGCACTTAAATTTGGACGTGTATGTATTTCTAAAGTGATTATTATTTTTACAAGCACTTACAAAATCTTTAATAATCTACCAGTGTACTCTGGTAACCCTAAATCTTCATATGCATGATGTGTAAATATATAAAGAAATTCAGTTTTCTGGGGCCAGAGCGATAGTCCAGCAGGTAGGGCGTTTGCCTTGCATGTAGCCGACCTGGGTTCAATCGCCAGCATCCCATATGGTCCCCTGAACACTGCCAGGAGTAATCCCTGAGTGCAGAGCCAGGAGTAACCCCTGAGCATTGCTGAGTGTGACTCAAAAAAGCAAAAAAAAAAAAAAGAGAGAGAGAGAGAGAGAGAAATTCAGTTTTCTTTTCTAGGAATTAAGGGGTTGAAGCAATAGACCTCAAAGGTTCTATTTCAGCTCTAGAGATCTGTGTAATCTCAGTTGTAACCTTATTAATATAATTTAGACTAAATTTTAGTTTTGCAAGGACAATGAGAAAAAATTAGAATATAATATGAAATTATAAATCTTCCTTCCCTTGAACTCAGTAAATTACACATCGTTAGATAATAGCCATATGTGTTCCCTGCATTGAACAGTTTTTAGGTACCATGATTGTATTAAATATATTACCTTAGTTCTAAAAATTTAAGCATTTAACTTTAATGTTCAAAGGAATACAAATATTCTATTTCAATTATTTTTATTAGTCAGTTTTTTAATTCCTATAATGGAATTCCCTAAAAAGTTATGGGAATTTAAGAAGTCAGATTGGGATAATGTATAGAATGTAGATGGAGAAATTAGTTTACATTTCACCTTAATCCTCTATCCCCAAGAAATATTGTATTTATTTTACTCATTTTGAGACACTCATCAAGATAGAAATAGTTTTGGAATTAGAAGCTCTCTTTCAATCGATGAGCATATAATATGTTTAATAAGAATTATGTCACATCATAAATCCATTAACCAAAAATCAATTTTATAGTGTAAGTATTTGAGAACTTGTACTTTTCTAAGTCCATCATATAAAGGATGATTAAATAAATTAGAAATTCAGGTCATTATAAACATTAACCATATATATACACACATATATATTATGTAGATGTATGTATGTATCACAGAAATTGTTAAAACCTGGTTCTAAAATATGTTTTAATGCTTTATTGTATTTCCAGGAAGGCATGAAGATATATACTTTTATTTATACACTACACAGAAACAGGGAGTCTATTTATACAATATACTAATTTCTCTGATGCTGGAGAATTTAGGCATAATTTGGCTGGCACTACCACATGTATTCTTTTTTAATTTCTTAAATTGAATCACTGTGAGATTTATAGTTACAGTTGTTCATGATTGAGTTTTAGTTATACAATGTTTAAGTACCCATCCCTTCATCAATGCACATTTCCCACCAATAGTGTCCCCAGTTTCCCTCCTACCACCTCATCCACCCCACCCCTGCAGCCTACCTCTATGGCAGATCCTTCTCTCTCTCTCTCTCTCTCTCTCTCTCACACACACACACACACACACACACACATACAACAAAAACCTCACTTATTTTCCTTTTAGGCACTATGGTTTTTAATACTGCTCATGTAAGGGTATCATGCATATCACTTTATCTCCTTTTAGTGCTCAGTTTTTTGTCTAGCGTGATCATTTCTCTCATTGTCATCGTGCTCACATCTCTAGCCTAACACTACTCCCCTCCACATTCCACATGTGTTTTTAACTATCTATTTTATAAGGTATAAAAATATACATTTGAATTTAATTTAATGTGTATAAAAATATACACATTTGAATTCAAATTTAATTCAATTGAATTTTAATGGTAAAGTGCTCATGTTTATAAGTAAAGGAAAACAAACAAAAATTTTAGCTATATTCACATTGCTTATTTCATAGATATTTTGGGAAATCATGTGAAGGAAAAGTTAATCTGAGTTACATATGGACAGTGAAGCATTTCCGCTAGTATGTGAAATTGTTTGTGGCTTACTGCTTGAAATAACAAATAAATCAGTGTGTTCTGCATATACATAAGTTATTTGTGCATTATTACTTGTTATAGAAAAGTTATCTACATGCTATAGATACTTTTTACCAATACATTAGTAGGCAACAGACACTACAATTGTGCCTCCTTATGCTTATACACTAAAACAGAAAATCACTATAGTATGAGACTATTCCATGTGGTACAAGTGGAGAGAACTAAAAAAATGCTTTTTATCAAAGCAGTAAAACTGTTATTTAACAGGGTTCTTCTACATACCTAGCACATATAATGAAAACTCCAATTCTTTGTTATCAAATTTTATGTCTTTTATCTATGATATGATTGAATATGTTGTCTACTCCAATTTTATTTTCTATTCAAAGTGTGCTGTAGATACATTTTTCCACAATAAATATACTTAGATTTTTAATGTCAGAATTGTTTTTATCATTCCTTGTTCTCCTGTTTCTTGATTTAACATGTCTTACCATAAAAGCTTTGTTGGTGTGAAGTGGCAATTTACATAGGCATAGGAAGGCCTACATTTGTAGTAACTGAAAACAGTGATTTTTTTCCAAACTGAAATAGTTCTTGTTTTTAAAATGGCATTCATTTATAAATAATAAGTAAAATATAGATGTTTTATTTTGGAAATAATTACTCTTTGATTTGATTTGAAGCTTTCTTAATCTCTAGAAAGTTAAAAATATAAATAATCATTCTGTAAATTTTTATAAGTGGATTTAAATAATCCTGATTATTTTGTCATAAACATTTAACCAGTAATTTTTCAAACTTTCAAATTACCATTCTATTATGAAGGAAAACTTAAGAATATTTAAGACTTAAAAGTGAAGTTTATTGAAAGTTTCATTTCTTACAGTATTTGTAATTGAAGTCAATTATAAATAAGTAGTGAGGTTATATATGAGGTAAAAAATACAGATATGTCCTTTTGATTGATTTAAAGATTAATTAATACAAATGGTTGCAGGAATAAGTTCATCAATTAGTGCATAGATCTTTGATTTCTCTTGTTTTAAACAATATTGATAGTAAAATCATGATCATTTTTTCCCATACAGAGTTTTCTAGCTTTTCTCTGTCTACTGAAGAAGAACTTCAAACCTATAGCTCTGACCTTCACTTACCTAATAGAAATGAAACACTTGAACCTTTGTTTGATGCTCCAGTTCATTCAACCAAATTCAATGCTAAAAATGAAGGCAGTGTCCCAGTTTTCACCAAAGAAATGTCAAATACTGAAATAAGCCTTGGGGATGTGGCTAAATTGTCTGTTATGGTCACTGGTAGTCCCAAACCTAAAATTCAGTGGTTCTTTAATGGAGTAATGTTAACCCCTTCTGCTGACTACAAATTTGTTTTTGATGATAATGTTCATAGCTTGATTATTCTGTTCACCAAATTTGAGGATGAGGGAGAATATACATGCATTGCCAGTAACGAATATGGACAGGCAATATGCAGTGCCTATCTCAAGATAAATTCCAAAGGAGATGGACCGAGTCACGGAGAAACAGAATCAACAGTGGAGAAATATCTGGAAAAGCCTGTAGGTCCTTGCCCTCCTCACTTCCTTAAAGAATTAAAAGCAGTTCTCTGTACTCAGGGACTCCCAGCCATCTTTGAATACACAGTGCTTGGAGAACCTGCTCCTACTGTTATGTGGTTCAAGGAAAATGAACAACTCTGCACTAATGTGTATTATACTATCATTCATCATCCTGGTGGTTCTGGGACATTCATCGTCAATGACCCTCAGAAGGAAGATAGTGGCCTCTATCTCTGTAAAGCCAAGAACATGTGGGGTGAGTCCACCTCTGCTGCAGAGTTAATTGTGCTTACAGAAGACACAGAAACAACTAATGACCTCTGCAAAGCAGAGCCCCCACCTGAAGCTTCACAGTCATCATTTAATGGACTGGCAATTAAAGAACAGCAACTTTCTTATGAGCACGTTGTTAAAAGCAATGAACTGAGCAGTCAGGTTACATTAGCTCATGAACCACTGCAGAAGTATACTGAGGGTGAGATATTGATGGAAAGTGTAGATCCACTGGAAATTGCAGGGCAAGCATCTGCAGCCAGGACTGAGGAAGGCAAGGTTTTAAGCACTCCACTAGCATGCGAGGAGAAGCAGGTGCTACTCAAAGAAGAGCATGTAGACAACTTGTCAATGCCTCCAGATCAAACCCGTGATAGTAAAAAGGAATTCATGGCCATAAAAGCGGTACAGGGGGTGCAGAGAAGCAGCATTTTTTCTAAGGAAAGTTTGCCTTCTGGTATTCCTGAAGAGCAACAGTTGAACCTGAAAACTCAGATTCGCAGGGCTTTGCAAGCAGCAGTGGCTTTTGAACAACCAAGTCTTTTCTCTGAGTGGCTAAGAAATATTGAAGACGTGGAGGTCAAGGCCATAAACTTTACTCAACAGCCCAAACAAATCATGTGCACCTATTTCATTACCTCAGTGAAGGCTCTACCAAAAGAACTGACCATTCCTATTGAAGGCATTGATCCTCAAGTGGCAGACTTAAAAATTGAACTTAGGGACGCTTTCTGCTCTATTATCTGCGAAGAAAGAAACATATTAACAGCCGAAGATCCTGGAATTCAGACCGCTGCAAGAACTAGCTTGCAGAAGGTTGAAGCAAATGTTGAACCAGAAGTTGAATCTAAACACCTTATCTCAACCGAAGAAATCAGTGATAATGTAGAAAGTCGGGTCAAAGGGGGAGCCCACAGATGTTACTGATTCAACTGCAATCTCTGATGAAAAACAGGGTGAGAAACTAAACCCACCTATGATAAAAAGATAAGTTTTCTGAAAGTGGTACTGAGGAGTCAATAGTAGAGATTCTCGAAGCCGAGGGAAACTTAGTCAAAAAAGGAGGGACCTGTCATACACATGCCCTTGGTGGACACCCTTGCTGAGGAAGGCGACACGATAAACCTCTCATCATCCATAACAAATGCCAAAGAGGTGAATTGGTATTTTGGAAATAAACTGGTGCCTTCAGATGAAAAGTTCAAGTGTTTACAAAATCAAAATACCTATATACTAGTAATCGACAAAGTAAACACAGAAGAACATCAAGGAGAGTATACCTGTGAGGCCTTGAATGACAGTGGAAAAACAACAACTTCAGCAAAACTCACTGTAGTCAAAAGAGGTTGGATTTTTAAGGTTTAAGTGGATCAGGATCTAACATTCACTGGATTGTAATGCTTTAGATTTCATCACTGAATTTTCACTTATCTGTCACTGTCAGAATGCAGTTTATTTAGAGTAAGAGTGAAACTGTAGACTTAATCATGGTTATAACTCTTTCTGTGTACTACCTTATTAGGTAGTATGCTATTATATCTAGGTTACTATCTGTTTCAGATACAAGATGCAATTTATATGCTTTATTATACAAGTGAACATGACTTTTATTTCTCTTTGAAGATATTTTAACTATAAAAATCAATAGTGAATATTTGGCCATTCTAAACTTGCCAGTTTCATCCCTAAACTCAGAATAACCATGATTAATTGTCCACTTGTGTTTCCTCTTTCTGGCTGTTGTTTCACACCATCACTTTCTATAGCATATCAGGTTTTTTCACATTATTTTCAGTTTCCTAGTCACCATGATATATCTAAAGAATATATCACGTTCTTATGCTTGGTAAGCCAGTAGCATCACACTTTAATAAATTGACTGCAGTCCACAGCTTACTGCAGAGTAACAGTTGATTATATTTCAAGCTGCTATTGTCTTCTTTTGCTTTCAATGATGTTTCTTATTTTCCAGTCACTTTTCTGAATCTGCTGCAGTCTATTTCACCAATTTCACCAATTTTATTTCATTAATAGCAACAAGAGTTAGAAGAAAAGTATGGTAATTATAATAAGCTGATGGATTCTATTTCCTTTACAGCTGCCCCAGTGATCAAGAGGAGAATTGAGCCCCTGGAAGTAGCCCTGGGCCACCTCGCCAAATTTACCTGCGAGATCGAAAGTGCCCCCAATGTCCGGTTTCAGTGGTTTAAAGCTGGAAGAGAAATATTTGAGAGTGACAAGTGTTCTGTCCGATCATCCAGTTATGTCTCCAGTCTGGAAATCCTTAGAACTCAGGTCGTTGACTGTGGCGAGTATACCTGCAAAGCTTCCAATGAGTATGGCAGTGTCAGCTGTACAGCTACACTCACTGTGACAGGTAAATACCACACATAGACACAGATGTTATCTCATTTCATTTCTTGACTATTTTGCTTTTTCATACAGGTACTGGAAAAGTGACTTACCAACTGGAGAGAAAAATATCCACTGTGATAGCATGCTAGGTAGCTAATGCAGAGCTGACTTGGGACAAAAAAATCACTATTTAAAGTCATAGTTCTAGCAGAAGTTAAAAAATAAATTAAAAATTATAATCCTGAGGACAATGTTAAGGAAGCAAATGAATTGTGGCTCCTGGTTGACTATTTGGAAGTTTTCTTTTGGTTGATTCTTTTTTTTTAAGTAATTTTTATTTATTTCATTTTATAAATGACAAGCTTGATGGAAATGCCTGAATCTGATACTACATACTGATTTAGTCTTTAATATAAAAAAAATTTCAGGACAGTCTGGTGCTACTAAAAATAACATGTTCCAATGTATTTAATAATTTGGAGTCTATTAACCAATTAAGGCCAGAATTCAAATTGAAAAATGCCAAATTGTTAAGACAAAGTTGAACAAATCCTAATATGAGGCACAGAACTACAAACTAGGACTCTAACCCCTAGTCTTCCTTACTACTTAGGAAAAAATAAGATCAGTTAGACAAATATTCCATTCTCAGTTTCCTAATTGACAGAATGACTTTGAAGCAGCTAATGCCTAAGTATCTGGATTCCTTCATTAATTAAACTTTTGTTATCCTTTTTCTGTGTCCATCTCTTTTGCCTTCCCTTTCATCTCTCTCTCTCTCTCTCTCTCTCTCTCTCTCTCTTCCTCTGTCCCTTTTCTAACTCTCCTGTCTGCCTCTTTCTCTCTTTGGTTGTTCCCCTACTCTGTCTTTGATTCTCCTTTTCCTGGCCCTGTCTCTTTTCTTTCTCTCTCTCTCTCTCTGTGTGTGTGTGTGTGTGTGTGTGTGTGTGTTCCTCCCAAGGACAAACTGTGATTTACAACTTCTGGCTCTCTTCTTGTTCCCTTTGATATGAGAAAAAAAATGTCTCACCTCTAGCTCCTTATTTTTACATTCTTTTATATATAAGAAAATTCAAGTTTCATGCCCATGACTACCCAGCACAATGCTCAAAGTATCTTCATGTAACCACATACATGTCATTATTCCTAATGACATTTAAGAAACTTTTATTTTACCCCAATTAGGTCCATTTGGTAATAGGACTGTCAAATAATAAGGTCAAAAGGTTAAAAGGAGGAGGATTTCATTTTTTAGTCTGAAAAAGGTGTTCAAATGTTTGCTTCAAAATGCAAACTGAAAATGAAAAAATACTTCTATAAATATTTTTACAAATTTTAAATGTCTTCAGTGATATACTGAAGTTGAGTTACTTAAGGATTTTTCTGGTAGTTTGTATGAGAGTTTGACTTTATAAAATGACTAGATCTTTTTATCACTTAGCATTTCTAATCTTTAAAAAGTCAAGTAGATTTTCTTTGTCTTCCTTACTGTCAGTTTTCTAATTCTTAGCATTAAAGTAAGCTGAATGGCTTATCACAGAATTCAAATAATCAGTGACTAAAATGGGCAAATCAGTGGCAGTAGTAAGTTAATGTTGCAAAATAAAGGAAAATTCTTTCATTTGATAGAGGCAATTAACGTAATCTCTTGCTACTCTATAAAGAACACTCTCATCCCTTTCCTTTGGCAAATCTTTTCATCTTATTAATGCATTACCCCACTTTTTTAGATAATGTCTGTGTCTCTATAGCTCATCTCTTTTCTTTCTTAGACTATGTCATTATAGTAAATGCTTTGGTGGGGACTAAATATAACGCTGGCAATTTTCTTTTGCAGAGGCATATCCACCAACCTTTCTCTCCAGACCTAAGTCCATTACGACTTTTGTGGGTAAGGCAGCCAAGTTTCTCTGCACAGTGTCAGGGACTCCTGTGATTGAAACCATTTGGCAGAAAGATGGTGCTGCACTCTCCCCTTCACCTAACCACAAGATTTCAGATGCAGAAAACAAACACACTTTAGAACTCTCCAACCTTACCGTTCAAGATAGAGGCATTTACTCTTGTAAGGCTTCTAACAAGTTCGGAGCTGACATTTGCCAAGCTGAGTTAACTATAATCGATAAACCACATTTCCTTAAAGAACTAGAGCCTGTGCAATCAGCTATCAATAAGAAGATCCACCTTGAGTGCCAAGTAGATGAAGACAGAAAAGTCACAGTGACGTGGAATAAGGATGGGCAGAAGCTGCCCCCTGGGAAAGATTATAAGATCTCTTTTGAAGATAAAATAGCTTCACTTGAGATTCCTCTAGCCAAACTGAAAGATTCAGGAACCTACGCTTGCACAGCATCCAATGAGGCTGGAAGTAACACCACTTCAGCAACAGTAGCTATCAGAGGTAAGCAATGTGTGAATGTGATTTTTCACTTCCTTCTCCGAAAAGAGACCTCAGTAGGAAAATTGATTTAAAAAAATGCAGTTGATCCACTTTGTAGTTAAAATAGTTTCATCCATATGAATGCTTGGTTTGGGGAAATCCTAGCATTGTCTGAGTTTATTTTCTTCACTATTCATGTACTTTTTGTTCTTTTTAAAAGTGCATTAACAAAGCTTGCTTAAATATGCTTTTCTAAGGATGTAAAGTGTCTAAACAGTTCTTCATTATCTTTTTTTATATGCTTGTGTTTTATACAAGCAATTACTTGTTCTAATCAAGACTCTCTTAATTAAAAGTGATTTTTAAAACCATGGAAACAAAAATTTATTAAGTTCATCCAACTTTTGTAGGAATTCGGTGAAGATATGTGTGTGATGTGTCTTTGTTGAATATGTCTACTTTGTGGGGTTTGTGCTTCAAGCATCACTTCTTTTTCTTTAATTTCTTTTGTTAACTTCATGTAGAGCCTCCATCTTTTGTGAAGAAGGTGGATCCCTCTTATTTAATGCTCCCAGGCGAATCAGCACGCCTCCATTGCAAACTCAAAGGCTCGCCTGTGATCCAGGTTACTTGGTTTAAAAATAACAAAGAACTTAATGAGAGCAACACAATCCGAATGTCTTTTGTCAATTCTGAGGCTATCCTTGATATTACGGATGTGAAAG
Organism: Cryptotis parvus; assembly: GCA_021461705.1. Classification (NCBI taxonomy): domain Eukaryota; kingdom Metazoa; phylum Chordata; class Mammalia; order Eulipotyphla; family Soricidae; genus Cryptotis; species Cryptotis parvus. The sequence continues at coordinate 265,236 of JAJIBD010001294.1, read as the reverse complement.
TGGAAGACAGTGGGAATTACTCATGTGAGGCAGTGAATGATGTTGGCAGCGACAGCTGTAGTGCTGAAATAGTTATCAAAGGTCTGTTTATTGTCATTATTTTTCAGAGAAAAAGATTTTCTTTTTAAAGTGCTTTTAATACATTACTTATCTGATACTTTCATGCTTTTATAGAACCACCTTCTTTCATCAAAACTCTTGAGCCTGCAGACATAGTGAGAGGAACAAATGCCCTCCTACAGTGTGAAATCTCAGGCACTGGCCCATTTGAAATTAGCTGGTTCAAAGATAAGAAGCAAATTCGAAGTAGCAAAAAAATACAGGTTGTTTTCTCAGAAGTCTCTTGTGTGCCTGGAGATCTTTTCTTTCAATAGTGCTGATGTTGGTGAATATGAATGTGTGGTTGCTAATGAAGTTGGGAAGTGTGTGCAGCAACACACTTATTAAAAGGTTAGTGCTTGAGAAATCTCTCTTGGATCATCTGCCCCGCTTTCTTTCTTAATCCCCTCCTCCTAGAAAACTGGTACTTTTCTTCTAGTAACCTTTGAAAATGCGTTTTACTTTTAATTTGACAGGGGAACCTTGGGGACTTTCAGTGACCTTCATTGAGTCCTTATTCTGGGGCCAGTATAAATATTTATGTCTGATTACAAATGGGATCACTTGGATGTCTTATTGTGGCTTATAATCATATATCTTCTATTGTCTGTTTCTTGAATGCAATTATAAACACTCTTCTCAAATTTTATTTCTTCTTCTAATAAACCCCCTTTGTTGAGTAGAAGTTTTAGGAAAGATAAATGTAATCTAAACAAAACTGTTGAATACATATATTGTTGAAAGTGTTTGGGAATTGATCAGTTTTGTGTACTCTCTTTAACTAGAACCACCAACTTTTGTAAAGAAAGTAGACGATGTCACTGCGCTAGCAGGACAAACTGTTACCTTACAAGCTGCTGTGAGAGGATCAGAACCCATTTCTGTCACGTGGATGAAAGGACAAGAGATCATTAAAGAAGATGGGAAAATCAAAATGAGCTTTTCCAATGGGGTAGCAGTCTTGATAATCCCTGACGCTCAGATTAGTTTTGGTGGCAAATACACATGCCTGGCTGAAAATGAAGCAGGAAGCCAGACATCTGTTGGGGAATTAATAGTTAAAGGTTCGTGTAGAAACATTTAAATTCTGAATCAGTATTTCCATTTCAATTGAAGCCGTAAGAGAAACTTCAGAATTCTAACTTTCAATATCATTATAGAACCTGCCAAGATAATTGAGAGAGCAGAACTGATCCAGGTGACAGCAGGCGACCCAGCCACACTGGAGTACACAGTTGCAGGCACCCCAGAACTCAAGCCCAAGTGGTACAAAGATGGAAGACCTTTGGTTGCCAGTAAAAAATATCGAATAAGTTTTAAAAACAATGTTGCCCAGCTCAAATTTTATTCTGCCGAACTTCATGATAGTGGCCAGTACACATTTGAGATTTCCAATGAAGTGGGCAGTAGCTCCTGCGAGACAACGCTTACTGTATTAGGTTAGTACCATCAGAAACCTGTGCCTATATTCCTTTCAAAACCAACAAATGTTCCAAACAAATCACTGAGCACTGTTCCATATTCTTTTCTTCCTTTCTTGTGCCATGAACAGATCGAGACATTGCTCCATTTTTTACCAAACCTCTTCGCAATGTGGACAGTGTTGTCAGCGGTACCTGCAGGTTGGATTGCAAAATTGCTGGCTCCCTCCCCATGAGGGTGTCCTGGTTTAAGGATGGTAAAGAACTGGCCTCTTCTGACAAATACCAGATAGCCTTTGTGGAAGGCACGGCCTCTTTAGAAATAAGCAGAGTAGATCTGAATGATGCAGGGAATTTCACCTGTCGAGCCACCAATTCTGTAGGAAGCAAAGACAGCAGTGGAGCCCTGATTGTGCAAGGTTGGCTGGAGCCTGCATTTTATTCTTACCAATACACCATGTTCAAATTAAGTCTTTTTCTTTCAGAATGTGCCTCATAACACTTGGAAATTCTTTCTTATACTCCCTTCTTTAGAACCACCCAGTTTTGTTACTAAACCTGCGCCCAAGGATGTTCTGCCCGGCTCAGCAGTCTGCCTGAAGAGCACCTTCCAAGGGTCTACTCCTCTCACAATCAGATGGTTTAAGGGTGATAAAGAGCTGATTTCTGGTGGAAGTTGCTACATCACCAAAGAAGCTTTAGAAAGTTCTTTGGAGCTCTATGCAGTCAGAACCTCTGATTCAGGCACATACACCTGTAAAGTCAGCAACGTTGCTGGTGCTGTGGAGTGCAGTGCAAACTTATTTGTAAAAGGTTTGCATTGTTTTTTGACCTCTTAGTGCTGCCAAGATTACAGATTCTTTCCTGGCTCTTATTTCTTAATGATTCCTCTCCTTCCACAGAACCTGCCACATTTGTTGAAAAGTTAGAGCCATCACAATTGCTGAAGAAGGGAGATGCCACCCAGATGACCTGCAAAGTAACTGGCACCCTCCAATGAAAATAACATGGTTTTCAAATGATAGAGAGATTAAGGAGAGCAGCAAGCACCAAATGTCTTTTGTGGACTCCACTGCAGTGCTAAGACTTGCAGATGTAGCTGTTGAAGACAGTGGTGAATACATGTGTGAGGCACAAAATGAGGCCGGTAGTGACCACTGCAGCAGCATTTTAATAGTCAAAGGTCTGTGTTTACTTTGCCTCTGACCCTACCAGAACTCTTGCCCTTAGCTCAGAATCATTAACTCAAAATAATTCCTTTCCTGCTATAGAGTCACCTTACTTTACCAAGGAATTTAAGCCCATTGAAGTGCTGAAGGAGTATGATGTCATGTTACTGGCCGAGGTGGCAGGTACTCCTCCCTTTGACATCACTTGGTTCAAAGACAACACCACTCTGCGGAGTGGTCGGAAGTATAAAACCTTCATTCAGGATCAGATGGTCAGCCTGCAGATCCTCAAGTTTGTGGCTGCAGACGCTGGTGAATACCAGTGTCGGGTGACCAATGAGGTGGGCAGCAGCACCTGCAGTGCTAGGGTGACTTTAAGAGGTAGGTGCCATGGAAATAATGGACTGGCTCCTCTGTAAAATCAACTATTTGAAAAAAAGAGTCCATTTTGCCCTAGATCTGGTATTGATTGAAAAATTCATTCTCTCAATAGAACCCCCAAACTTTGTAAAGAAGATTGAGAGCACCAGCTCCCTTCGAGGAGGCACAGCTGCCTTCCAGGCATCTCTGAAGGGTTCTTTGCCTATCACTGTGACTTGGTTAAAGGACAATGATGAGCTCACTGAAGATGATAATATAAGAATGGCCTTTGAGAACAATGTGGCTAGTCTATACCTCAGTGGCATTGAAGTCAAGCATGATGGGAAATATGTCTGTCAAGCCAAAAATGATGCAGGCATACAAAGATGTTCTGCAATGCTCTCAGTGAAAGGTTGGTTCAGGAAGCTTGCTGGGAGATATTTAGAGGGAATGCAGTTTAAATCTTTTATTAGAGTAATTCACAATCCATACTTATCCCATTGTTTTCTACAGAACCTGCCAGAATCACAGAAGAGGCTGCGTCTATAGATGTTACTCAAGGAGACCCAGCCACTTTGCAGGTTAAATTTTCAGGGACTAAAGAGATTACAGCCAAATGGTTTAAAGATGGCCAAGAACTGACCCTTGGTCAAAAATACAAAATCAGTGTCACAGACACAGTCTCTATATTGAAGATTATTTCCACAGAAAAGAAAGATAGTGGAGAATATATTTTTGAGGTCCAAAATGATGTTGGGAGAAGCAGCTGCAAGGCTAGCATTAATGTATTAGGTTGGTATTGCTCTTTGATGGGGAAGGACTGAACATTTCTATGTTCCTTCACTTCTTACAATATACGAGAAAATACTAATTAGTGAATTGGCCTAACTTATTTTTACATTTTCGTTGCATAGATCTTATTATACCTCCCTCATTCACCAAAAAAGCTGAAGAAAATGGACAGCATTAAAGGATCTTTTATTGACTTAGAATGTATAGTTGCTGGGTCACATCCCATAAGCATCCAATGGTTCAAAGACGACCAAGAAATATCAGCTAATGAAAAATACAAATTCTCTTTTCACGACAACACTGCCTTCTTGGAAATCAGTCAGCTAGAAGGTGCAGACAGTGGGACGCACACCTGCTCTGCCACTAACAAAGCAGGACACAACCAGTGTAGTGGCTACCTGACCGTCAAAGGTTGGCAGCTTTATGTTTCTACCAATCAAGAACTTGTTTCTCTTTCATTTCTTAAAGCTTACCTTTGTTGCACAATTCTAAAATAAGCATTTCTTTCTCTCTTGTTTTTTAAATGTTTTGCCTCAGAACCCCCTTACTTTGTGGAAAAGCCACAGTCACAAGATGTCAACCCCAGTACAAGGGTTCAGCTAAAGGCTCTTGTTGGTGGCACTGTGCCCATGACAATCAAGTGGTTTAAAGATAACAAAGAGTTGCATTCAGGAGCAGCTCGCTCAGTTTGGAAAGATAACACCTCGACCATTCTAGAACTCTTTTCAGCCAAAGCTGCCGATTCTGGGACGTACATCTGCCAGCTAAGCAATGATGTTGGCTCAGCAACCAGTAAAGCTACTCTCTTTGTAAAAGGTCTAGTATTTACATCTCCTCAAATTCTTTCTTATCTAGGTGTTCTTGGGTGCAGGAGACAGGGTGGAGAAGCGTTGGTGGGAAGAGGCTTAACGATGCAGATTTGCTTGTTGGTTTTTGTTCTTTAAAATGTTCAACGTCAGACTTTTCTTCCCCATCTTCAGAACCTCCACAATTCATTAAGAAGCCCAGCCCAGTATTAGTGCTGAAGAATGGACAGTCTACAACTTTTGAGTGTCAAATCACGGGCACTCCTGAAATCAGAGTCTCTTGGTATCTGGACGGGAATGAAGTAACAGCCATTGAGAAGCATGGCATTTCCTTTGTTGATGGTTTAGCCACTTTCCAAATTTCTGGTGCCAGGGTAGACAACAGCGGGACTTATGTCTGTGAGGCTCGGAATGATGCAGGCACGGCAAGCTGCAGCATTGAAGTAAAAGTGAAAGGTTTGTTACTGACCTGCTTTGCACTCAGATTGGGCTGTCAGCGACGCTCCTGGTGTTCCTCTGAGTAAGCTAGTTTATGTCTTCCCTTTGAATCTTTAGAACCTCCCACCTTTACCAGGGAGCTGAAGCCTGTGGAAGTTGTGAGGGAACATGACGTGGAGCTGGAATGTGAAGTTGCAGGAACGCCTCCATTCGAAGTCATGTGGTTAAAGAACAACAAAGAAATTCAAGTAGCAAAAAAGTATACACGGACTGATAGAGTGTCGGTGTTTAACCTGCACATAACCAAGTGTGACCCTTTAGACACTGGGGAATACCAGTGCATTGTGTCCAATGAAGGTGGCAGCTGCTCCTGTACCACCAGAGTTTCCCTGAAAGGTCAGTTAGACTCCTAGGAAGCAGACAACCAAGTAAAGGTTGTGTAATATTTTCTTATTCTATGATTATGGGGAGAAAATAAAATGCCCCTCTTCTTTTCCCACACTCTCTTCTAATCACAGAACCACCATCATTCACTAAGAAGATAGAAAATGTTACCACTGTTCTGAAAAGTTCCGCCACCTTTCAGAGTACCGTGGCAGGCTCTCCCCTATTTCTGTCACCTGGATAAAGGATGACCAGATTCTTGAAGAAGATGATAATGTTCATATTTCATTTGTGAATAATATCGCCACACTTCAAGTCAGATCAGTGGACAATGGGCACAGCGGGAGATATACATGTCAAGCCAAAAATGAGTCAGGAGTGGAACGGTGCTATGCATTTCTTTTTAGTGCAAGGTTTGTAAGCTATCCCTTCCAAAGTTAGAGACAGCTTACAAATGTAAATTATCAATGAAACCCAATCATGTTTTAATTTTTACTGCAGAACCTGCTCAAATCCTAGAGAAGGCTAAATCTGTTGATGTGACAGAGAAAGATCCAGTGACCTTGGAGTGTGTTGTGGCTGGAACACCAGAACTCAAAGTGAAGTGGCTTAAAGATGGGGAAACAAATTGTGCCCAGTAGATATTTTTCCATGACTTTTGAAAATAATGTGGCCTGTTTTAGGATTCAGTCAGTGATGAAGCAAGACAGTGGTCAGTACACTTTCAAAGTGGAAAATGACTTTGGAAGCAGTAGCTGTGATGCCTACCTGAGAGTGCTAGGTTTGTATCTTGCCCTGGTCATCTTTCCTTAATTAGACCTCCCTTTGTTAGCAAACGGCCAACATATTAATGGATTCTTATTTTTGCTTGCATTTACTAGATCAAAATATTCCTCCATCATTCACCAAAAAATTAACTAAAATGGATAAAGTTTTGGGCGCTTCTATTCATATGGAGTGCAAAGTTTCTGGGTCACTTCCTATTACTGCTCACTGGTTTAAAGATGGAAAAGAAATTTCTACAAGTGCAAAGTACAGACTTGTATGTCATGAGAACACAGTGTCACTGGAAGTTAATAATCTGGAATTAGAAGACAGTGCAAATTACACCTGCAAGGTGTCAAATGTAGCAGGGGATGACGCATGTAGTGCCATCTTAACTGTGAAAGGTTAGACTTCCTCAATTTCTCTTCTTTTTAACGCTTTCAAAACACATCATCTTCAGTTATTTAGAGATATAGTTTCAGTTGTTCTGTTTCTTTGGATTCATGTTCTTTGGATTCAAACAGTATCTGGCCATGATCTCTTCAAGTAATATTTTCTTATTGTACATGCAACTGTCAAAACAGTTCAAAGAAATTTAACAAAATGAATTTTTCTTAAAATCTATAGAACCACCAAGCTTCCTAGTGAAACCTGAGCGACAACAAGCCATTCCTGATTCTACTGTGGAATTTAAAGCAGTGCTGAAAGGAACACCTCCATTTAAAATAAAGTGGTTTAAGGATGATACTGGAACTTGTCTCTGGACCTAAATGTTTCATAGGCTTGGAAGGGTCAACTAGTTTCTTAAATCTATACTCAGTGGATGCTGCAAAGACTGGACAATATACTTGCCAAGTTACCAATGATGTTGGTAGCGACTCTTGTACTACAATGTTGCTTGTGACAGGTGTGAACATTTTTGTGTTTTATGTTTCTGTCTGATCTGAGGCTCCTATCTTTTCTATAATCTATTAGAATCCATCAGGTTAATCAGTAAAGTGCCCTTCTTTTTACAGATGGTAAACTGTAGTTGCCAGAAGTTTCTCAGTTTATTCTTTCATACACACTACTTTATTTTACCTAGTCACATTTTTTGTTCCCTCAAATGTCCTCTTTCTTCACTCTCTAGAACCACCAAAGTTTGTAAAGAAATTAGAAGCATCCAAAATAGTGAAAGCAGGTGACTCAGCACGACTTGAATGCAAGATAACCGGGTCTCCAGAAATCAAAGTTGTTTGGTACAGAAATGAACAGGAACTCCCAGTCAATGACAAATACAGAATGACTTTCATGGACTCGGTGGCTGTCCTTCAGATGAACAATCTTGGTACTGAAGACAGTGGGGATTTCATTTGTGAGGCCCAGAATCCTGCTGGTAGTACAAGCTGCAGTGCCAAGATTATAGTCAAAGGTAGAAGAAATCTTCTGTTTCTCGTGTCCTAAAATCTGCCTTCTTATCTCCTGGGTATCACAGCTCACAGGGTATCACTGTCATATAGCCTTAATTTGACATCAGAGTATTTTCCTAAATAAGTATCATTTACCATTTAAATCATTATCATTTGTTTGCATGTAAGTAGTCATTCTGGGATATTTTTCTTGCCATAATTGTGATCACTTCAACTCTTAACCAAGATGTTCAAGTTTGATATTTAAAGCATACCAAAAAAGAAGCTTTTATAGGCAATTTGTGTGTGTGTACACACACAATTTCTTGTACTATAAGAAATTGAGCCCAGAAATTCACACATATGCAGCATGTGCTTTATCATTGAGCCATATCCCTGACCCTCAACATAAGCATTTTAAATTTTATTTTCCCTCAACTTTATATTATTGTTCTCATTATAATCTTCGACACTGATAGCAAGAATATTTACCACTTATAAGCCAGTACAAGATTATAGCATTTTAGCCTATATTTAAAATCAGACAATTGGGGCCGGAGCGATAGCACAGCTGGTAGGGCGTTTGCCTTGCATGTGACCGACCTGGTTTAATCCTGGGCATCCCAGATGTACCCCAGCACTGCCAGGAGTAACCCCCTGAGCATCGCCGGGTGTGACCCAAAAAGCAAAATCAAATAAAATCAGACAATTTTGTTTTTTCTTTTTAAAGAATTAGTTCCATCTTTTAAAAAATTAGATTACAATGTGCCTTGGTACATGTAACTCTAATATTGTATGCTTCTATTTGTTAGTGTTTTTGTCATGAAACCCATTTGTCCTGTGTCAACAATGAGTAAAATAACCAGTTGTTGAAGTGAAATACGTATCACAGATGTGATTTCCACACCCTAACATCACATTCTACACTACATGAAAATAGTGTTAATTGGGGCCGGGCGATAGCCCAGCGGGTAGGGCATTTGCCTTGGCCTGTGCTGGCCTGGGTTCGATCCCGGCATCCCTTATGGTCCCCCGAGTACCACCACGAGTAATTCCTGAGTGTAGAGCCAGGAGTAGCCCTTGAGCATTGCCGGGTGTGACCCTAAAAAGCAAAAAAAAAAAAAAAAGTTAAAAAAAGAAAATAGTATTAATTAACATATTTTGGGGTTTGCTATTTTCTTAAAATATTTTTGCGATAGCTATCAAAGTCGAAGTAGTAAATGTTGTAGAGTAAATATTGAACTTCCTAGTCAGATCAACCAGCGATCTGATTTGGATTTTCTTCCAAAAAAAATGAGTAACTATATAAAAGCTCGTGGGCAGTTGGAGGGTGGCATTCCCAGAAGGGGTATGCTGGACACTACTCACACATTGTGGTATCTTGATTTTTGTCTTCCAATTTAAAAAAGAAGATATAAACCTTATTCTAAAAGATTTAATAGCCCAATTCATAAAACAAAATCTTGTCTTTCACAGAACCACCAGTGTTTAGCAGCTTCCCTCCTATAGTAGAAACCCTTAAAAATACTGAAGTTAGTATTGAATGTGAGCTTTCGGGAACACCACCATTTGAAGTGGTATGGTACAAAGACAAGAGGCAACTCCGAGTAGCAAGAAATACAAGATTGCATCCAAAACTTCCATGCCAGTATTCACATCCTCAATGTCGAAACTTCAGACATGGGTGAATACCACTGCAAAGCGCAGAATGAAGTGGGCAGTGAGACTTGCGTTTGCACTGTAAAGCTGAAAGGTAAGCATATTTCCTGCAGGTGGCAAAAAGGACAGGAATGTGCAAAATACTGATCTTTCTTCTTCTCTTTTTCTGGACAACTTCGTCAGTAATTCATCTGTCTTTTCCTGTTCAGAACCACCAAGATTTGTCTCCAAACTGAACAGCCTCACTGTTGTAGCTGGTGAGCCTGCTGAGTTGCAGGCATCAATAGAGGGTCCCCAGCCTATTTCTGTCCAGTGGCTTAAAGACAAGGAAGAAGTAATTAGAGAAAGTGAAAACATAAAAATTACATTTGTGGAAAATATTGCAACACTACAGTTTGCTAAAGCAGAGCCAGTGAATGCTGGGAAATATATCTGCCAAATCAAGAATGATGGTGGAATGAGAGAGAACATGGCCACACTGACTGTTCTAGGTTGGTACAATATGTTGGCATAGGTCCCCATTAGAAGGCAGTGTCAAATGTTGAGATGAGTTATAAAGACTTGCAAGTAGAATCTCCTTTTCTGAATTTGGTTCAGAGCTACTTTGATCCTTACCTTCTTGAGAGATTTAGGGGACCATGTTAATCTCTCAAACACTTCCCCATTAAAAAACTTAACAAAAAATTAGACGTCTGTCTTATTGTTTACTTACTACTTTTCCTGATTATCAGATGTTACTAGGACTATCATTTGTTTAAGCATGGTTAGAATTGGGATCCCAGCATATGATACAAAGCATACTGTTTCCAAAGTACTAAAAATGAAAAATAACTCCAAGATTATTATCTAATAGGAATTTCACTTTGATCTCTAGTTGTATTAAATTTTAGTTTAGCAAATTTTGTACCACTTTCAAATGTAGAGCAAAAATGCTGAGTGATTAAGTGAAAATTAGTGTTCATTGTCTGAATTATTTGTGAAGACACCTAACACACATAAATTCCCTAATGATAACTTCCATGATTTCCTGACAAAAAGTAATTATAGAATCACATTTTATAGTCTGGAGAGAAAGCCCTATGCTAATCCTATATGGGGGAGGAAACTATTCAATGACCTGGAGAGTAGAGACACAGAAGAGCTAAAAGACTTTGATGGTGGCACTTTTATTTCAGAGCCTGCAGTCATTGTTGAAAAAGCAGGAGCAATGACAGTGACTGTAGGAGAAACGTGTACTCTTGAGTGTAAGGTGGCTGGCACTCCTGAACTCTCTGTTGAATGGTACAAAGATGGAAAGTTGTTGACCAGCAGCCAAAAGCACAAATTTAGCTTCTACAACAAAACATCTTCCTTAAAGATTCTCTCTATTGAAAAGCAAGATGCTGGCACATATACCTTCCAGGTTCAAAATAATGTTGGAAAAAGCAGCTGCACAGCTGTGGTTGATGTTTCAGGTTAGTTCTTATCAGTTATTCCTGTGGCTTGCGAATATTCATGAATTTTCTTTTCTCAAGCCTCTTGTATGCTGTCAAATCATGATGGATCTCTTGCTTTCCTCACACAGACCGAATGGTTCCTCCCTCTTTCACACGAAGACTCAAAGATACAGGTGGGGTGCTGGGTACTTCTTGCATCTTGGAGTGTAAAGTAGCTGGATCATCGCCTATCTCTGTTGCTTGGTTTCATGAGAAAACTAAAATTGTCAGTGGAGCAAAGTACCAAGCCACATTTTCAGATAATGTCTGCGCATTGCAGCTGAATTCTCTGGACTCGTCAGATATGGGCAGTTACACATGTGTTGCTGCTAACGTTGCTGGGTCTGATGAATGCCGTGCAGTGTTGACTGTACAAGGTCAGTGTGGGAAACTCCAGCCTATCTTTACACTCTTTGTGTGCATACCAGATCGGCACACACTCTAAACTGTTCTTTTTTCAATTCAAAACTGCAACTAAATTCAAAGCTTACAGATTTTCATTGTCCTTCATGCCTGTCTAGAGCCACCTTCTTTTGTGAAGGAACCTGAATCTTTGGAAGTACTACCGAACAAGAATGTCACCTTCACAAGTGTTATTAGAGGAACCCCTCCATTCAAGGTTGGCTGGTTCAGAGGTGCCAGAGAACTAGTGAAAGGAGACAGATGCAACATCTATTTTGAAGATACTGTGGCGGAACTGGAATTATTTAATGTTGACATATCTCAGAGTGGGGAGTATACCTGTGTAGTGTCTAACAATGCTGGCCAAACATCCTGCACTACTCGTCTCTTTGTAAAAGGTGTGTTCAAGTGTATTTGTCCTTCCTGTCTTTCTCCATAATGACATCTTTTTAAAAAATATGATTTTATTGTTTATAACTCCTGTGCTTTGTCAATCCCAGAACCAGCTGCATTTGTGAAGAAATTAAGTGATCACTCTGTAGAACCAGGGAAGTCCGTCATTCTGGAGGGCACCTACACTGGAACACTTCCAATTTCAGTTACCTGGAAAAGGACGGCTTTAAAATAACTCCATCGGAAAAATGCAGCATAGTCACAACAGAAAAAACTTGCATCTTGGAAATTTTGAATAGCTCACAAGGAGATGCAGGACATTACTCCTGTGAGATTGAAAATGAGGCAGGAAGGGACGTTAGTGAAGCTCTGGTGTCAACATTAGGTGTGTTGTCTTACTCTCTTTGGAACCATTGACATATTTCTAAAATAAAGTCTGGTTTGCTTGTTTCTCTCAAACTTCACTTACTGATGGTGCGTCTTCTTTTTGTAGAGCCACCTTATTTTGTTACGGAACTGGAACCTCTGGAGGCATCAGTTGGAGATTCAGTTTCTTTACAGTGCCAAGTTGCCGGGACACCAGAAATTACAGTGTCTTGGTTCAAAGGAGACACTAAGTTACGGTCAACTCCTGAATATAGAACATACTTTACAAACAATGTGGCCACACTTGTTTTTAATAAAGTGAATATCAATGACAGTGGAGAGTACACTTGTAAAGCAGAAAATAGTATAGGAACTGCATCTTCTACAACTATCTTCAGAATTCAAGGTGATACTACTTTGGAAACTCAGCAATTTTGTCTTTACTAAGCTTTTTTAAATCTTCATATGGAAAATTTCTTTTCAGCTACTAATACCTCAAGTATTACTTGTTTTCCTACAGAGCGCCAACTCCCACCTTCCTTTTCAAGACAATTAAAGGACGTTGAACAAACTGTTGGGTTACCTGTTACACTTACTTGTCGATTAAATGGTTCTGCACCCATCCAAGTTTGCTGGTACAGAGATGGGGTGCTTTTAAGAGATGATGAAAATCTACAGACATCATTTGTAGATAATGTTGCCACTTTGAAAATCTTGCAAACTGACTTGAGTCACTCTGGTCAGTACTCTTGCTCAGCTTCTAACCCACTTGGAACAGCATCTTCTAGTGCTAGATTGACAGCAAGAGGTTTGTTCTTGTTAATCTTTTTCTTTGCAAATCATGACTTCTTATTCACTATTAAAGCGAAATGATCAAAGAAAGAGAATAAGAAAACACATTTCTTTTTTCTTCTTCCCTTGCAGAACCTAAAAAATCTCCTTTCTTTGACATCAAGCCTGTATCTATAGATGTAATTGCTGGCGAAAGTGCTGATTTTGAGTGTCATGTTACTGGTGCTCAACCAATGCGGATCACTTGGTCAAAAGATAATAAGGAGATCCGTCCTGGGGGAAATTATACAATCACATGTGTGGGAAACACTCCCCATTTAAGAATTCTTAAAGTAGGCAAAGGAGACTCTGGTCAATATACTTGCCAAGCAACGAATGATGTTGGCAAAGACATGTGCTCAGCTCAACTCAGTGTAAAAGGTGACCCTTACATGGCATTTACCTATTTTTTAATTCCCATATTGGTACAATCCTCTTCTAAAATTTCTTACATTTTAATATTTGGAATAAACTAATTATATGTTAAAATTTGTATTTAAAATTGTCGGCAGCATTAATCAAAGTTATTATTTATCTTTATATATAAGTTCTTAAGTTATTGTATTACTAAGTGTAATAATATCAGTGTATTGTTTAATCGAAATATTTGAAGTGTTGTTTCAACTCTTCATTTTCTCTTCCTCATGCTGTCCTGTTTATATCATTGTGATTTTTTTCATTTCTAAACTTTTAAAAGTACATCATTTATATATTAATATATCTTTTAGATTCAAACTGCCAAAAAATTCAGCAATAAATTTTTTTATTTACAATATTTAAAAATTACTAAATTGGGCTTTGTGGTGCAAAGATAGTGCATTGGACTTCTTAATACTTATGAAACAACCATTTTGACCAAAAAGGTCTATTCTTAATAATAAACCACTTAAAATCTATACTTAGGAGAACTTTGAAAATAAACATAAGCTATCTTTCTTTTGATTTACTAGAACCTCCAAAGTTTGTTAAGAAATTAGAAGCTTCAAAAGTAGCAAAGCAGGGAGAATCCATCCAGCTGGAATGTAAAATAAGCGGCTCCCCAGAAATCAAGGTTGTGTGGTTCGAAATGACAGTGAGCTTCATGAAAGTTGGAAGTACAACATGTCATTTGTTAATTCTGTGGCCTTGCTTACCATCAATGAGTCCAGCACTGAAGACAGCGGTGACTATATCTGTGAGGCACACAATGGTGTTGGTGATGCCAGCTGCAGCACAGCGCTGACTGTTAAAGGTTAGCACATGCTTCTTTTGATTTGCTCTCTGATTTTGAGTCCTCCGCTGTGTTACAATCTCCAAATTGAAAAGTTTAATTAAGACTATGTGTTTAAAATTCTTAAAACTAATTTTTATGAATTATTTTTTCTTATTTTATTATTCCATTAGTGCCACATCATAAACTATGATTTGAAACTATGAAGTATATTTTTCCTTTTTAATAAGCAATTGTTTTATCCTTTATCTTATTTACCGTTCTCTTGTAGCACCTCCTGTTTTCACACAGAAGCCTCCTCCAGTAGGAGCCCTCAAAGGTTCTGATGTTATCTTCCAATGTGAACTTTCGGGAACGCCCCATTTGAAGTGGTGTGGGTTAAAGATCGGAAGCAAGTTCGAAGCAGCAAGAAATTTAAAATCACCTCAAAAAACTTTGATACTAGTCTTCATATCCTTAGTCTTGAAGCCTCCGATATAGGAGAATATCATTGCAAGGCTACTAATGAGGTGGGAACCGACACGTGTGTTTGCACTGTCAAGTTCAAAGGTTTGTATGCAGGAACATAAAAATAAGTGCATCTTTTCCCATCCTTTCTTGCTTGACTAATAATTTGTATGTCGATTTTTTCACTTTTTTGCTCTAACCGCAAATTTCTTTTATTAGAACCTCCACGATTTGTGAAGAAACTAAGTGACACCTCCACCCTAGTAGGGGATGCTGTTGCTTTGCAGGCGGTAGTGGAAGGCTTCCAGCCAATTTCTGTTGTTTGGCTGAGAGGTAAAGGTGAAGTCATCAGAGAGAGTGAAAACACTAAGATTTCTTTCACTGATAACATTGCAACTCTCCAACTTCAAAGCCCGGAAGCATCTGATTCTGGAAAATATGTGTGCCAAATCAAAAACGATGCTGGAATGAGGGAGTGTTCAGCAGCCTTGACAGTGCTAGGTTAGTAACAAAGCGCAGTCTAAAATAGAAGGCTCAGATTGACTGATCCATGATCATTTTCTGTAGCAATTACTTCTACTTAATATGATGATTGCTAGGCTCTAACTTCTTTTGGAAGGTGACGTCATGTTCAATGCAATATACTTCTTCTTTTAGAACCAGCCAGAATCATAGAAAAGCCAGAGCCCATGACTGTCACTACTGGAAATCCTTTTGCTTTAGAGTGTGTCGTGGCTGGAACACCAGAACTTTCAGCAAAGTGGTTTAAAGATGGAAGAGAAATATCTTCAGACAGCAAACACCACATTACATTCATCAATAAAGTGGCTTCGCTTAAAATCCCCTCTGCAGAAATGAGTGACAAGGGATTATATAGCTTTGAAGTGAAAAATAGTGTTGGTAAAAGTAACTGCACTGTATCCGTCCACATTTCTGGTAAGCAGTACAAGGTTTTTATGAATACATTATCCCCCGCCTAAAATGGAACTTTATTTAAACAGAAAACAATTCTTCTCTGTGTAGATCGAATTGTGCCTCCTTCTTTCGTCCGAAAGCTGAAAGACATGAATGCTGTCTTGGGGGCATCATTGGTTTTGGAGTGCAGAGTCTCGGGCTCAGCGCCCATTTCAGTTGCCTGGTTTCAGAATGGAAATGAGATTGTGAGTGGTCCAAATGCCAGTCCAGCTTTTCAGACAATGTGTGTACTCTGAATCTGAGCTTGCTGGAGCCCTCGGACACAGGCACTTACACGTGTGTGGCTACCAATGTGGCCGGTTCTGACGAGTGCTCTGCAGTCATGACTGTGCAAGGTCAGTGTCAGGGATAAGATCCTCTGTTTCTTCCACGTGCCTTAGTGCCTGCCATCATGGAATCTCTGTCTTGTCTTTGTCTTTAGACTTAGAATGCCCTTGTTTTCCACTTGTGTTTAAATCCAAATCTAACTTGGATTTCTTTCTCTCTCTTGATCTTCCTCATCTCTCCCCTGGGTATCTAGAACCACCATCTTTTGAACAAACTCCTGATTCTGTGGACGTTTTACCTGGAATGAGTGTCATATTCACCAGTGTCATTAGAGGCACCCCTCCTTTCAAGGTCCGATGGTTTAGGGGCAGTAGGGAACTGGCCTCAGGGGAGTCATGCACCATCTCTCTGGAAGGTTCTGTCACAGAACTGGAGCTCTTGGAGGTGGAGCCATCGCAGAGTGGAGACTATTCTTGCCTTGTTACTAATGATGCTGGCAGTGCTTCCTGTACCACTCATCTTTTTGTGAAAGGTTTGTTCTTTTCTTCAATTCTTGTGTCTTTCGGTTTTTCCCAAAATCTTACTTTAAAGGTGATAATTTTACTCTCATGTTATCTCCTTATAGAACCAGCCACCTTTGTGAAAAGATTGGCTGACTGCAAAGTGGAGACAGGAAACCCCATAGTTCTTGAGGCCACATTTTCAGGCACACCTCCCATCTCTGTGAGCTGGATAAAGAATGAGTACCCTCTTTCACAGTCTCAGAATTGCAGTATTACCATGACTGAGAGATCGACAATTCTTGAAATTCTTAACAGCACTGTAGAGGATTATGCACAATACAGTTGCCTAATAGAAAATGAGGCTGGTCAAGACATTTGCGAAGCTCTTGTATCTGTTCTAGGTGTGTTGGCAGTTATCTTTCATTTTCTTTTCTTTCTTTTATAACATCATCTTTCAGTTAGAGTGATTTATTGTTACTGTTCTTTGTGCCTTAGAACCACCCTATTTTATTGAACCTCTGGAACATGTGGAAGCAGCTATTGGAGAGCCTATTACTTTACAGTGTAAAGTGGATGGAACCCCAGAAATTAGAGTGTCCTGGTATAAGGAACACACAAAGCTACGATCAGCTCCAGCATATAAAATGCAGTTCAAAAATAACGTTGCCTCCTTAGTCATCAACAAAGTGGATCATAGTGATGTGGGAGAATACACATGCAAGGCAGAAAACAGTGTGGGGGCAGTGGCTTCTTCAGCAGTGCTTGTAATCAAAGGTGACGATGGTTTTAAAAAGTCCTCTGCATGTTGACAAATTCATTTTTTAAATGTCAACATTTTAATGGATTTAAATGGATTGTGCTTTCATAAATAAGAATTGTAACTTCCTTACAGGCGCAAACTTCCACCTTCCTTTGCAAGAAAACTGAAGGATGTTCAAGAGACTCTTGGCTTCCCGGTTGCATTTGAATGTCGCATCAATGGCTCAGAACCTCTTCAAGTATCTTGGTATAAGGATGGAGTACTTTTGAAAGATGATTCCAATTTGCAAATGTCTTTTGTTCATAATGTTGCAACTCTTCAGATTTTGCAAACTGACCAGACTCATGTTGGTCAGTATAATTGCTCAGCTTCTAATCCTCTTGGGACAGCTTCATCCAGTGCAAAGCTCATTCTTTCAGGTTAGTAGCTCTTCAAGCTCGCTTCCCGTAATAAAGTAACTTCTCTGATCTCAGCCACTAGAGCGCTGGTGCTATTTAGTTTCTGCTCCTTGTCTGGGAGCATGAAAAATGAAGTTACCATTCTGGTCTTCATTCTTTTCAGAACATGAAGTACCTCCTTTCTTTGATCTGAAGCCCGAATCTGTAGATGTTGCTCTTGGAGAAAGTGGTTCTTTTAAATGTCATGTAACCGGGACCGCGCCTATCAAAATCACATGGGCCAAAGATAACCGAGAGATTCGCCCTGGAGGCAACTACAAGATGACTTTGGTTGAAAATACTGCAACTCTAATGGTTCTCAAAGTAGGCAAAGGAGACGCTGGGCAGTACACCTGCTATGCAAGCAATGTTGCTGGAAAAGACTCTTGTTCTGCTCAATTGGGTGTACAAGGTACTGACATTTAAACAGAGTAGCAAGATCTCTTTAGCTTTCAATAGCTTAATATAGGAGAAAGCAAATATTTTAATGTTTTTGTTTCTTGCCATGGACTAGTAATTAAAATGATTGAATAGATCCAGTTTATTAAAAAGGATCATTTATTAAATAATAATTTAAATAGGGTCAAATTTTGAACTTTATTTTTAATTAAAAAATACAAGACTGGGAAAACAAATCAAAGCCCATTCTAACTAGAAAACTAGTAGAGAGATTGATAAAAGCATTTCACAGGGAAAAAGTCATCTTTGAATAAGAATGGAAATTAAGACAAATGACTTATTTTCCATAGTTGTTAATAAACTAATGGATTTTGGTCTCTCTAAGGAATACCAGGGTCCCAAGCTATAAAGTCATATAACAAGAATCAGATTTTATCAGTTTCTTTCCACTCTACCAGCTCCACTGAAATAACATGAGGGTAGAGAATACGCCCAGAGCTGACTGTAAGGAACAACTATTTCTTTCTGTAGTTTACTCATGGCTGCTACTGTCAGAAATCAAATAACTCAATGGACTATTGATGGGCAAATCCAGTAGAAAATTTCTAAATGTGTATGTTCTGGTAGTTTGTAGATATATTGAAATTAAGGTATAATTAATTTAAGCATCCCGAACAAATAGCTAATCTCTTTTACCTATCTAAGCATGAAATTTTTTGCTTCAATTATCAATAGAACGTTGCTTTCCCACCTCAAAGGAAAATTATGTAGATTAAAGAAATAATCTACTTAAGAGCTCTAGAAAAGGGACTCTAAAATATTATAATATCTGACCCAGTTTTTCTATTTTGATTCTTCATGGTTGCTTAAATTTATAACTAATATCTTGGCAGCCTAAGAAATGGACAGCCCTCTACTCATTCACTACAAAAGCATAATTTAACTATGTAATATCTTAGAACTCTGAATGCTTCCAATGATGTGTCCTGGAGCAGTGATTCTTATGGGAAGAGGATTGCACAGTTGGAACCAATATCTTTTTCTTCCTTCTTAGAAACATATTTGATATGGGTACACATACAAAAATATTCAAGTTATTTTACAAACTTTATATTTGTGTTTCATTAAAATGCTCTTCCTTAAACTGCAAGAAATGGATTTGATTTTCAGAACTGAAGACCTCTCTGTTGGACAGAGTTTCCCTATTTTTACTTCATCTTTAATTGCTAGCCTTTTCCTTGCCTTACCTTGTATTTCCCTCTTGGTTCCATAGAACCACCTAGGTTCATTAAGAAGCTAGAACCTTCAAGAATTGTGAAACAGGATGAATATACAAGATATGAATGTAAAATAGGAGGGTCTCCAGAAATCAAAGTTTTGTGGTACAAAGATGAAACTGAAATTCAAGAGAGCAGTAAATTCGAATGTCATTCCATGACTCGGTGGCAGTGCTGGAAATGCACAATCTCAGAGTTGAGGACACAGGGAGACTACACCTGTGAGGCCCGCAATGCAGCCGGTAGCGCCAGCAGCAGCACCTCCTTAAAAGTCAAAGGTTAGATCTTACTCTTCCTTTGTGTTTTCAGTCTCTACCTCCTCTCCCGTCTTTAATTCATTGTTAGATTCTCCATTTAAGTCGTAACTTTTGAAAAGATAAAGTAAAAAATTGGAAGTAATATTTTTTCATCCTTTATTTTGGGGTGGAAAACTGACTTGCCTTCACAGCATTTGTTGGAAGAATGCTTTTCTGTCCCAAAGCCCTAATTTTCTTTTTCGTCTGACTTGATTGCCTTCCAATTTTAGAGCCACCCGTTTTCCGCAAAAAAGCCTCATCCTGTGGAGTCCCTGAAAGGAGCGGATGTTCACCTTGAGTGTGAGCTTCAGGGCACTCCCCGTTTCAAGTTTCTTGGCATAAAGACAAGAGAGAACTTAGGAGTGGCAAGAAATACAAGATCATGTCTGAGAACTTTCTTACCAGTCTCCACATTCTGAATGTTGACGCTGCAGATATCGGGGAGTATCAGTGTAAAGCCACCAATGACGTAGGAAGTGACACGTGTGTTGGTTCTCTCGCTCTCAAAGGTTAGTGTTGTTTCACTCTCTTTGATTAACTATTTTCTTTCTAATGTTGCTCTCTGTAGCTACTCTGTTGTTCTTTGGCAGCTTCCCTGTCCTTATTACAAAACATCTCACTTTTCCTTTCCTTTTATGTTTAGTATTCATCTAATCTTTAATTCCTACCAATGACCTTTGAGATTATTTTCCAATAGATTTTTATAGAATTTTTAGGAAGCTGGAGGGGGCAAAGTGGTTGGGTTTGTTTTTCTGTTTCCTATGAATTCTCTATCGCTGTTTCCGTTCACATACCCAAAGTTCATCTCTTATGAAAGAAGAAAAGAACATATTTTCAGTAATTGGATTTCTAGCATTCCTGATTTGAGCTTAATACTATTAGCCCCACACATCTTAAATCCCTGATTTGCCTCTTTTCAACAAACAGCACCACCACGATTTGTGAAGAAACTGAGTGACATTTCTACCATTGTTGGTAAAGAAGTTCAGCTGCAGACTACTGTCGAAGGCGCTGAGCCAATTTCAGTGACTTGGTTCAAAGATAAGGGGGAAGTCATCAGAGAAAGTGACAACATATGGATTTCTTATTCAGAGAACATTGCAACCCTGCAGCTTTCAAGAGTGGAAACAGCCAATGCGGGGAAGTACACGTGCCAGATCAAGAATGATGCTGGCATGCAAGAGTGCTTTGCCACGCTGTCCATCCTCGGTGAGTGCAAAAGGTTATTAGCATGAATCCTGGCATGTGCCGACCATTATTTAAGGCTTATATCTTATTTTGTAAACTTTGTAAACTGCATGTGATTTATATCTTCTTTCAGAGCCTGCAGCAGTTGTGGAAAAGCCAGAATCCATAAAAGTTACCACGGGCGATACGTGTACTTTGGAATGCACAGTCACTGGTACCCCAGAACTCAGTACTAAGTGGTTTAAGGATGGAAAAGAACTGGCAAGTGACAGCAAATACAAAATAAGCTTCTTCAACAAAGTATCTGGCCTGAAGATTATCAATGTGGCACCCAGTGATAGTGGAACATATACTTTTGAGGTGCAAAACCCTGTTGGCAAAGACAGCTGCAAAACCTCAGTTCAAGTTTCAGGTTGGTTGACTGGATTTGATTTCAAATTGTAATTATAATGTAGTTCCTGGTTTACAGATTAATATATTAGAAGCCCTATCTTTCAAGCCCCACATCTTCAAAACTAGAAAATTAGAAAAAAAAACCCCAGAAGTTATCTTCCCATAGAATAAAAAAAAAAAACAATAGCTAAGTTCAAAGGTTATATTTATTCCCTGTGAGGCATTTCCCCCCATTCCAGGATGGTAGGAGGGAAACAGAATCCACAGACAAAAATGAAGTGGTCCTCTACTCTGACTTGTGCAGGAATAATCAGTCAAATAAGTCTGGGTCCATCACATATCACCTACTGCATCCTGCAGATTGATTCTTGAATCTTTCAATTGTGTAAAACTCAAGGGAACTTTTTGATACCCTTATAAATGAAGTATGTAGATCTAGGAATACTCTGTAAGAAAAAGACAATGCTTCTCTGTTAAAATTATTTTAAAACTATTATATATTGTTTGTTTCACTTTTTATCACACTCAGACCGAATTATTCCACCTTCATTCACAAGAAAATTGAAAGAAACAAATGGTCTGTCTGGCTCTTCAGTTGTAATGGAGTGCAAAGTCTATGGGTCACCTCCAATCTCTGTCTCCTGGTACCATGAAGGAAATGAGATTAGTAGTGGGCGAAAATACCAGACCACTCTGACAGATAACACATGTGCTCTAACTGTGAACATGCTAGAAGAATCAGATGCTGGCAATTACACATGTGTAGCTACTAATGCAGCTGGCACTGATGATTGCTCTGCTCCCTTGACTGTGAGAGGTCAGTTAAAATTCCGAAAAGTAGAATTGTGGTTTAAATTTGTTAGGTGTTTTTAATCATAAAAATTAATAAATATTTCTGCCATGTACTTTTTTTGTTTAGAACCACCATCTTTTGTTCAGAAACCTGATCCTTTGGATGTTTTAACTGGAACCAATATAACTTTCACAAGCATCATAAAAGGGACACCTCCTTTCAGTGTCAGCTGGTTCAAAGGGAACAGTGAATTAGTACCAGGAGACAGATGCAATGTGTCCTTGGAGGATTCAGTTGCTGAGCTGGAGTTGTTTGATGTAAACATATCACAAAGCGGAGAGTATACCTGCATTGTTAGTAACGAAGCTGGCAAAGCTTCATGTACAACACATCTCTATGTCAAAGGTTTGTTGGCTATGGAAATAAATTTTTACAATTAATATATCTATATGTGTGTATATATGCATTTGATTGCTTCTTTTCCATTTGTTTACTATAGCCCCAGCCAAATTTGTGAAAAGGCTCAATGATTACAGTATTGAGAAAGGAAAACCATTGCTTCTAGAGGGCACGTACACTGGAACTCCTCCCATTTCAGTTACATGGAAGAAAAATGGCGTGAATATAGCTCCTTCTCAGAGGTGTAACATAACTACAACTGAGAAATCTGCAATCCTGGAAATCCCAAGTAGTACAGTAGATGATGCCGGGCAGTACAACTGTTACATTGAAAATGCTTCTGGAAAAGATTCCTGTTCAGCACAGATACTAATATTAGGTTTGTTTGGTTGCATATTCCAACTTTACATACATGCAGTCATTCTGGCACATGTCTCCTTTTTAACTAATTCTTGCTTTTGGCACAGAACCACCATATTTTGTGAAGCAGTTGGAACCTGTAAAAGTGACAGTTGGAGATTCTGCCTCTTTGCAATGCCAAATTGCCGGAACCCCTGAAATTGGGGTATCCTGGTATAAAGGAGATACAAAATTGAGACCCTCTACTACCTACAAAATGCATTTTAGGAATAATGTTGCTACACTGGTTTTCAACCAGGTTGGTAGTAATGACAGTGGAGAATATATCTGCAGAGCAGAAAACAGTGTGGGAGAAGTTTCTTCATCAACTTTCCTTTCTGTACAAGGTGATTGCATTGTTTCATAAATGAATAAATTTATGTTTCTTTTGAACAAGACTTAAAATATCTGGTGAAGGCCTTTCTCGGAAAGCATTCCCAAATATAAAATGTTCTTCTTATGTAACTATCTAGTGTTAGGGTCCTATCTTTTCTATAACCTTTGCAGAAAAGATAAGATGTCTTAATCTTAAATTGTAAGGCAGATGTAAAAGTGATCACATTTTCCTGAATTTCACGCCTTGAGCCTTTGATTCAAATTGCTAGAATGCAGTTCTTTAGATGCAGGAGAATTCACTGCATTTTCTATTGATTTACATAGGTTTTACTAATTAATATTAGGGTGATTTTAGATTAAAACTTTACCTCCACAAGTTGTTCTTTTCTTTGTCACTAAGTCTATTAAATAAATGGTAATACCTCCAGATTCTTTTCGTAGAAATCCCATTATCTCTATAGCAGTAAATATGAGAATACTTGGTGCATTAAAAGTGTTCAGAAACATTATAACTTTTAATTCTGTGCCTACAGAGCAAAAACTTCCTCCATCATTTTCTCGACAACTGAGAGATATCCAAGAAACAGTGGGACTGCCAGTTGTTTTCGAAGTGCTCCATCAATGGATCAGAACCGATCTCAGTGTCTTGGTTTAAAGATGGCAAGGCACTGAAAGATGGCCCCAATATACAAACCTCATTTTTAGATAATATCGCCACTCTCAACATTTTTAAAACAGATAAGAGCCTTGCAGGCCAGTATTCCTGCACAGCAACAAATCCTATTGGTTCGGCTTCTTCTAGTGCCAAACTCATCCTCACAGGTTTGTGGATACTTAAACTTCTATTTCTAGCATTAAACTTTTTCTAATTAAATATGAGATTGTTCAGAAAACAATACGATTTCTGTGAACTGTGATGGTCTAGGGACGGAACCTGAAACATTGTCTTTTTGCTATTCTCTTAGAGGGAAAGAACCCTCCCTTCTTTGACATCCCCCTGACACCCTTGAATGCTGTGGTAGGAGAAAGTGCAGACTTTGAGTGCCATGTTACTGGAACACAACCCATCAAGGTCAGCTGGGCCAAAGACAATAGGGAGATACGAAGTGGGGGGGGTAACTACCAGATTAGCTATCTGGAAAACAGTGCCCACCTAACAATCTTGAAAGTAGACAAGGGCGACTCTGGACAATATACCTGCTCTGCTGTGAATGAAGTGGGGAAGGATTCCTGCACAGCTCCACTGAATATCAAAGGTATCCTTTATTTTTCATATGGCTCAATGAACTCTAACTATTTTCAATTCTACTCTAATGCTAAAGCTTTTATTAGGTTAAGTGTAATTTAAGGCATTTAAAAATAATAATGCAAAGAATTAAAGAGGAAACAGCATCTCTCTATATAAAAAGTGATCTTTTAAGAAGTGTACTACCTAAAGTTCGATACATCTTATATAATTATAAGATCCTATCCCACTTTTTCTTTAATATCTCGTTTTTAAGTGTCCATAACTTGTTCTTATTATCTATCACATAAATGAGAATGCAGTTTTGAAAACCAAAAAAAATATTTAAATATTTAAGAACATTGGTGTGCTGATTTTGGTTGGTGAACATCAAATTTAACTTAACATATTTTTATTGAAAAATCCCATATTAATAGTCTGATTCTGGATACCACTTAATTTTTTTTTTTTGCAATTTATTACAGAGCGACTAATCCCACCAAGTTTCACTAAAAAACTCTCAGAAACAGTAGAAGAAACAGAAGGGAATTCCTTCAAACTTGAAGGCCGAGTAGCTGGTTCCCAGCCTATAACTGTTGCTTGGTACAAAAATAATGTAGAGATACATCCAACTTCTAACTGTGAAATTTCGTTCAAGAACAATGTACTCCTGCTACAAGTCAAGAAAGCAGGCATGGGCGATGCTGGTTTGTACACATGCAAAGTGTCAAATGATGCAGGCTCAGCTCTATGTACATCTTCCATAGTCATCAAAGGTTAGTTATCTTTGCATCTTTCATTATGTTTTTCTTTACCACCTAGTAGACAATCATATAGATTTTTCTAATATCCTGGTCAAGTAAGAAAGTTAGATATAAGTGCAGTTGAGCCTTTAACAGCAAAAAGTGTCAACTTACATGCAGTTTATTTGTCCTACCCACTACTTCCATATTCCGGGTTTCAACCAATTTTGGGTGTCTGTTGACTGAGTTTACAAATGCTAAGCTCTCAGTTACAATGGGCAGATTCCAGATTTCATTTTTTTGTTTGTTTTGGGGTCACATCCCACAGTGCTCAGGGCTTACTTCTTTCCCTGTGTCAATGATCACTCCTGACTTACTCAGGGGTTCATAGGAGGTACCAGGGATTAAACCTGGGTTGGCTGCATGCAAAGTGAGTGCCCAACCCACTGTACTATTGCTCCAGCATTATGTATGAGTTCTATGAGACTTCTGCTTCCAAGTAGTTTTATACCAGTAGGTGTGGTCCTGAAACCAATATCCCACATTACCAGAAGACAGCTATAGTTAAGTTTTAGGGGAGCCAGACATTATACATGAAGTTTTAATGGTTTAGTAGTTGCTCTCATTAGCCCCTAAGTTGTTAAAGGATTATCTACATTAGATTGCCACAATCTATGGTACAATAAAATAGATATAAATAAATAATATTTCAAATAAGTAAGATCTAATACCTTAGATCTAATATCTTGTAAATTATATCCCAGATTCCATTAGGCAGGTATCCTGAGTCTACTTTGAAATTTATACATAGAGAGACAAATTTTTTATAAAGCACATCTTAAAAAAATTTTTATAAGTATTTTATTATACCACCGTGAGATATACAAATAAAAATATATACAATTAAAAAGTTCATGTTTGGGTTTTGGTCACACAGTGTTCCAGCACCCGTCCCTCCACCAGTGCCCATCTCCCCACCACCAACATCCCCGGTTCCCTCCCCTTCCCCAGCCCACCTCCATGGCAGGTTCTTTATTTCTTTCCCTTTCTCTCTCTTTCTCTTTTCCTTTCCTTCCAGACTATGGATTACAGAACATACATTAAAAGGTTGTCATGTGTATCCTTTTGCCTCTATTTAATGCTCAGTTCTAGGTTGGCATTAGTACCCTCGACAATTATTAGCACCCTGTTCCATTTTCTGTCTTACCTAACCTCTGACTCCCACACGTTTGTGATAATTTCCACCATGACAAGACCTCCTGCTATATGTTTCACTTGACCTTGGATATTGGTATCATAATATGTACATATATATTTATGCCATGCAAATAAATGCAGTCATTCTGTATTTATACCACTGTGAGATAGACAATTACAAAGATGTTCATGTTTGGATTTCAGTCATACAGTGTTTCAGCACCCATCCCTCCACCTGTGCCCATTTCCCATCACCAATGTCCCTTTATTCCCTCCCTCCTCCCCCCAACTTGCCCCTATGGAAGGCACTTTACCTCCTCTCTCTCTATCTCTCTTTATTTCTCTATCTTTCTCTCTCTCCCTCCCTTCTCTTACACATTGTGACTTGCAATACATACATTTAGATGTTTTCATGTATATTCCTCTGCCTACATTCAATGCTCAGTTCTAGACTGGGTTATCATTTCTAACAATTATTAGCACACCGTTCCCTTCTCTGTCTTACCTAACCTGTGACTCCCATACACTTGCATTAGATTCCACCCATTGACAAGACCTCCTGATCCATGTTTTGCCTGGTCTTGGATAAAAAAAGTATGATTAGTATCATACTTTTTTTTATCCCATGAAATAAATGCAGTCATTCTATGTCTGTCCTTTTCCCTCTGGCAAATTTCACTCAGCATGATCCTCTCCATGTCCATCTATTTATAGGCAAATTTTATAACTTCATTTTTCCTAATAGCTGCATATAATTCCATTGTGTATATGCACCACAGTTTCTTTATCCAGTTGTTTGTTCTTGGGCACTCTGGTTGTTTCCAGATTCTGGCTATTGTGAATAGTGCTGCTATGAACATAAAAGTGCAGATGGTGTTTCTGCTGTGTGTTTTGGTCTCCCAGAGTATATTCCCAGGAGTGGTATGGCTGGGTCAAATGGGAGCTCAATTTCTAGTTTGGGGAAGAATGTCCATATTGTTTTCCCAAAAGGCTGTACCAGTCTATACCAACAATGGACGAGAGTCCCTTTCTCCCCGCATCTTTCTCCTTTGGATATGTGCCAGTCTCTATGGTGTGAGATGATATCTCATTGTTGTTTAGATTTGCATCTCCCTGATAATTAGTGATGAACATTGTTTTCATATGCCTTTTGGGCATTCGAATTTCTTCTTTGTCAAAGTTTCTGTTCATTTCTTCTCCCCCATTTTTGATGGAGTTGGATGTTTTCTTCTTGTAAAGTTCTACCAATTCCTGGTATATCCTGGATATTAAACCCTTTTCATATGGGTATTGGTTGAATATTCTTTCCCATTCTGTGGACTGTCTTTGTATCTTGGTCACTGTTTCTTTTGAGGGGCAGAAGCTTTTTAGTTTAATGTAGTCCCATATGTTTAACTTTGCTTCCAATTGCTTTGTTAGTTGTGCTTCATCTTTGAAGATGCTTTTAGCTTCAATGTTATAGAGGATTTTTCCTATATTTCCTGTTAACTTAAAATTTTTTTCATCATTGATTATTGTGTTTGCTTTTCTTTTAAGTTACATCACATTCTAAAACATTCAAAACCTCTTTCTAAGTGTATTTGAAGGTTTGACATTTATTGTCCAAAAGAAAAGGGTGAATTTTCTCAAAATAAAAAAAGGTTGAAAAAGATGCAGCATTTCACATAGAAGATATATTTAAATTCACAATTATAACTTGAGGCAAAAATAGACTGGATTGTTAGAAGATCTTCTGTAGATTCTCTAACCTTAATGGTTTTATTAAGATGATTTTACAATGTGGACACATCAAAAATGATTTTACATGACTAAGCTTCTAAAGTAGCTTGGAATCAGTTATGAACTTTGATAACCAGTGACTGGTCTATAGTCAATATGTTAATATTGTTAATAGTTTAAGATCATTATATGCTTATATCATTAATCTGATTTAAAATAGAAATTTACTAACTCATAGGATTTAAGTGTACCTTGTTTTAGAACATATTTAGTGGAGTAAAGTATGTTGCTCTTATTCACGATCACTTTCTGAGATTTTTGTTTGTTTTTGCTTCTATTTTATATTTGAATCACAGTCAGTAGAGGTCAGGAACTGTTCCCAATAGTGCTCAGGGGCCCATATAGTGTCAGAGATCACGCCAGGGCTCCCACATACAGACCCAGTGCTCCTGCCCCTTAAGCAATCTTCCAGACCTCATAATTTGCAATTTTGTTGGTTTTTATTTTTATTGAGTAAATAGTTTCTGTAGAAATAAGACTATATAATTAAAACAGCAAACAGTTATCAGATATTTTAATCTTTATAATCATAATTATCGACTAATTTTCTTAATGAATAGGTCTTAGAACCATTGAATAAAACCATTGAGTTGTAGCTGGTCTATCATGTACTCGTATCAATATCTCGTACTTGTATCTGAAGACATTTAATACCTGTATCTTCATTGGCTTACAGTTAGCTACTGAGCTTCAGACTTTAATTCCTTTGGGTGAATATTGAACTTTCGACTGTTTTAGCTGCACTTAATAGCTCAGGATGAACATCAGAGTACATCGTGTGTTCAGATGTGGGCTCACAGAACATGCAAATGTTATATCTTTCCCAGGTTGAGAAAGAATTGCTGCTCTAGATGAGCAGAATTAATGCAACCTTTTAATAGTTTTTAAAAGGTTCCAGTGAAAATGCAGCTTCACCCAAGTTCAAGAGAATCAATAGTGTGCATTATGACAGAAGATTCAGTAAGAGTCAGTCCCATGTTCACAGTGCTTAATCATGACACAGATGCTTGTATAATTTGTGGGTAGGATGTCATCTGTTCTTTGATTGTTTTTATATATTTATCTCTTTTTCTAACCTAACAACTGTAACTGTTGCCTACAGAGAGGAATCAACCAGCCATGTTGTTCCATTCTATTACAGTAATCCATGTGACCTTTTAGAGGCAAAATCCATTGCTGTTATTTTTCTTCTAGAATTGAAACCATTGTTGCTTTTTATTATTCATTAAAATACCCCCTTTCTTATATTCCAGAACCTAAGAAGCCTCCTTTGTTTGATCAACACCTTACTCCAGTAACAACGAGTGAAGGTGAATTTGTGCAGCTCAGCTGCCATGTCCAGGGCTCAGAGCCTATCAGGATCCAGTGGTTGAAGGCTGGCAGGGAAATAAAGCCTTCAGACAGATGCAGCTTCAGCTTTGCTAACGGAACCGCTGTGCTGGAACTCAAGGATGTGGTGAAGGCTGATTCGGGAGATTATGTGTGTAAAGCTTCAAATGCGGCTGGAAGTGACACTTCCAAATCAAAAGTGACCATTAAAGGTACAGACATCTTACACGACCCTTCAGATCATTCCAATTAAACAAGCTGCACATGTTGATTTGCATAGACAGTTGAAACAAAGATGAAATTCAATTCCTAGAAATACGTTTCCATGGACTGGGGCTATAGTACAGTGAGTAGGGTGTTTGTCTTGCACCCGACTGACCCTAGTATCGATCCCTGGTATCCCATATGGTCCCCAAACACTGCCAAAAATATTCCTGAATGAAAGCCAGGACTAACCCCTGAGCATTGCTGGGTGTGACCCCTCTCAAAAAATACATCTGTCTATATAGATAGCTATGTATATATGCATGAATATTTGTATAAGTATTTCCAGTTTGTAGTTTTCTTATACAATTAAAATTTAAAGAATTTAAATTGTCTGAAATTACCACAGTACACTATCATATTTCTTAAACTTTTTACCATATTCAAGAGGATAAGAAAAGGAAAAAAAGAGAGAGAGAAAGGGAAAGAAATAAAGAACCTGCCATGGGGGGGGGGGGGGGGGGGGGGGGGGGGGGGGGGGGGGGGGGGGGGGGGGGGACGGGGGGATAATAAAATACTTTAAAAAAGGAGGGAGTAATTAAATGAATTTCTAAGCTTAATGCTATAATAATGTGACATAAAAGCAGTCTAATGTCATAGCATTGAAGGAAATGTCCATTATAAAGTTAAATATTGGAATGCAGAATTTGATACTATTTTTTTTACTGTTCAACCTGTGTGTGTGAGACAGCTACCACTCTGACCATCTGCAAACTTGCTTTATCTTCTGTAATCCACTCTCAGAGTGACTCCTAGAGTACATGATGATATTTGTGATGGTCATGTTCCTGAAACTTCTTTTTACATATGGGTAATTATTTATATAACAACTTTAAACCCATTGTGATAATAAAACATGTCAATGTGTTTTTCAGACAAACCAGCAGCAGCCCCTGCAGCTAAGAAAGCAGCAGTAGATGGGAAACTCTTCTTTGTATCAGAGCCTCAGAGCATCAGAGTTGTAGAAAGTGAGTACTTCATGAAAAAATCCATCTCTGTCTGCCTTGGACATTCCACTATTATTTACTTTCAGAATAGCCAGTTCTGGGCAATCATATTTTTTGTTTTGATTGTGTCTAGAAACCACCGCCACATTTATTGCAAAAAGTTGGAGGTGACCCAATCCCAAATGTTAAATGGACAAAAGGGAAATGGAGACAATTGAACCAAGGAGGTCGCATTTTTATCCACCAGAAAGGTGATGAAGCAAAGCTGGAGATAAGAGACACCACAAAAACAGATTCTGGATTATACCGATGTGTGGCATTTAATAAACATGGTGAAATTGAAAGTAATGTTAACCTACAGGTGGATGAAAGAAAGAAACAAGAGAAAATTGAAGGAGATCTTAGAGCAATGCTGAAAAAGTGAGTTCAGTAAAACATCACAAATGATAGTTTGCTATTCAAGAAAGTTGGAATTCTAATATTCAGTGTGTGAGGAATATAGACATAGATATTTAAACAAAGATAAGCGAATACTCTGTTAGTTTTTAAATAAGATCAATTTCAGAGATCAGTCTTTATAACTAGGTGAATTTTTATCAAAATTTAAGAAATAAGAAGTGGACTATTGAAATAGCTGTGTGTCTAGGTGTACAATTTTTTTGTTTTTGTTTTTTGTGCCCATACACTACAATGCCAACGTGTTACTCCTGGCTCTGTGTTCAGGGACTCACTTCTGTTGGTACTCAGGTGGCCGTATAAGATGCCAGAGATCATACCTAGGTCAGCCAAGTTCAAGGAAAATACCCATGCCTCTGTACTATCACTCTGGCCCTAATTTTTGTTTTTCATATAACTTTTTGCTCTAGAATATTGTAAATATTTTCCATAATCACCAATGCCCTCAATAAAACTTACTTAAGTTTATTTAATTCAAATTCTTACATATGTCTCATGACACATGCTATTTATCTCTAATTAATAGTTTTTAGTCCTGTTGTGATTTTCCTATAATTCTTTCACTAGGTTCTTTGGTGATAAAATTTACAGGAATGTTTTCATTTTTCTTGCCTTAATTTCTTTGATCAAATTCTGTACATTGTAACGATTATTCAGTCTTAATCCACTTCATCATAACTAAATATATTTTGCTGTTTCACAGTTGATACAACAAAATCAATATGTCCTAAACATAATAAAAAATAAATATTTGATGATAGATCATTTACAAATAAATAGGATACATACAGATTATATACACATAATTTTTTCTTTAGGACTCCAGTCTTAAAGAAAGGATCTGGGGAAGAAGAGGAAATAGATATCATGGAGCTTCTTAAAAATGTTGATCCTAAAGAATATGAAAAATATGCCCGCATGTATGGAATCACTGATTTCGGGGGTCTTCTTCAAGCATTTGAACTGCTAAAGCAAAGTCAAGAAGAAGAAACACATAGATTGGTACAATATTTTTTGCGTAGTATCATCTTTTTAAAATGTACACTTGTAAATTCTAGCTTTAAATTTCTGTACTTTCATGAGTTAATTTAATATAATCTAAGCAGCACCGAGTATCCCTGACGAATATAATGGTTCATCCTCTGATAAAATTTTATTTTCTATGCAATACTTAGTTTTTTCTTTTCTTTTCAGGAAATTGAAGAAATAGAGAAGTCAGAAAAAGATGAAAAGGAATTTGAGGAACTTGTATCATTTATTCAGCAAAGGCTGACACAGACAGAGGTAAAATTAATTTTGCTGATAATAATGTGAACAAGTTATTATTGAGAATTACAAGTTATGGAATGATTACTGTTTTCATTCTTTATTTCCTAGCCTGTCACTCTGATCAAGGATATTGAAAATCAGACAGTCTTGAAAGATAATGATGCTGTGTTTGAAATAGACATTAAGATTAACTATCCAGAAATCAAACTCTCCTGGTACAAGGGAACTGAGAAACTGGAACCTAGTGATAAATTTGAAATAAGTATCGATGGTGATCGACATATACTCAGAGTCAGAAACTGTCAACTCAAAGATCAGGGAAATTACAGACTAGTGTGTGGTCCACACATTGCTAGTGCTAAACTAACTGTAATTGGTAAGCAAAAGTAGTTTTTATAGAAAAGGTACCTTCTGAAATTAATTAACTCTTTGAGTACATCTGTATGTGATATTGAAAAAATGTGCATTGTATCATATAACAGAACCCACTTGGGAACGGCATCTGCAGGACGTCATTTTGAAAGAAGGCCAGACATGTACCATGACATGCCAGTTTTCTGTGCCCAATGTAAAATCTGAGTGGTTCAGAAATGGCCGAATCCTTAGACCCCAAGGGAGATACAAAACAGAAGTAGAACACAAAGTCCATAAACTGACCATTGCAGATGTCCGAGCAGAAGACCAAGGGCAGTACACCTGCAAATATGAAGACCTAGAAACTTCAGCAGAGCTCAGTATTGAAGGTGAGTTGAATGACTACAGATGAGTTGTTATAGAATTGGTCAATAGAAAGTGTTGTATAAGTCTCCAGAAAACTTTTATTTATTTATTTAATCATTTGCTTGGGTCACCCCTGGCTATCCTCAGGATTTGATCCTGGCTCTTCATTCAGTAATTACTCCTGGCACTGCTCAGTAGACTATATGGGATGCTGGGGATTGAACTTAGGTCTGCTGCATGCAAGGCAAGCACCTTACAGTAGTGTGCTATCACTCTGGGACTAGTCCTCTGAAAATAAGTAACTCTAGCATGCAGTGCTTATGTTTATTTCCCAACACACATGCTCCTAGCATAAACCATCAATGCTTTTGCATGGTTCTTTGTCAGAGTCGATTTCAATACAAACTAAGACATTTTTCTAACAGAAACTCAATTTCTGTTAAATTCCTGTTAAATTCCTTATTCTGCTGAATTCCATAATTTCTCACATCTCTGGATTCTGATTCCTATAAATAAATCTCAGAAATGACCGTATTTCATACCCAAATAGGTCTGTGTAGCTATGAATGTAGAAGACTTTGACTAGGAGTAGATATGTATTGGAATCAGTTTGACCCTATGTGCCTGAAACATTAGAGATTAAAATCAACAAAATATAAAAGGCATTAATAGCAACATTTTCAAAACCAATTGTTTTATGTGAGGATCACATTTCAATCTTCTGAACACTAAAATTATATAATATCTCAGAATTTCAGGGCAGTAATATTCCTTTCTTCAACCTGTTTTTACACTGATTTACCATGATGTCCTTGTCTGTGTAGCAACATATTGGCTTAGCACCTATTTCTAGTTGTTGATGTCCATTTATAGTTTCGAATCACAACAATATGACATTATTTACTCTCCATTTGAGCATCAATGACTACTTATAACAGTTATCAATGCCTGATTGTATTTTAAAGTTGAGGTTCTCAAACGAAAGTTAATACCCTCCATAACGAAAGGTCATAGGAGAAAGTTGCCACTAAGGTGTTCCCGATGTTTCCTACATTCAGTTTCGATTCCAGTAAGATGTTGCAAAAGCCCTTTCACTCTAGCCCATGCTCTATAAACACCCTGCCGTTTCCAGTGGGTGCCTACAGTTGCTTACAAAGCTGGTTCGAATATCTTACGAATAAATAATCTGAAAGTTAGGCAGACAGTTGTGCATTTTGAAATTATTTTACAGGGAAAGTAATATATATATATATATATACACATATACATATATATATATTAGATAGATAATAAACAATTCATTTAGGTGTAGGGACACACAGTAGTGTTCAGGAGGTAGCACCTGGTAGTCCTAGGAGGACCCTGTTAGTGTTAGAATACATAGTGCCAGAAATTCAAGCCGGGATTTGTCAGCACTTAAACCTCTGTATTATCTCTCTTACTCAAATTATCAAATTATTCCTTTATCTAGAATAGCAAAATCATTAATTGGAGGAAAGAAAAGATTCTAAAGGAAATGATTGAGAAAATTAAGGTTATGTTTCTTATTTTGAAATGTTCCTCCCATTTTATGTTTTTTTAAGTTTTATTTGACTTCTG
Organism: Cryptotis parvus; assembly: GCA_021461705.1. Lineage (NCBI taxonomy): Eukaryota > Metazoa > Chordata > Mammalia > Eulipotyphla > Soricidae > Cryptotis > Cryptotis parvus. Next base: position 230,881 of record JAJIBD010001294.1, on the reverse strand, counting down.
GATTACAAACAAGTTTTACTATTGCCTTCATGGACATATTTAATTAAAATGAAGACTCAGAGCCGAAGCGATAACACAGTGGGTTATCACTTTTTTTTCTTTGCTTTGAAATCAAATGACCCAGGTTTAATCTCTGGCACCCCAATGGTCCCCTAAGTACTGCCAGGAGTAGTTCCTGAGTGCAGAGCCAGGAGTAACCCCTGAGCATTGCTGGGTGTCACCCAAAAAGCAAAACAAAAAATAAAAAAATTAAATTACATACTCAGGTATTTTCTTTATACTTTTTACCTAATCTTGCAAATACATACTTAAAGTACTAAATGATATTTTGTTACAGATACTGAGAACAATTCCCTTTGTTTTTATATTTTCGCTCTTTTCCTGCTATTTCCATTTGGGTTAAAAAATCTACTTTAGCTATCTGAGGGTAAATCCCAGTGAAAGAATTTCTTCCTTATGTAGTCTAACTTTGAACACTCTATCCTTTAACAGCTGAGCCAATTCAGTTCACAAAGCGCATCCAGAACATTGTGGTGAGTGAACATCAGTCTGCCACCTTTGAATGTGAAGTGTCCTTTGATGATGCCATTGTAACATGGTACAAGGGGCCAACAGAGCTCATCGAAAGCCAGAAATACAACTTTAGGAATGATGGTCGCTGCCATTATATGACTATCCACAATGTGACCCCAGATGATGAAGGTAATTGAAGTCATAGTTTCCCTGATACTATATAATTCAAACATTTTCTTTTTTCTGTAGAGCCTATTTGTATAGACATCCTTACTTACTTACATTTTTCTTCTGAATACTATAAAAAATAAATTGTTTATTCTTTATAAAAACAATTATAAAAATAATTATAAAAAATAAGAATTATAAAAGAACATAAAAATTTAAAAATTTTTAAGTTTATTTTTAATTTGATTATACCACCATGAGATAGACTATTACAAAGCTGTTTGTGAATGTATTTTGGTCATATAGTGTTCCAGCACCAATTCCTCTACCAGTGTACATTTCCCACCACCGATGTCCCCAGTTTCCCTCCCCTCCACCCTACCCCAGCCTGCCTCTATAGCAGGCACTTTGTGCTCTTCTCTCTCTCTCTTTTCTCTCCCCCTTTCTCTCTTTTTTCTCTCTCATTTTGCACATTGTGGTTTGTAATACATATACTGAGAGGTTATTATGTATACCCCTTTACCTACTTTCAATAGCCAGTTCTAGTCTAGTGTTACCATTTCTAACTATTATTGGCAACCTGCTCCCATACTTTATCTTACCTAACCTCTGTCTGCCACACTCTTCTGGTACATACAAACCACTGACAACTCATCCTTATCCCTGTTTTGTCTGGCCTTGGAGATTAGTCTCATTGCTATTTTTTTATATCCCACAAATGAATGCAGTTATTCTATATCTGTCCCTCTCCTTCTGACTCATTTCACTCAGCAGGATTCTTTCCATGTGGAAATGGCGGCCCTTATGGTGTGGGGGTTGCTCTGGCTTCTTGCAAGGCTCTGCTTGGGTGGAGGGCCAGGGCTATAACCCACCATCCCTCCCAGGCGCCTCATGATCAGCTGGGCACAGAGAGAGCCCGGATCATCACCGACCCACCCTGCAGCTGTCTTTTCCAAGCCCTGCCCAGGTATGCTGATCCAGAGACTCACACACGGGGGCAGATCTGCTGCCTGCTCTCTCTGTGCCCAGCTGATTACAACGCACCGGGAGGGATGCGGGTTCTAGCCCTGGCCCACCACCCCAGCAGAGCCTCGCAAGAAGCCAGAAAAACCCCACACCATAAGGGCTGCCATTTCCACATCCGAGTCCCTCTCCTCAGAGATACACCCAGCAGAAGAGCTGATCAGAGCCCGATCATCCACCCACCCTGCAGCAGTCTTTTCTAAATATAAAAATATAAAATAAATATAAAAATTATAAAAAGAACAGAGAAGTGTTATTTGAAAACATATCATGAATGAATACATTGGTGATTCTTTTCTTTAGGTGTCTATTCAGTAATTGCCCGACTAGAACCAAGGGGTGAAGCAAGAAGCACAGCAGAGTTGTACCTAACAACTAAAGGTTAGAGAACACATTAAATCACTTTTCAATCTCTGGCACAAATAGCTTGCCTAGGAAATTCTAAGCACAAAAATGTCTTTTTTTTTTTAACAGAAATCAAACTTGAGATGAAACCTCCTGGTAAGTTTCTAGATACTAAGTTTTATTAACAAGATATAAATGTTATTATTGTTATTTTTAAGTGATTGAATTCTAATAAATTGTCTAAAATATTTTTGTAAACTCTTATATAGCAAAAATAGTTTTCAGGAAAATAATACACATGCAGTGCCTTGTAAGCTCAGTAAATTGGAATAATAAGGTTTCAGTTATCTAGAGATGAGGAGCTTACCAAATGTTATAGCCATAAAATAGTAATTCTCACAGAGAATAAATTTGCTCAATTAGTAGCATATAAAGAATTCTAATATCTTAGTGTCTGCGTGTTAAAGTTGACTTCAAGAAATGCCTGCCAAATTAAACACAGATAAACTAATGTCTTTGAGTTTGATCCCTTTATGTTTATCCTTAAATGTCTGTTTTCAGATATTCCTGACTCCAGAGTTCCAATCCCAACTATGCCTATCAGAGCAGTACCACCAGAAGGTAAGACCCACACCTGGGCTTGGGACAATAATTTCCTATTATTTGGGAATGACCAGTGCCAAATCCTAATAGAATGAGAACTCCCATGTCATAGTCTTCATTGTTTAAAAATCAAATCAAAAGGGGATCAAAATTATTAATATGTGCAACTTTCAATAATTCTGCTTGAATAATTGCTTTACAAAGTACTGAAAGAAATGTATGAAACTTTTCATTATATTTCACACAAAACAGAAAACTGAGCTATGTTACTGGGGAAAACATTTCTTTACTTTTTTTAAAAAAAATATTTTATTATACCACCATGAGACATACAGTTACAAAGATGTTCATGTCTGGGTTTCGGTCATACAGTGTTCCAGCACCCATCCCTCCACCAGTGCCCATTTCCCACCACCCATGTCCCAATTCCTTCCCCAGTCCCCTAGCCTGCCTCTATGGCAGGTTCTTTATCTCTGGAAAACATTTCGTTTCTTTAGAAATCCCTGCAAAGGTTGGTCTTCCTATCCCTCTGTTACTACCATCATCTGAAGAAAAGAAACCACCAGAAAAACGCATTGAAGGTATATATTATCTACCTAAATGTCAAATTATAGAATCCAACTATTGCAGCCCGGAAAAAGGGTGTCATCAGTGCAACACGTTGGCCCTCTAGTGGTCAATAGATTTAATTGCCTTTCAAATGTTAAATTTAAATGTGTTAAAACATGTGCCTAAGAATCCAAGAACTTCATCAGAGTAAATGATGTGCTTAACATTAAAACAATATTTAATTATGTCACTTAGTCATTAGTGGCAAATTGATTTAATGTTTCATATTTTCCCAATTTATGTTTAACAAATAATGAAATCAGTTTCTAATGCTGTTTATGAAAACAAACCATACTAAATTATAAATAACTTGTAAATTTTCTTTTCCTCAATCTGAATGTTTAATCAGTTACAGCTGTTCTTTAATATTCACTATTTTCTTCAAAATCTTTTAGAATATCTTTGAAATATTTGTACTTTTTTCAAGCTAATGATGAGATCAATACTGAGCTCTTGAATTTAATCAGAGAATTTCTGTAGATTAAACTGCATTATTTGTGCCCCCAATCTGCTTAGCTATAATTTAGTAGACAACCTGAGACTCCAGAATCTTGGGAAGTATAAACCTGCTATCAGTGTTCCCCCCAACAATATTGAGGAGAAAATTCTACGTAGCAAATGGCATTTTTTCCTATCACCATGTAACCACTGTAGTAGTTTAAAGTGACTGATATATGGTCCCCTTCTTATATTGATATAAAAGGGCTCAACTACTCTTCACCCAGTTTTGGAGGAAATTCAGTTAAAGTGAACTGCTATTTTCATGACTTATACAGTATTAATAGCAAAACTTTCCAATTATAATTAATATAAATATAATTGTCTACTTCTGAGAGTAGACTAACAAAATCATATTTATATTTGTCAGGAATAATCTGTCTTAATGAATGATGTTTTCTTTGAGTGCTGCTTTCAAGATAGCTAAGTGAAAGTGCCCGCTGGAAATTTTGAGAAATTAAATTTTAAAAATATTAAATGTTTATTTAAAAATGTTAGGTATCAAATCAAATTTTGACCAGAGATTATTATCATGGTATAATATCAGCAACAACAAAGGAAAACTTCCACATTACATTGTAAATGATATTTTATTTTTAATACTTTACCTGTTATTCTAAGTGAAGTGAAAATTTTAAAAAGTGTGCTTTATTCATATATATTTACATTCATTATTGGTATTTTGAAAGTTTTGGCTGTTAGAAAGCTTGAACTCAGTAAATAATTCAGATTACAGATGTCTCCGTCCAAAATGTTTTCTGAGGTCAGGAATATAGTTAGCTTGGAGAGCACTTTAGCCTTGCATGTTTGACTCCCTGAATTTAATTCATAGCTCAGCCAAATAAAAAAAAAAAATTATCCTCTAGTCCAAGATATTTTATAAATTGGTATTTTCAACAATATATAGAAATTTTGTATCATAAAAATATGGAAAATAAATATATAGCAATAATTTTCTGGTTTACTAAAAATTTGTTTGTTATTAACATCTTATGCTCTATCTTTTCAGTAACCAAAAAGGCTGTAAAGAAAGATACCAAAAGGTGGTCCCAAAGCCCAAAGAAGAAGCACCGCCACCTAAGGGTACTATAATTGATCAATAATTTATCATTCTACTTTTCTCTTAGTTAATCTTTTTATCCTAAATCCTAAATAGTAGAGGATGAAGGAAGGGTAAGAGTTTGAGTTAAAACATGGAAACATGGGGACCAGAGCACTACTAAAGTAGGTAGTCATTGGCCTTGCATTCCACAGACTCAGGTTTGATTCCCAGCACTCTGTATGGTCCCCAGAGTCCTTCAGGAGTGATTCCTGAGTGCAGAACTGCAAGTAACCCCTAAGCACCGCTAGCATGGCCCAAACTCCCTCTACCCCATCTCCCCACAAAAAAAAAACATTCTGCCCCTTCACTTACTTTTTATCCTCTATGACTCAAGCCTCAATTCTTTGTTTTTTCCTGCCCCTGTGTCTGTGACTCTCATATCAGTCAATGGCCACACCAAAGCATTCTTGTCTTAGTAAAGTGCTTTACAGAAAGCACTGCCCCCCAACACCCTCCCCCACACACACCTGACATCTGTTCTTCATTAAGTCATATCAGTGAAAGGTCAGCAGCACAGCATGGCCTTTCCAGCTCTCCTACACTAATGCAAATATGTCAGATAAAGGAAAATAACCTTTTAAAGAGGATAAATTAAAGTTAAATTTCTTTAACTTGTACTGAATCCTGAAAAAAAATTTTAAGGAGACTTTATAGCTAAACTTAAATAATTTTACCCATTTCACTAAGACCAGACTATAGCAACTTCAAAAATCCAAAAAGACTGAGAATCTAAGAGAACAAAGTTACTACTCTTCACTAAAATTTTTTCTTGTCATTGGTGAAATGTTACAGAATAAAAAGAAGTTAAAAAATAGGGCTATTTCATTAACTTTACAGTTAGTGGTTGAAAAGCACTTATTTATCATCATACATGTTAAATATTCTCTTCATGCTTTATGTTTCTTTAAGATATATCAGCATAGATTAGAATCAAACTTCAGTCCTTGATTTTATTAATATGATTTGCAAAGTGTTTCTATTTTTTAATATATTTTATTATACTACCATGAGATAAATAATTACAAAAATGTTCATGTTTGGGTTTCGGCCATAGCTCAGTTAGAAATCATAAAAGTATTTGTGTTACATACAATGTTGGAACAATGTATGACTGAAACCCAATCATCAACAGCTTTGTAAAAATATCACATGGTGATTTAATAAAAAATGAAGAAGAAAGGAATGATAAAGAAAAGTATTTGCTTGAAAATAGTCACAAATTATTGAAACTACTAAGTGAAATGAGTAAGTTAATATTAAACAATACACAGTCCAAAGATAAATGTGTATTTTTTGTTTTCAAAATTCCAGATGTCAAGAAGCCTGCTCCTCCTACTACCTTAGTTCCAGCAAAAGGTAAATTTAAAAAAAATTTAGGTGTTGGTATATTCCATATCTTTCTGAGCTTTGTCATGTATTGTTTTCCTTTAAGAAATTGTTTTACTGGGACTGGGGAGATAGTTACAGTGAGTAAGGTGCTTGCCTTATCAGGATTGAACCTAATGTTCTTATTTTTAAAAATTAAGCATCCAGCTTATTGAAAACAGGTAGATTCTTCTCTGCTCTGCTAATATTAACATTAGAAATGGTAGCTAGTTCACACTGCTTTTATCCCAAGAAAGGGGAACAAGACAGATGTTCACAGTTCTGTATAATAGACATAAGGAAAGAAATATATTTTTTTAAAGATGGACTCATTAAATTAATTCATTTGTAGCTAACACTAATGTTTAAATCTTATTACACTTATTAATTTTATTGCTAAAATCTTATTACACTTTAATACTAAAATTAAAAGCAAAAGCTAAAATTCTACCTTGAAATTGTTTTTAAAGTTATGCAAAGACAGCTTGTTATATTCTCCAAAGTAATATCATTAGTAAATTGACCAAAGTATCATTAAACTGTCAAAACTCTGGTTTAGAGCTTGAAATGTTTTCAAAATAATAATTAGAAATTTAAACACACATGAACTATAAATTCCATTAAATAATAAATTATAAAATCATCCCATGGAAAATGGAATTTTTGCAGAAAGGAGCTCCCATGGAACAATGAAATATGCATTTATTTGATAATATCTGATAATACTGTTTTATTCCTACTGAAAAATACTTCACATTGAGAATAAAGTGCATCATGATACTTTATTGTGTTCAATAATCAATAAATTTTAAATCAGATCAATAAAAAATGCATAAAAATTTTTCCACTAAGGACTGGCATCTGAGACACTATAACTACATAGACTTTCGTTTAGGGAAGTATTTGTATAACTATCATTAATATGCTGACTATCTTGTTTATTTCAGTTCCTGAAATAATTGATGTATCCTCCAAGGCTGAAGAAGTGAAAATAATGACCGTAACTAGAAAGATGGAGGTTCAGAAAGAGAAGGAGGCTGTGTATGAGAAAAGCAAGCAGTCTATGAGGAGAAGAAAGTTTACATAGAATCGGTGGAAGAGCCTTATGACGAACTGGAAGTAGAACCATATACAGAACCATTTGATAAATATTATTATGAAGAACCAGATGAAGACTATGAAGAAACTAAGGTAGAAGCTAAAAAGAAAATTTATGAGGAATGGGAAGAAGATTATGAAGAGGGACAAGAGTATTATGAGAGAGAAGAGGGTTGTGATGAAGGGGAGGAAGAGTGGACAGAGTCTTATCAAGAAAAAGAAGTTATTCAAGTTCAAAAGGAGGTTTATGAAGGTATTAATAAATTGCATGCCCTTCCCCCTTCTTTTCCTTATATTTGCTCAGTTTAATATATTTTCAATGTTATTAACCTGGTTTATACTGGTATCATGTATATATGCTGGTAATCAGGAATAGATGAATTAATCATTCCCATTTTCTAAGCCTAATAGTATTTAAAAACTTAAAAGACATTTTTCAGAGTTACTTTTAGTTTTAGCATTCTAGTTGAATTATTTAGTCTTCTTACTAAGAGTGAATTGAAACTGCTTTTTTTTAAATACAGACATTCAAGTTTTGCTATTATTGTCTTCTTACATCTTTACTTAAGCCTTTTTTGAAATCCAGTTCCTGGAATCTGTTAGTAATAATGATCCCAAAGTTTATACTATATAAAAGTTTATACTAATTATATATTTTAACTAATTTTATTTTCAATTAATACCACTTATTAGAACTAAATTACTTAAATGTCTCTTCTTATTCCCACATTTTCATTAAAGAATCACATGAGAGAAAAGTTCCAGCAAAAGTACCTGAAAAGAAAGTACTCCCTAAAGGTATGTTATTAGAATCACTTGAATAGATCAGAGCATCAGCATAATTATTGTAGCTTGTTTGTTTATACTGTGTAAATCACCAGCTCAATCCAATAGGCACAACTTCTTCTCCAAGCCTTATTTTATGAATGAATTATCAAAGACTAATCCATTTAATGCAAAAACAATTGGAAAAAAGACAAGATTTGCATGGTAAATATAAAATATAAATAACGTGAATACTCAAAGTACAGAAATTTGAACTTAAAATTCAGAAAACCAATCTTGTCTCTCTCTAAATTTACCTCTCTCTCTATACATATATATATACAAACATAGTTAACAAAGATCATTGTAATAGAAATTCTAAAAGTACTGCAATTTCTTTAAAATGCTTTCAGTTGTAAAGAAGCCAGTAGTTGAAAAAATTGAAAAGACTTCTCGAAGAATGGAAGAAGAAAAAGTTCAAGTCACCAAAGGTATTATCATCTAAAACATTCTTAGTAACATGTACATAAGTCATCTCTTATGACCTATATTCACAAACTAGTTATTTATATAGTTACCTAACCTAAATATTTTTAAATTTTGTACAAATAAATATTCTTCACCATGCAAATATATTTGTACATATTTTTAAGTACCTGAAGTCTCAAAGAAGATTGTTCCACAAAAACCTTCCCGGACTCCAGTACAGGAAGAAGTTATTGAAGTAAAAGGTATCCATCTTTGTCTCTCAACTGCAGTTTTAAGCCTTCTTACCTATGTGGATGGTTATGTGTTTAAATTGTTAAATAATGTACAAATCTAAAACTACCCAGATAAAGATGTTCTTATCTAACATACATTTTATGTGGGGTTGCACATGTTGTATGTGTAAAGTAAATATAAATAGTCTATTTTTATTTTTGGTTTTGCTTTGAAAGTCTATATTTTTTAATCTTTGGAAGGTTTTATGTTTAGTGAGTAGTATCTAACTTTACTATGCAATATATTCCATTGCTTATCATATTCTTCATCATCTCTCAAATGAATAGTCTAACAGATTAAAAAAGGCAGTGCATTACATGCGAAGAAGTTGTGTCTATTTGATTCCTATTTAATGCTTGATAAAAAGTTGCATGGTTTCTTTGTCTCTCTGGACAAAAACATGGGGAGTTGTTTTTCTTGTTAATGGGAAGTTGTTTTTCTTGTCAGTTTGTTCTCCCACTATCATATTAACCCATTCATTCTGTGTCTAAACTCTCAAATATAGTTTTTGAACTGTGTGTTTAATCTATTATCCTTGAAAAGTGATCCTAATGTGAAATACTCTCTTTAAAGTTCCGGCTGTGCACACAAAGAAGATGGTTATTTCAGAAGAAAAGATGTTCTTTGCTTCTCACACAGAGGAGGAGGTTTCAGTCACAGGTATAAAATAAATTTGAATGAGGCCCCAAATGAAAGGAATTCAGATTCACTTTTACTCTTCTTATCTAATCACTTCTGTCTTCATCTTTGTCATATTTTCATATGTCATTTGTTGCTCTTGTAATTTTTATTGTAATATTCTTTGTAAATTATGCTTATGACCTATAATATGACATGTCAATAAACTATACATTTTTTAAAGTCCCTGAGATACAAAAGAAGACGGTTACTGAAGAGAAAATTCAAGTTGCTGTTTCCAAAAAGATTCAGCCTCCACCTAAAGGTATTAAGTTAATCTTTATAAGTTTAAAATCTTTTGAAAGTCTCATAGCAACATCTGAATGTTATTATTGTTCATATACTTTCTATGAACCAAGGACAATATAGAGACATGAGAAGACTGTTAGGAAGGCACAAAATAGAACAATACAATAAATGGATGATTTTATCCTTTTTTATCCAGGAACCTTACAATTTAATGACCAGATAATTAAATAGAAATATGCTGTCCTAAAGCCGGCTTGTACCAGCATAAGTGGAAAGCTCACCTAATGATTAAATTTTCAGGAAATCTTTGACCCAATGGTTCAATATCTTCATAACTAAAAAGTAAATTATGTAAATAGGTGAAATAAATTATTTTTAAAAGTATGTTCATAAATATTGAACTCCTTTCTTCCTACAAGGTGATATTTTCTCTTTATGTTCATGAGATTATTTACATTGATTGTATCTATATGGTGTAAATACTATTTAATAGCATCTTACTATACATTTCTTTTAAACACTATGTCCAAACTTAGTGACCGGTGGGACATTTATACCACTACAGATATCAGAAAGTGTAGCCATTACAAAAGATGACATTCTCCTGGTCAAATTGTAAAATATTTGAGAGACTAAGATATTTATGATAATCCAATATAATTGGCTTAATGTAGGAGCTTTATAAAATTGAAGTTTTTTTTATAACGTTGGTATATGAGGAACATATGTTGATGCCTCTGTAAAAGGGTTTTCCTGACTTTTCCTAAGAATTTGGAGGTGAATAATAACATTTTTCTATTGTCCACTCATCCATTTTCCTTTTCCCTTACTTATAACTTAATTTTCTTGCATTAATGAGCAGAAAATGGAAGTATTAATGCTTTATTTTAACTCTTACTTTTGCACAATATTTACCTTCTTTCAAAATGTAAAATCTCTCAAAAAATGAAATTTTTTTTCAAGTTCCTGAGCCACCTAAGAAACCAGAAGAAGTGATGCCTGTTTCCATTCCTAAAAAGGTGGAACCCCCCACCAACCAAAGGTATAATAATATTTTCTAAAGTCATAGTGTCTGTTTTCTTGTATCTTTTTCTGTGGGATGTTGTATTAATAAAAATATCGTCTGTAATACATTTGCAAATATATATACGTATATAATATATCGTATTTTGTGCTCTTCATTAATCTGTAGTAATATGTGATACAAGTGTTCTTTATATTTTTAGACTCCACAAAAAGTTAATTTGGTCTTGCTTGGTGTACTGTATATAACATCTACGTATTACTGTATTTGCCAAACATACATTCATACATAGAGCATAAGAAGTTGCTTCCTAAATTCTTATACTCTGACCGTTATCCTCTATTATGATCTTAAATATATGAGGAAACTAGAATTCCCAGCATTGTCTGACCATTGCTATCTTTAAACTTCTTCAAGTTCCCAAGAAGCCTGAACCAGAAGAGAAAAAACCGGTTACTATGCCCAAGAAGGAAGCAGTTGCTCCCCCAAAAGGTACACCAGAATTGATCAAGGGGCCACAAGTGCCAGTCTTGGCTTTACATAGTCTCTGTCTGTACTGTTATCTTTCAAATTTGTGTCTTTTACTTACTTGCTTTCTGTGTGTTCCAAATATTGTCAGCTCTGGTTTGTACTCTTGACATGCATTATTTATATTTATTCACAATCAAAAAGGCTTTATCAAAAATATAAAAAATATGTTATTAGAGAAGTGACTGAATCAAAATGCTTTCATACATTTTTCTTATCTTGAGACCAGAGCATTAGTACAGTAGGACACTTGTCTAGGTTGGATCTCTGGCACCAAATTTGGTAACTTGTCAGGAGTGACCCCTCACACAGAGCCAGGAGTAGGCCCTGAGCACCTATGGGTGTGACCCAATAACAAAAAGGAAATTCCTCATCGTCCCTCTCAGAAAGAGAAGCATTTGTGAAATTGATTTCCCACAGGCACATTTCTAGTAAAAATATTATTCATTCTTCAGATAGTTCATGTCTTCTTAATATGGCACATCTTTAAATTATGTGATACTGAACAGAGACAATCAGAATTTGACAGAATTAAATTGATAACAATGTACACAATGCTGCAGGTACTGCACTGTCAATAATGACAAGTTTAAGTAGCTGGAAACACCATTTTTGGGACATTTCCTTTTGCCGTTTTTCTTGATACTGACATTTTTAATGTATATTTCCACATTTTCTGTAAATATGGCAACTGCCTGTAACTAGCCAGATTTTAATGTCGGATTTTCATATTGATATGGTTGGATTCAAAAGTTAGATTCAAATTCATAAACCTTTTTATGTTTAGGTGATTGGTTTTGGATTCTACTGGAAATGGACATTACATTTTTAGACAATGGATCTACAAACTGCCCACATCTAATCAGTTAGAAAGAGATTCACCAAGAATTCAGTATCATTTAAGTTCGAGAAATGTGGCTTTCTAAAATCAAGTTTTAAGTAATTTTTACTACACCTGACTTTCCAGGGTTTCTGTTTTGTTCCTGAATCATATCTGATTCTGTTACTCAAACTATTGACTCTTCAGAATCTAGGCCTTATTTTTAGTTAAATGTTTTTTTTAGTTATTTCTAATTACACATTCATAAAGTATTATAATTACTTGAAAATAAAATATGAAAAAGTCATATTACTAAAACTAATATTACTATCACTTCTGCTACAAAAATTTGAGTAATACCGAAGACTTTATAGTTCCTAAGGGTGACACAGACATATCTCATTTATCTATAAAAACAAGTGCATGCTATTGCTTGAATCTATCTGAAGTGTAACATAGTATAACCACACGTTAATGTATGCCTATATAATTACACAGAGAAATTAAAAAGTCTGTTGTAGAAGCCTTGTTGTTTTATTTTAAATGAATACAATTATTGCCAGAAAGGCATGATACTATTTTGGGATCAGATACCATGTAGAAAACAATAGAGCCCATTTAAAAAAATGTATCACATATGCTTTAAAATAACATAGGATTTTATACCCTCAGATTTTCTTACATATATCCCCTTTTCCAAATATATAAACATTAGGGCATTAGGGTGAGAGTCATATTTGATTTAGAATTATTTTCTCATATTTTATTACACTATAGGCACAGCAAAAAAAATCAGCACAGAAATAAAAAAATAGTAACTTTCATAAATAAAACTGTTCTGAAGACTTACTAGTCTTCAGTATACTGGAACCCATTGACATTATGGATTCTATTCCTCCATACAATGCATAGAGAAATGTTATTTAATAAACTTTAAATTTTATATTGTTTTCGAAAATTTGTTTTCTAATTCGTTTTATAACACTAAAGTTAATTTCTCCATGTTTTGCTAAAGAATTGAAAAGTTGCAACAGCATTAATGAGCTAAATAAAGGTTTGTGTTTGTGCTGATGCCCACTAATAAAAGGGAGTAAGTCTCTGAATTAACAATTTGCTTTAAAAACCTTTAAGTCCCAGAGATGCCAAAGAAACCTGTACCTGAGGAAAAGATTCCTGTTCCAATTGCAAAAGAAAAAGGAAGTTCCACCAGCTAAAGGTACAGTGTCTTTCTTAGTAAAGAAAGTCTATTTTTATTTCTTGAGCACAAAACATTCCTGGGTTTCTATTAATTTGACATAGTTAATGTCAGAATGAATATTTCGTGCTGTGAGTGAGAATTCAACAAAAGTGTCTTCTTTGATGCAACGGGTCTTTTATGCAACGGGTCTTCTTTTATGCAACATTAATGGACCTTGGAAAATAGAAAATAAGTTTCAAAAATTCTTATCTTTCAAGTTCCTGAAGTCCAGAAGACAGTCATCACAGAAGAGAAAATAAGGGTTGTTACACAAAGAGAGGAATCTCCGCCACCGGCAGGTAAACCCACCTCCATGAAATAATCTCGTTTTCCTTCAAGTTTCCTTAATCACATGTTTTCTGTAATGGGCCAGCAAGTTCTTCGTGGGTCATTTATTTTGTCTTTTGAGAATTTTAAGTCAAATGCTCTCCTTTCCATGCTAGAAATTCCAAAGAAAAAAGTTCCTGAAGGAAAAGACCAGTTCCTCAGAAAGAAGAAGAAGCCCCCACCCCAAAAGGTATTGTTTCTCCATCTTCCTACAAATCATCTTTTAATACTGGGTTCCAAGGAAAATAATAGTTTTGTTGGTTTTGTAACATGAAGATAATGTGGTTTATATCTGTGATTTGTGTGGGGCTTTAGTGCCACTACACGAAAGTTCTAAAAGTGCACAATGTTTCTAAAGTGCCAGCTCTGCCTAAGAAACCTGTTCCCAAGGAGAAAGTCCCAGTACCAGTTCCTGTGGCCAAGAAAGCTCCTCCTCCCCGAGGTAGGATTTGTCTCAAGCCTCTGCCACAAATCTTGGAGCTTGTGAATTCTTACTTTTTTTTCTACCAATGGACTTATTATACTCTTGGTTTCTCCGGATAGAATCTGTGTGTGTATGCATGTAACTTTTTGTGACGTGTAACTTGTTTCCCATTTTGCTAGTGCAAGTGTGGAGATATAGTAGGGTTCTTGAATTTTAAACTTTCCACTTTAACGGCTTTTTTAAAGCTGAAGTTTCTAAGAAAACTGTCATAGAAGAAAAAGAGTTGTTGAGGAAGAAAAGCGTGCCATCACAGTTCCTCACAGAGTGGAAGTCACACGGCATGAAGGTACAAAGTGGGAGTGAGCGGAGGAATGCGTTTATGTGCATTCCGTCAGTGTCTTTGGTCCAGAAGTGCGTCTGTCTCAGATGTTGTCTCTGTTAGAGCCCATTTGCAGTCTTCTGAGGCTGACTTTGCTGTCTACCTTCGTTCTGCAACATTCTAATAATGTGGATGATTTCCTCCTTGAAATTGTGAAAACTGAATTATAATTGCAAAATTGTGATCCTCGTGAAAGTGGCACACTTGGATACATTTTAATATTCTTGGGAGATTCTCTCCCCTCCTCTTTGTTGTTGTTGGTGGTGGTATTTGGTTTGGGGGGCACACCCAGAGGTTCTAAGGGCTTACTCCTGGCTCTACACTCAGGGATCGTTCTTGGTAGGCTTGGGGAACCATATGAGGTGTCATAATTCAAGCCTGGGTTGGTTGGTCACATTCAAGAGAAGTGCCCTACTCACTATACTATCACTCTGGTTCCTCACCCTTCATCTTAAATCAACTCTTCTTGTGATGAGCATGTGTTATGAGCCACTCATGAAGCAAAAGAATAAGCCAATTAGTCTTTTTCATAGGCTTATCATGAGGCTTATATTCTCAGTCTATATAATGAGAATAAGCTACTCATTAAGCAGAAAGAACTGACCAATTAGTATTTCAAAGGCTTAATTTAAATTAACCTTATATTTTAAAGTATCTGCAGAGGAGGAATGGAGTTATTCTGAAGAAGAGGAAAGAGTATCTATTTCAGTTTATAGAGAAGAGGAAAGAGAGGAGGAGGAGGAAGAGGAAGAGGAAGAGGAAGTGGAGGTTACAGAATATGAAGGTAATGCAAATAAGCTAGAGGTGATAAAATGTCTTATTTCACAGATTATTTACCAGATTAATCAAAATGAAGCAAGTTTCATGTCTATTGGTTTCATCAATCTTTTTTATTAAGACACATGGCTAGGTAGTAGACATTCAGGTACTTACATATGACCCCTTGACTGTATAGCAGCAAGGATGGAGAGGAAGATTATTTTTTTTTTTGCTTTTTTTGGTCACACCCGGCAATGCTCAGGGGTTTCTCCTGGCTCTGCACTCAGAAATTACTCCTGGCGGTGCTCGGGGGACCATATGGGATGCCGGGGATCGAACCCGGGCCGGCACGGCCAGCCGCATGCAAGGCAAACGCCCTACCCACTGGACTATCACTCCAGCCCCCCCCCCGGAAGATCTTTTAATAGGGAAACAAAGCAGGTAGATAACGCCATATATATTTTTCTTTCATTAGATAGGACTTGATTTCAATATGATTTATTGGCATGATCTTCACTTCATAATCTAAAATCTAAAACTTGAGCAACAAAATTATGTTAATAGCACAACTTCCAAATTCTGATTCAAAATTTTAAAGTGAACTATAAACTATGTTACCTTGTTTATTCCAGGTAGAAGTCGAGGCCATAATTGAGTGTCAAGCAACGAATGCATAAGACTTTCTCTTATTTCATTTATGGAGAAAGCAATTGCATGACGGGAATTTATTGCTCAGATTTTTTCCATAACAATAATACTAGTTTTCCATAGTTGTTATTAAAGTATTGAATGAAATTATTTATTTCAACATTGAAATACCTTTGTAATGAATTAAACACTACTAGGTTTACTGCTAGCATCAGTTACGCTGACTAAACTATGTATCAGAAAGCCCTTTCCTCAGAACTTTCTAATTTACCTGTCCATTAAAAAGAAATCTGAATCAGATTTCAGCTTTTAATATTGCATATTACAAATTTCTTTCAGTACTATATAATTTTGGTTTAAGAGGAGATGTTTTATGACATTTTTATGCTTCCATTAAGCCCAAATTATTTAAGGAGAAAAATATTATAAAGATATTAATTATAACTAGATTTTTCTATCCAATATTTAGCTCAATACAAAAAGACTCAAAAATCACATGAAGATACTTTTCTACCATATCTTCCCCTATACAATTGAAGGGTCCTCTGTTTCCGTGTCCTCTGAAGATTTTTTCTTTATGTAGATGTTTTATTTCTTATAAACCTAATTTTGATTCCTCAAGTATGTTTCTGCCCTGAAACCTTCCATTTCTAGAGTGGTCTTATATTTGTTTGTTTTGTTTATTTGTTTGTTTGTTTGTTTGTTGAAACTTATCTTCAAACACTTGTGTTCTTAATCTAGACATTATATCTTATACTTGTCCTGTTTTTCTAACTACAAGCATTATAATCTTTATTGAAATTAAGTTTAAACATCTTAAATTCTTTGTTAAAGCATGCACTTTGATTTATAATGTACTTTTTTTGGTATTTAAAAAGGGGATGAATAGGATTTGGCAATTGTTGAACTTTTTTAATTACTCTTTGAATAAATTATAGCTAAGGCTAAACAGAAAACCCTATTGCTTACTTTCTTTAAAATTGGTATCTTTAAAGTGACAGAAGAGCCCGAAGAATATGTTATGGAAGAAAAACTGCACTTTATTTCTAAGAGAGTAGAAGCAGAAATAATTGAAGGTATATCAGTTTTGAAATTAATTTTAGCCCTATGTGTATTTGACTTGTGTCATTCTTTATTTTATCTTTAACTAATTTATTGTTTGTATTGTAAGTGTTGATAAATAGTATATCAAAATGAGTTCAATAGAATTTTATTTAAAAGAAATATAGACATTTCTACAAATATCTTTCATAATCTTTTCAAGTACCTGAGAAGCTTGAGAAGAAAATCATATCTAAGCCGAAAATTCCTGCTAAAATAGACGAACCTCCACCAGCTACAGGTATACTTTTCCCTCAGAGAAAGTCACTTATCTAAATAGTTGTAATTGTTCCAATTGTTTAAGTAACTACCAGCATTTTTTTTTTTTTGCTATTTGGGTCACACCCGGCAATGCTTAGGGTTTCTCCTGGCTCTGCACTCAGGAACTACTCCTGGCGGTGCTCGGGGGACCATATGGGATGCCAGGGATTGAACCCGGGCGGCATGGGCCGGCAGCATGCAAGGCAAACGCACTACCTGCTGGACTATCGCTCCGGCCCCACTACCAGCATTTTTTATCAAAATCACAGACCCATTCAATTTTAAAAGCAGATCATTTCTGTTTGGTATGTTTTAGTAGGTTATTATTCAGGTTTGGCAATATTCAAATTCTTTTTCTTATAAATGAATGGTAAAAGTATTGTCAGAGCTGAAAAAGAATAACCTTACAAAGCATGCTGAATAGTTTCTGCATCTCTGCATTGAGATGAAAGGGAATCTGCATATATAAACGTTTTTGCTATACATAGCTATTAATGTGTCCATTTTTACCTTTATTTTTTCATCTTTTGAATAGTGAGTTCTTTGCTACAAATGTGGTCACATCTTTTATTTCACACAGTAATATTATAAAACTCACTCTTTCTTAAAGTTCCTGAAACACCTAAGAAAACTGTGCCAGAAAAGAAAATTCCTACCGTTCCTAAAAAGGAAAAGATGCTCCCAGCCAAAGGTATTTTGTGGTTTCATTTATTCCTAAATAATGTTTGTCTTTTTACCTTAAATTGCTACCCATATTCTTCACATTTTTATAACAAGGATCAAAAAATAAGTGTGTCTGTGTTTAGGGTTTTCATATAGTATGTTTGACTTGGGTTGCCTGATATCTTTTAAGTGCCAGAAGAGCCGAAGAAACCTCTTCCAGAGAAAAGGGCTCCTCCAAAAGTGGCTAAAATAGAAGAACCTCCCCTGCCAAAGGTAAACAAATACCCCGACAAAAGTTGAGAAGCAATCTTGTATTTTGTCCTCTTACTGTTGTCATTGGGTCACACTCTTATTTGGAGATTACTAGTGTGTGTTGGTGGTAATGTGCATTATTGCTTTGTCTGTGAGCAGTGTATGACCTGTTGTGAAGTGTATATGTATGTACCTTGTAAACTGCTGTACTCTAAAATCACAGTACTTTCTGGCTGATATAATTTTTAAAATTCCACTTTGAGTCATTCCACTCCCTAATCCTAAAATTATCTTTTAAGTGACTGAGAGGCACATGCAAATTACCCAGGAAGAAAAAGTTCATGTTGCTGTAACTAAAAAGAGGAGCCTCCAAGAACAAGAGGTACATGGGACTTTCAATACTTCTGAATATTGTACTTTTGATTCAAGAATCTACTTAATCTACTCTTTATCACTCACACTGGTTATGGATATTGATTCTTGTTAGTGTTATGATTGTTATTTTTTGTTTGATATAATGAATATGCGAAGTCTTTTATGTTTGTCTTACTATGCAATGACTGACTTTTTTGTGGTTTGAATGATGGAAACAGTTTTTAAAGTGAAATCTGTCTTTAAAGTACCAGAAGAACCCAAGAGAGCAGTCCCAGAAGAAAAGGTTCTAAAACTTAAGCCTAAAAAAGAGGAGGAACCACCCACAAAAGGTATACCATCTTTTCCAGAAATCAAAATAAGCATGTAGCGATTAAAACAATCTAGTGAAATCGGGTCTTTAATAAAAATAGTTTAGACATTATCAGGTAATATACCCATGCAATTTCAAACGGCTTCAGAATTACACCTTTTCTGATACCAGAAAGTACTGTCTTCAAAAGAATATGATGTCCACCTCTTAAATATGTGTCGTTTTGCCTTGGAGTGCTTTTTTTCTTCCATTATGTTTTATTGTATGTTCAAGTCTTCTACCTCAGCTTGCTTTATGCGGCACTCTTTAATGAAATTCAGATTTCTTAAATTATTGATATTTCTACATTGTGTCATAGAAATTATGAAATATCTTAGTGTTAATATGAAGAAGTTTTGTGTAAAGCACGTTTATGTCTAGTGCTTGTTTGATAGTCATTGGTTATGCTATCTGGTTGTCTTCTTTGACATTTTTATAAATAATTTGACCTTCATAAAATTATTCATTATCTTCTAAGTGTTGAGTAGTTTAGGAAAAGTATTCATATGTATATTGGAAATACTTATTGTGAAATCTATTGATTTTTCATACCATTTAAACAAAAAATTAAGTGAGTGACTATCATAGTTATAGTCGTCTTTGTCTTTGGGTTGTTGGTTCATAATCTCTATTAACAGGTTTGTTCAGAATCTTAACAATTCACTTTTAATAATTACTCTTTTTAAAGTGACTGAAATCAGGAAAAGAGCTGTTAAAGAAGAAAAGGTATCCATTGAAGTTCCAAAAAAGAGAAACTCATCGCACTAAAGGTATATTAGTCTTTAATCAGATAATAAAAAGAAGCATGAAAGTTCTCAACTTTTTCTGTGCTGCTTGCTAATTTGACTCCTCTCTTCAATTAGTTGACTTTTGTTTTCTAAAAGCAAGTAATCTAACCCTTAAAGTCAAATGTATAATCTATGCTATCTTGACCAGAAGAGTCAGTCAGACTCCCATAATGATTGCATGAGATCATTTTAAAGGAATTAAATTGAAGCACATGGTCGTCCGGGATTGTAGTTTAGCATTGGCTTTCAAATGTAAGGCCCTGGGTCCCATCCCTGGCTCCACAAAGCACATATCAATATCATCTCTGTGTGGGTCCCAAGTAAAATGTTGCCTATTATAAATATCATTCTAGAAGTAATTGTAGCAGAAGAGAAAGAATGGTCTTATACCCAAGAAGAATCTATTTCAGTAGAACAGGAAGAGGAATATGAGGAATACGAAGAATATAAAGAATATGAGGAGTATGAACCAACAGAAGAGTATGACCAGTATGATGAATATGAGGAACGTGAACATTATGAAGAATATAAAGAGCATGAAGAGTATATCACAGGTATGAGCAAAATTATAAACTTGAAACCATATTGAATATATTTAAATTCCAGTAGAATAGGATTATAAACCTTGATATCCAATGAGCCCTCGAGATGTTGCAGGTGTGGCTGTGGTGCCCAGCTGCATCTGCAGGTGGCAGACAGTGATTGGCTTGTCTACACCCAGGGGTCTACCCCGTTGGCCCTGGATGGTTGATGGTCTGACACATCAAAGGCCATCTGGATAAACCCAGAGCCACAGGAGAGCCTGGCAAGCTACCCAGGGTGTATTCGATATGCCAAGAACAGTAACAATAATGGACCTCATTCCCAATGAATGGAGCCTGCTTGAGCAAATCGATGAACAATGGGAAGACAAGTGAAAAGTGACCCAATGAGATTTAGAAAAACATTTTTGGCAAATTTAGAGATTTTTTTTTCTAGGACTAAATTCTATATTTAGAAAAAAAATTGGCAAATTTAGAGCTTTTTCTAAGAACTAAATTCTAAGGGAGAAAATCTATATAAATCCAAAATTTACTGTTTTAATCCATTTTCCATATTATTTTTTCTTACAAAGAATCAATTGTTCTTAAGTTTCTTCTTCACAGGTTTTGGATTGGTCTTGCATGTCCCCAAGCATTCTAGTATATGACTAAGCATTTCTGAACATCTCTTATTCTGTATATTTTATTATCGAGCATGGAGTTGAGAAAATACAACTGTTTTAGAGGTTGCCACCAATGAAGTTGACAGAAACCACCGTAAAAAGACCCTAAGCCTCACACGGCAGTTGTGTTTATTTAATGAATCCAAATTCGAGGCACAGTTCTGTGTCAAAGGATTTTATTTTATCTCACTCAAATTATTCATTTGTATTGGATTGTTTAAATAAAATAACACTATTTCCCTTCATTTCTTGTGCTTCATGACCTAAGTTACAGGACATTTTTATGTAGTTTTAGAGGTAACATTGGAAACCACTATTATAAAAAGAGTTTAACCATGATATTGCCTATCCTAAAGTGAAATGAGACTTTGAATATGTAGGAGAAGACTACGGTCACCTCTTCAAAATAAATGGCAAGACAGAAAAGGGCAAAATATGCTTGTTTATGTCTTTTAGACCATATTCTGCTTGAACCTTTGATATTCACTCATCCTGAAAGCTTATGCTACAGTGTAAACAGATACTCTACAGTGTAAACAGATAATTCTTTTAGTTTTTTTTTCTTTTGTGTGTGAAGCAAGATAGTTATATTGTGACTTATCAAGAAAGATGTGAGGGAAGAAAAAGAGAGAAGTGTATGTTCAAGAGAACACAGATATGTGATTCACAGATACGTGTTCAAGGGAGGAACACGTGTTCAAGGGAGCCTAATTCTTTGAATACATTTAAGATATGTCTTTTTAAATGATATGTTCTAATGTCTAACATTACATTCCCTATATGTACTTTTCAAGAACCCGAGAAGCCTATCCCAGTAAAACCTGTGCAAGAAGAACTGGTTCCCCAAAAAACCAAAGGCACCAACACCTAAAGGTAGAGTGACTTTACCAGCCTTTGTCAGTTCTGAGAGATCAGTGTGTACTGTGTGTATGTCATATGATAAATAGCTGTCATACTTTAAATCATGTGTGTCTGCTAATATTATGTCATCATTATATTTCTTAACTTTTTTGTTCTTACTGCTCTTAAAATTATCTGCTTCAGAGTTTGTAATCTGTTAATATTGGTATTTTAAAGTGCCAAAGAAAGCTGCTCCTGAAGAAAAAGCTCCAGTGATCATTCCTAAGAAACTCAAACCTCTACCACCAAAAGGTACATTGAGAGTGGTGACTCCCAATATATCTTTATTAGATAAAGATGATGTGCATTATATGATGCACATAACCTTGTCTGTTGGTCTTTGTTTCTTTGTTTCTGTTTTGTTGATGTATGGTTCGGGTTCTGTTTCTGACTCTTGCAATTTGAAGTGTTTTTATGTGTATAATTTCATTTTAACAATATTTATGTGGTCGGTTATAATATTCTTTAATAATATCTTTAAAGTGACTGAAGAATCAAAGAAAGTTGTTGAGGAAAAAATACACATTTCAATTACCAAACGTGAAAAAAGAGCAGGTGACTGAACCAACAGCTAAAGGTATAATAATTTCCTTCCTAGATTGTGACCTTTTCTAATGTCTCTTTTAAATTGAGCTAGTTCTTAATGTTTTTGTTTTACTTCCTTGTTTTGTGCCTTTTAAGATACTCTTAAGAGGATAGTGTTTGTAAAAAATTATTAAAACAGATAAAAGATATTTCCTTTAACAATAAAATATATAAATTTTATAAACATAGATATAAATTATCTCAAAATACATTCCAGCTTTTCATTAAATAGCTAAAATAGCTATTTGCTGCTCATAGAAATATATAATAGACTCTTTGAATTTCGATTGACTTGCCTATTTGTACACTTTTCATCTAAATTGATTCATTACAATTCTATTTACTGATCTGAGAGTTATTTTTTTAAAGTGTATATGCAGTATCTAGTTATTTTTCCTACTTTTATGTTTAAAGTATGAAGTAAATGTGGTGGCATTTCAGAGAGTATATTGACTCAAAATGCAAGCTTGGAATTTCATTAAGTGGTATTTCCTGCGAGCAGAGATTCTAAGACAATAAACATCATTGCACATTTTAACTTTACAATCTGGGACTTACTTGAATACTTCTGCATGTTTATGATTCTGAAACATATTCAAGTATTCCATGGAAAATAAAAGTTTTTCATAAAAATTATGTAACAGACTTCTCTCATAGGAAAGGCACTTGTAAAATGCCTTTTTAATAAAACAAAGGAAACATTACTCAGGTGTCCTATTTCTGACAATAAAATGTCCTTACACTTAATATTTCAAGTGCCCTTGAAGCCCAAGAAAGTTGTCACAGAAGAAAAAAGTTCCTGTTACTAAAAAAGAAGTAGCAGCACCTGTTAGAGGTACCTAATACTATCTTTTAAATGTGTGGTTGTTTGTGTTCATTTGTAAGAAATTTGTGTTCAGTTATGTGTATAAAGTTCTTTTCTGGGCACAGTAAAGTCTGTTCTTCTGTACAAATGGCTATGTTCCAGTAGTGTCTTTGTTTGTTGAGTGATTGGCAAAGATTCAACCTAAAAGTAATATCTTTAAAGTACCAGAAGCACCTAAAAGACAAGAAGTAGAAGAGATTGCCTTTGAAGAGGAAGTTGTAACCCAAGTAGAGGAATACCATGAAGAAGAAGAGTACCTGTATGAAGAAGAGGAAATTATAACTGAAGAGGAAGTTGTGCCAGTTATGCCAGTCAAAGGTAGATTATATATCTTCTGGAAAGGCTATCTTCCACAGCATCTTTGCAGTCTGAGTGTCTAATTCTGATCAGATTCTGGGTATTATACACTTATGATCAATTCCATTTATTCTAGAACCACTCTCAGATGGTATAGTTTTTACAATTGATTTTCAATTTTATATCTTTTCTTCAACGTTTCCAAAATTCTTAATATCTTTAAAGTGCCTGAGATACCTAAGAAACCTGTTCCAGAAGAGAAGAAACCTGTTCCTGTTCTTCAAAAGAAGGAAGCCCCCACCAGCAAAAGGTATATGATCACTCATCTAATGGGCATATAAAAACCTTAAACTGCGCAAACAGAATCAGCTATCTCCTGAATTCAAAACCGTTGTATGTCTGTTGTTAGAAATGTTAACTGTGCTTTGTTTGGATGTACTGTGACTACAACTTAGAACTTACCTATAAATAATATCTTTAAAGTGACTGAGATTCCAAAGAAGCCAGAGGAGAAAATGCCTGTGCCCATCCCTAAAAAAGAGAAGGCTCCACCAGCTAAAGGTACACCTCTTTATAATCCATCAGTGAGCTCATTAATAACCTTTTCATGTAATGAGATTTTGTGAGCAATATCATTTCTTTTCCTATGGATGAGATTTACATACCAATACCAAGACAAGGACCACACTTTGCTTATAAGAGCAGTTACCATCTATGAGTTTTGCCATTGAATCATGCTGTTACTTAATACTTAGCTCTTCCTCTTTAGTGCAAGATTCTTGTATAAAAGGGATTCTTATTGTAACAGCAAAATGGATTGAATCACAATCCACTTGGTATTATGTGTTGTCTTATTAGTCTTTTCAGTGTCTTTTTTTTGAAATTGTTGTGTTTTTCTGGCCTTTGTTGATGTTATTATTTTCTCCATTAAAGTAA
This sequence comes from Cryptotis parvus, assembly GCA_021461705.1. NCBI lineage: Eukaryota > Metazoa > Chordata > Mammalia > Eulipotyphla > Soricidae > Cryptotis > Cryptotis parvus. Next base: position 206,381 of record JAJIBD010001294.1, on the reverse strand, counting down.
AATTGATAGACTGTTATGTGTCAGTTAAAGCCTGCAGTAACTTGATTTTTATTTATGAATGAAAGATGTGATGATAACCATATTTGATATCTTTAAAGTTCCTGAAGTACCCAAGAAACCTGTGCCAGAGGAGAAAGTGCGGGCACCAGCACCTAAGAAAGTGGAAGAACCCCCTGCCAAACCAACTGCCAAAGGTACATGGCCTTACAGTGTCACAAAATTTTAATTTCAAATTTTAATCTGATTCAACCCCATACTCTTTAGAGATGTGATTCCTTTTCTTTTGCACAAAAATAACTTTTAAAGATTATCTTAATCTTTTAGAGATAGTGCATAAACTAAAATTTTTGTGTTGCATAAAATTATTCTGTGAATAATTTCTTTAAAGTCCCAGAAGTGCCCAAGAAGCCTGTACCTGAGAAGAAGGTGCCAGCTCCTGCTCCCAAGAAAGTAGAAGTCCCTCCTGCAAAAGGTATATTCCTCTATTATTTAAAATACATTGGAAATAAAACATATTTACATATATACGCAGCAAATCCCCCATAATGTTATATTGTTTAAAACTGCACGACTTCTTGTAGTAAGGTACACCATTATACTTTATGCAATTTATTTTTAAATACATTAAAAAAACTCATTTTTAAAAACAAATAATATCTTTAAAGTACCAGAGGTGCCCAAGAAGCTTATCCCAAAAGAAAAAGAACCAACACCTATTCCGAAAAAAGTGGAAGCACCACCACCTAAAGGTACATTCACCTCATAGAACCAGAGCAAAAAGAAAAACTTTCTAGTATACTACAGCCTACTAATTTTGACTAATGCTTTATAATATCTATTTTTGACATGACAATTGATGTGCTATGATGACAGGCATTTGCTTCCCATATAATACCATTGCTTGAAATAGTATACATTAGAGTGATGTTTACTACAAATTTAAAAAAATTGTCTTTAAAAAAAAGTAAAATAAAATAAAAAATTGTCTTTAAAGTACCAAAGAAACATGAGCCAGTACCTGTTCCAGTAGCTCTACCCCAGGAAGAGGAAGTGTCATTTGAAGAAGAAATTGCACCCGAAGAGGAAATTCAGCCTGAGGAAGAGGAAATTATACCTGAGGAGGAAGAAATTCTACCAGATGAAGAGGAAGTTCCTCCTGAAGAGCAAGAATTTGCACCTGAGGAAGAAATTGTATCTGAAGAAGAAGTTCTTCCAGAAATTAAACCTCAGGTGCCAGTACCTACACGAGGTATAGCAGCTCTTCTGAGAACCATCAAAGTCTCCTTTATGTTGAATTCCACCTATCTTTTTTGTTCATCTTCAATTTTGTCTATGTCTTACCTTGTTACGTCCAAATCTTAGAAACAGTTCATATATGTGTGCTCTTATCTGCCTTGTGTAGCTGTTTTTTTGTAAATTATCTGTGTCTTTTCACATTTTATTATGTAAAATGTTGTCCCTTGATTGTGACCTTATTCTTGGTCTTCTTTTTTGTTTTATATATGTACATATACTGTGTATGTGTTTTTTAATATTTTAAATGAATGTTTTCAAGTGCCTGAAGTGCCTAAGAAACCTGTACCTGAGAAGAAAGTCCCTGTTCCTGCTCCTAAAAAAGTGGAACCTCCACAACCCAAAGGTATATTTCCCTAGTAGATAAATACATATTTTTCAACTATTACTTCACCAGAAAAATTTTTGGCAATGCTGAGTTTTAGGAAAAATTATGTTTTTAAAGTGAAAGTCACATTTTAAGAAGTTAGCTTCTTAAAATATTTAGGGGTATAGTATTTATTTTTCATGGATGTAAAAAAATATTTAAGGAAAAGGATGAGAGAAACTATTCTTCCGAAGTTGCTCCAGAAGTTCTACTTAAATCCCTGTGAACTTATAATTTGTATAAAATATCACACAAATATAAATTTATCAAAAAAGTGCTCCCTGAATATGAACTAAATTTCATCCTTTGATGCTTTGTATTCATTTAACATGAGGATGAAAAAAGAAAATCAATGTACTTGTTGAAACACTGAGTAATAGTTTGTATGTTCTGATACAGACATATCAATGGTAGCTCACTGGGTGTTTATTTTACCCTAGATTTTTGGATTCCCCTAACTAATTCTTAAACCAACCTCAGCTTCATATCCTTCTGTAAAATTTCGGTAGTAATATCTTTGTGCTCACATAATACTTTATCACTTTAATGAATATAACCACAGTTATATTCAGTCAGTTCAGACTACAGGACATGATAAAGATACTGATGCCTTGAAGTTCAATAATATTTTTTGCAGAAAGGTTAGACATCACAACTTAAAATAAGTGCTCCCTCTTATTTATTGAGGAATAATAACCCTCTTATTTCAGGTTAAAATGGCCACATAATACTTAAAAAGGCCCAGGTCAAAATGTTCATATACTCAGTGAATTGCTCTTACTAATCCTTTATTGGATTTAAGGACTCATAAATACTAAATTAAAAATGTAAAATGATTTGATCAATTACTAGTGAGATTTCTATGAATTTGATTACATCAACAAAATGTAAAAAATCACATCAATCCCTTAAATATTCAAAGGGGTTGCTGATCTCAGTCTCCACAAACTAATAGGTGATAGCTCTCAGGTTACCCGCTTAACATTAGGTTTCTGTCCAAAGTCATTGTTGAATGTTGGTCTTTCAGTCTGTGGACTTTTTGTTTTCTCTTGTTTGCTATTGTTCACAATAATTTCTTATCACAAAACAATGTCTTTAAGTTCCTGAGGTTAAGAAGAAAGTACCAGAGAAGAAAGTGACCATTCCCAAGAAGGAGGAAGCTCCTCCTGCACCAGGTACTGCTCTTCCCGAGTTCTGTAAATCAAACATTGTCATTTCTTTCCTTCACCTATTAAAGTCCAAATGTCCTGTTGCCGTATTTAACATAACTTATATTATTGCTATGCCCATTGTCTCTGTGTTTGTGAAACTAAAATTATAAAATGAAATAATATCTTTAAAGTGCCAAAGAAACCTGAACCAGAAAAGAAGATGCCTCCTCCCAGTCTTAAGAAACCAGTGGCTCCTCCTGCCAAAGGTACAACACTGCCAAACATGGATACATTTGCAGCACTGATGTTGAACTGTGATGTTATCTGAAGGCTGTTCAACATAAATGTTTGAATTATATGGTCTATTATTTGCAATGTCACTTGTAATTTTTTTCCATGTTTGTGCTATGTAAATTTTCCACTTTTTGTCTGTGTATGTCAGTTCTTCATATATGTTATGTCCAAACAAATTAAAAGTGTTAAATTCTTATATACTTAAAGGATCCATTGCTCTTCCTAAAAATGTAGAGACTCCAGTAGTGAAAAGTAGAGAATATCTCTTAATCTTAAACCACCAAAGTCTTTATTTAATTTATTTTTGTTTGGGGCTATACCTGCCAGTGGTCAGGGCTTGCTCCCGGCAGGACTCAGAAGACAATATGGGGTAAGAGGGACTGAATTGAGCCCTGGTCAGACGTGAACAAGGCAAGTGCCCTGGCCATTGTACTGTCTCTCCAGACACCAAATCTCATTATTTCTGACTCATTGCTGATTCTGAAATTTCAGTGTTTCGGCTTGTGCAATTGTGTGCTGATACTTACTCTTGTACTGAAAATGAGAAGCTTTATCTTAATCTATAGTTCTTGAATTCTAAATGTCTAAAACAATCAATATCTTTTAAGTTCCTGAGGTACCTAAGAAAGTGGAGGAACCACGAATAATTCCCCTAAAGAAGAGGAAATTCCACCTATTGAAGGTAGATGACTTTCTAAGAAAATTGTATTTTCAAAGTCATCGTTGTCTTATAGTTGTCTACTATTTGAAGTTTAATTTCACTCTAGAAAATAAACCTATTCACATCCTAAAATAAACTGTTATTTATATTACAGAAATTAGACAGGCAAACGAAAACCAGAATCTTCTTTCTTGTATACTTAACTTACTGCTTGTTTCTTGCTTCATGTTTCTGATTATCTTTTAAAGGAACTATATTTACCATGGTAGATTTTTCATCAGGTTTCTTAGTTGGTAATTGTGAGATAAACATGTCCAAGGAAAAAAAGTCCAGTTGAAACTGAATTAACTGATAGAGAAATCTGACTTAAACACTAAAGAGATACTTGACTTCAAACAAGTCCATTATCAGTAAAATTCATCATCATCATTTTAATTAGAGTATTTCAGATCCTTTCCAATTCTAAAATTCCTATGAAATTCTTCATAGGTCTTTTTTGAAGATCCACTTGATTTCTTTTTAAGGTCTGGTAAAGTTTTACACATCTTTGAAGCTAAACCATAACTTTCCTATATGTTGATTAGACAACCAACCTCTGTTTACAAAGATACCATTTTAATCTTATTATTCAGGATAATTATAAAATTAATTTACAAAATAATCTTTTTAAAGTGTTTGAGGAGCCTGAAGAGCCTATTCCAGAAGAGGAGGTCTTGGAAGAGCCACCTAGCATAGAGGAGGTTGAGGAGGTGGCCCCACCTAGAGGTACAGCCACTTTCATGAGTTGGACTAAGTAGTATTGATTTTTCTCAGAATTCATCTGATAGTCATCACTATACTTTTCTTAGATCATATCAATAAGTTGAAGATTAATTATTACTGGCACCTAAATCTTTATGTCCTTTTTTTTTTCTTTTTTGAGTCACACCTGGCAATGCTCAAGGGTTACTTCTGGCTCTGCACTCAGGAATTACCCCTGGCGGTGCTCGGGGGACCATATGGGATGCCAGGGATTGAACCCGGGTTGGCTGCATGCAAAGCAAATGCCCTACCCTCTGGACTTTTGCTCTGGCCCTGTCCTTTTTTTTATCTCTAATTTTTTCTATTGTATCACCAATACAGTCAGGAATGTGAAATAACTTTTATGTTATTGGCATGTTAATATTTTCTGCAGGGTGCTTATGTAATGTAATTATTTCATCCATTTGGTATTAATCAGGAGAAATCTATTTCTGTGCCATTCACCTTTAAGAATATTTCTTAGCCTTTCATCACTGATGATGATAGCAGTTGTTTGCATAATTGACATATTTGATTATAGAATTTCCAAGTAATAATTATCTCACCTTTAGAGTCTATGCTCTCTCTTTCATATGTGAGTGTAGTTATATTTAGCTGTTTGGTATCGTTTTAACATAAACCAATGTTCTGTAGTTTGTCTGACTTTTGTTTGTTTTTGATGGGGTTTTTGATATACGGGTGTCTTGTTCTTTGCATGTCACTTAAAAATATATCCATAAACTATTTTTAAGTGCCTGAAGTGGTTAAGAAAGCAGTACCTGAAGCACCAACCCCTGTTCCTAAAAAAGCAGAAGCACCACCAGCTAAAGGTATAACAAATCCTGATTTAAAATATCTTGAAATCCTGTTAATTTCTTTAAAGTGGGAGGTGGGAGATCCTCCAGGCACTCCACCCATACTTCTAGTCACCTATTTTACCCATTTCGCTCAAGGATCTGAGGCTACAATGTTGGTGGGCCCTGCAGTGCCAGGGATTACAGGATCACACCAGCAATGCTGGAAGTATGAGAACTACACCCAGGAGTGCTCAGGGAACAATGTGTTGCCAGGAATGAAACCTGGGTTCAAACATGTCATGCATGCACCCTATAACTAAGTTATTTTAAAAACAGAAAAAATATCACTTATTTCACTCACCACTCACAGAATTATAAACCAGCAAAAGTGTCCCCCTTTCATTTATTTCAGTTTTTAAAATTTTAATATGGGCTGGAGCAATAGTACAGCAGGTAGCATTTGCCTTGCACAAGGCTGGCCTGGGTTTAATGCTTGGTATCTCTATGGTCCCCTGAGCACAGCCAGGAGTAATTTCTGAGTGCCCAGCAAGGAGGAGCCCCTGAGCATAGCCAGGTGTGATCTGAAAAAGGAAAAAAAGCCAAGATAAAATGAAATGTTAAAAATGCTAATAGATGATTCAATATGCATATATTAATATTCTTAAATTTTATTTAAAATACTAAAATTATAATGTTGGTAATGTATCTCTATACTTATGCACATATCAATAACTTCTCTTCCCCATTTTCTACTCCTAATTTTATTTCAGTTCTTGAGAAGTTTTCTCATGTAATTATCAAATTATGTTTACTCTTATTTTATAAGGAGAAAATCTAATGTCATTTTAAAGAATTTCATGCCCTTATGATAGTATTTGACACAAGTATTCAAGGTGATTTCACAATGTCTACCTTTCATTGCTTTCTATTCAGTGTTTCAGTGATACTCTTGGTTAATTGGATTATGCTGTCCCTATCACACTAGATGTCTAAGCTGTTCCAATATGACCCAGCATGTCAGGACTGGTAATCACTTCAGAAAAAGCTTCTCCAAATAGTAAAGAATATAATTAATATTGGTAATATCTACTTATTTTTTAAATGAAGCAACAGAGGTTCATATCTTCAAGGATTTGTTTTAGCACAAACATTCATGTAGGAAATTATCTTTATTGTCTTGTTTCAAACTGTAAGTGGTTGTCCTTTGTACTAGTGACTCCTTAGAGCTTAGTTTAGTAAAGTTTATGTTGTTTCTGATGTTTTTAATTCATGTTTTTTATGTAATAGTGCCAGCTAATTAAATGTCTAATATCTTTAAAGTGCCAAAGAAAGTTCCTGAGGAAAAAGTACCTGTTCCTGTTCAGAAAAAAGAAGTACCTCCAGCCAAAGGTATATCTTTTCTCAACTTGAACATCCTGTTCCTCTTTCTCATTAAGATTTTATGTTTTATGTTGTGTGTCTTATTTTCGTGCCTTTGTCTGTGAAATCTTGCTCTTGACATTCTTAAACATTAAAACTGTATCTTTAAAGTGCCTGAAGTACAAAAGAAAGTCCCAGAAAGGAAAATTCCTGAAAAGAAGATTCCTGAAAAGAAAATCCCTGAAAAGAAAGTTGCTCTGCCTAAAAAAAGAAGTTGTTTCCCCAAGTAAAGGTATTTTTAGGAATCTTTGCATTTCACTTGCTGCTGCATGAAAAACTTTTTCTGTTGTTTTATTTTATATTTTGAATGTATGTCTTTGTTTAAAAAGATACATATCTTAAAATAGATGCTCTTTCAGGGATAACTGTCCATGAAGAAAAAATAGCAGTTGCCTTCCACAAAGAGGAAGTGGTAAAAGAAAGAACAGAATTAGAGTTAGTGGAAGCACAAGTGGAAGAAATTTTTGAAGAAGAAGAAGAGTTCCATGAAGTTCAAGAGTATTTTGAAGAGGAAGAGTTCCATGAAGTAGAAGAATTTATCAAAGTAGAAGAACATAGATACCAAGAAGTCCACAAAGCTGAAGAAGTTCATAGGGTAATTGGAATTCTAGAAGCTGAAGAAGTGGAAGTATATGAAAAGCCCGAAGTTCGACCAAAAGGTATAGGGAGTTTTGTAGATATTATTTTGTATGTAATTGTTATTGCTGTCTAACTTTTTAAATTGTATTTTATGTCCAGTTTGAGGTACTAGAAACCCACATACTTTCCATGATAAATTTGTAGAGTATGACTTTGAATTTTTATTTGATACTGAACTTGTATACAGAGATAATATTAAGATTGAAGTAGTTATTAGGATTGATGTAGAAATTAACCACAAGTATCATTTTAGCTAACAATATAATAATGTGAGAAGCCTACTTACATTGCAGTCACACATGATTTTGAATATTCATTATTTAAAATTCAAGTTAGTGATATATATAATTGTTGCAGATGCAAAAATAATTACTGATGGTGTGAAAAGAAAGCATCTCAGTTTTCATGGACAACTTGACATATTTATGCAAAGCAGTCTTTGGTTTGTTTACAAAGTGGTAATAACTCATCCAAAAATATAACTATGGGGCCACAGCGATAGTACAGTTAATAAAGCACTTGCCTTGCACAAGGCTGACCTGATTTAAATCCTTGGCATTCCATACAGTCCCCTGAGCACCACCAGGCATAATTCCTGAGTGCAGAGCCAGAAATAAACCCTGAGCATGGCTGAGAGTGTCCCCTAAATAACAACAGCAACAAATACACACACATATACATAAACATATATATAGCTATGTTATGATAATGTTGCTACAAGTAGCATAAAAAAGTAAACTAATTGTTCATAATATCATCCACATTCTATTATATTTGGGGAACAAATACTAATATAAATAAATTCCACAATATCTTATACTCCATATTTTACACAAATTAATATTTAACATAAAACTATATATATATTTCTAGTTCATATAGTAAATCTCAAATGTAGATAACATTTTTTAAATTAAACTGTTTTTTTAGAAATAAATGTCATATGTCTTAAAATGTAATTATATTTTATGAGCTTAATGTACTAACTTTGGTTGTAGTGTTATGTAATATTTCATTCTATACAAAAACACTAATATCTTTGAAGGGCGTGAAGTATCTGAGAAAATCATCCCTCCAAAGAAACCACCCACAAAAGTTATTCCTCAAAAAGAACCACCACTGAAAGGTACTCTAAAAATACCTAAGTTTATGTACAGTGAAAAAAATACCTAGTTTATGTACAGTAACATTTTTATTGTTTTACAAATTGCATTACACTAATATTTTTCATATGTGTTTAGTGTTGGTGATTTAAAAACAACTAATGCCTTTATGGTATCTAAATTCCAAAAAGACAAAAAAAAGAGAAATCAGTCATTATACCTCAAATATCCAAGATAAATATAGCTATTAACCTACAGCAAAATCTAGGTTTCCTCTAGTATTATTATATCTTTACAAATATGCTATTAATAAGTTCATGTCTTCCTATTCATTTTAATAACCTGGCAAATACATAGCTATTATAATTTTAGTGTTAAAGAATTCATTGTTTTAAATTTTTTTTGCTGTTTTTAAAAATATGATCTACAGAGTTATTCATGACACAATTGTTATGGGCATTCAATATTCCAACACCAGTTCTCCCGTCAGAGTAACCTTCTGTCCATCATTATTCCCATTTTCCCAACAACTCCCAAACTTTCTCCTTTAGCAGGCAAATAATGATTTATTTTATATAAATGTTATTTGTTTGTTTATTACAACTAAATGGTTAATAGCATTATCAAAAATACTTCAGTAGAAGAAAATTTGTGAAAAGTGTTATATTTAGCATGATATTATTAAGTCCTTGTCTGTGAAGATTTACTAAGCTGATTGTTGCTAGTTGAGCCTTTTGTGTTATTGTTGTTCATTGAGCTTCAGTGTCTTCTGTTACTTTACCTAAGGTTTGGTGTGTTCCCTTGTGTTTTTGTTGTCATTTTTATTTTCAAATTCACTTTAAGTTTTGTTACACCTAGTAAAGTGGTGTCTGCCTTTTATACTGTGACTGGTGTTCTGTATTCACTTTTCTCTAATACTTGTTTTCTAAAACAATCTTTATGAATGATTAAAAGTGAAATAAATTATTGTTACTATTTTTAAAGTACATGAAGAGCCCAAGAAAATTCTGGTAGAAGAAAAAGTTCGTGTCCCTGAAGAACCCAAAGTTCCGCCAGCTAAAGGTACCTACCTTTGCTGATTCTCCACTTAAATAAATTCCTCTTTGATTTGCTTACAATGAGGATGGGAGAGAAAGAGTTCTCCCCTCACTGCCTAAACCTGGGTGAATGTTGTAAGTTCTGTTTATGTTTTGTAACGTAAGTTTCCCTTTTGGGATGATCCTTCAATGTCTGGTTTGTGATTATCATTCTTAAGCAATAATTAAACAAAATTGACTCTTTACTACATATTTTCAAAAATAACTTATTTTAGAAACCATCAGGAAGTAGCTTTAGAAACAAACATGCTTCAAATGCTAACCAAAAGTGTTATATCCAAAAAGCAAGCTGTTTTCCATACAAAAATTTCTAGGAATGGTTAACAAGGCAATCTAGAGAGATAATTGATTATGTGTTTAGTTGATTCATTATCTTGGGTGACTAATAATTTTGGATGCACATTTTTCTCTTATATTTTATACCAAATCTTGATGTTCTTAAAAATGAAACAATTTTATTTCAAGTACAAGAAGTTCCCAGGAAAATTGTTCCAGAAGAAAAGTTTCAGGAAGCTGTTTCTAAAAAGCCTGAAGTTCCTCCAGCCAAAGGTATACACTGATACTAATCCTAATATAAACTGAACTAACTCTTCATTCAGCTACTTATGATTTTGTTTCTCTATCTTATACATTTTATATAAATATATATTTATATATAGCTTATATATGAATGTCTTTAAAGTTCCTGGTGCTTCTAAAGAAAATATTCAGGAAGAAAAATTACCTATAATTCTTCCTAAAAGCACAAAGATATACAGTAACTATAGAAATCTTGCCAGTTCTCCTTAGTTTTATTTGAATACTTGAATTTAGTGTTTTGTCTTTAAAGCTTTTAAATTTAAATATACTAATATCTTGTTTTAGACAAGGAACATTTTCTCCCAAAGCAATAAAAGTAACAGCCTTCTATTTATAACCACAATTAATTTTAAGTCATTTGCCTTGTTACAGTTATCATTGTGTTGTTTTGTTAACCTATTCCTTATATAGTCTTTTAATATAAGGCAGTATGTTTTCCTAGTTCAGAATGTAACATACTTTAACTTCATATTAATATTTAAGCAGATTTTATAGATTAAAAATGTTCATCCATTTTTTAAAGGATGAATTTTTCTAATGATTGCCATAAGCTTATAGCAATCACTAGAAACATTTTGGCAGTGTTGCTGAAATGAGCATAGATTTACAATTCTGCTCAAGCCTCCAAAGAATTCTCAAGTCAGTTTTTGTTTCCATGCTGTAAATAGTTTGAGCAACAAAATTAACTAAATAATTAAATATCCTAAATATTGTACTCAAAATGCCAGTAGTCTAGATATTCTTCCATTTATCTATATCTAAAAAGAAATCTGCTTGTTGCCAGAGAGATAGTATAACCAGTAAGGTGTTTGCCTTGTGCACAGCCAACCCAGGTTCCTTTGCTGACACCATATATGGTCCCCAAAGCACTGACAGAAATTATCTCTGAGCACCAAACCAGGAGTAAGCCTTGAGCACAAGTCAGCCATGGCTACAAAACCTAAAAGTAAAAGTAAATCGCCTATATAAATGCATTTTTTGGTCACCTGTAACATTAGATTGGAGTAAAAGTATACATTGATGATATCCTCTTTTTTTAGGAATTTTATTATATCACCATGAGATAAACAAAATGATGTCCTTTTTGAATAGTCTTTCTACACTTAAGTTTCATTGCTGTGATCAGGAATAAGTTCTTCCTAAATGCTGAATAAATTTTAGTTTTACTGCCATATTTTAAATATATAGTCATTTTTTCTTTTTTGCTTCCAATCTATTAATGATTTTCCATACATACAAATACTATAAGTTGTGAATATAGTTAACTAGCTTCATAGAAAAGAAAAGAACTGTATGAATTTCTAGTAGGTCAAATATAGGGAAGAATTCTCAATGTATGATTCAATATAGACACTTGTTTATACCACAGTCCATTAAATTTTGAGTAATATGGTATCTTACCAGTAACTTTTTGTGAACAAAGTAGAATAATTACACAATTCCTGGCCAGTGAATTCTTCAAATTTCTCATCTGGATCATTAAGAAATATTGAGGGACCAGAGAAATATTGTAGATGTTAAGGCAAATTCCTTGCATAGAGCCAACCCAGTTCAGTGCTTAGCACCACAGTCCCATGAGCATTTCTGCGCTCAGTCCTGTAGCACTACCAGATATGACCAAGCACCACCAATCACCAAGCACCACCAGCAACAAAACCACCAGATATGACCCTGCAGGCCTTCCTGAGCACTGCTGCTGTAGCCCAGTAATCCCTAGTACCATACGGCCTGAGCGCACTGCTTCCTCGGCCCTCATGTTTAATAGCCAGCCTTGCTGACCTAAAATTTCCAGGAATAGCCTCAAATTACCTCAGCAGTGCCACTCAGGAGTCCCCTACCTGCTTTAACAAAAGAAATGCTGACAATCATGCAGATGATTAAAAAAAAAACCTATATAGTGAGACCTATTATTGTAGGCAATGTACTTTTTGTTACTAATAAATGTCTATGTATTACTGGCAACCCGAGTGATGAATGTGTAATATGTATAATTTTTAATACTAATATTCACCCCTAATTATATAAATACTAATATCTTTAAAGTTTATGAAGTGTCTGAAGAATCAATCCCAGAAGAAAAATTTCTTGTGACTCATCCTCAAAAAACAAACAGTCGAAAGGTATATATGACACAAATCTAATGAAAAAAAATGGGGAGCCCATTTTAAAAGGTCAATATTTTAATTATTTATAAATGTTACTATATTCATATTTTAAGTTCTTGAACCACCCAAGAAAGTTGTACCAGAGGACAGATATATGACGAAAAAGAGAGAAACATCAGCAGTTAAAGATACATTAAATCGTATCACACTTGGATGGATATTTTAGGCCTCAAAACTCAAAGATTGCATGTTAAATAATTTAATATTTCACAATTTTTAAGTTGACCTACTAATATCTTTAAAGAACCTGATATAACCAGAGAAGTGCTTCCAGTGAATGAGGTACTGGAGATTATTATCAAAATTCCAGAGCAATGTTCAAAGAAGATATAATTCTTATTTACTAAAATCTGAGGAAAAATGTTTCTTCTTCAGTTGCAAAAATATTTTAGTGGCATAAAATTCTCATAACCTCTAATGCTAAACTACTAATAACTTTAGAATATCTAAAGTACTCAAGAAAAAAATTGGTAGGATTTTTGTCAAAAAAAAAAAAACAAAGGCTCAAACAACATACGAAGATAAACTTTTGAAAAACAGTGATAAAAACTAAAAAATTTAAAGTCACAGTATCTGTTAACAACATATTAATGTATAAGATTTTCTTTCATGTCTTATTCATGTATTTGCCTTTCTCAATTAAAAACTACTAATATCTTTAAAGAGTTGGATGTCTCCAAAGAAAGTGTTCCAGAGACACAAGATCATGTTGCAGAAAAGAGAAAAACAGTCCAACCAAAAGGTACAAGCCAGAAGAAAGTCGTCTCCTTATATAATGAATGTAGTAGCATTTAACTTTTGCAATAATACTAATATCTTTAAAATTCCAGATACTATTGAAGAAGTTGTTTTATAGAAAGGATTTCCCAAAGCAGCAGTTCAACCTTGAATATACACATCCCCATGATTTATAAAGAAAAATAGGGGAGGAAAGTCTTTGTTTTATGTACATGGAAGTACTTTGCATATAAAAGTTTGTCTTATTATTATTCCACTGTAAATACATAAAAACATAGGGGTCAGGGAGATAGCTCAAATGATGGATGATGTTGCAAAGCCTTGAATTCAATCCTTGAGACCACATGGCTGCCTTGTTCATGCTGAGACACTGCCAGACATAATTGTGGTTGCCCCTAGTTTTGCTGTCTATGACTCCCAAAGACTGATATTTAAGAGAAAAAGATATATGTGTATATAATACACAGACATGACTCAGATGGAGTTTTCAACTAGAAAGTGGTATTACTATTTCCTTTAATATATCAGAATGACTGTATCACTGTCTTCCCGTTCATCATCGATTGGCTCGAGCGGGCACCAGTAACATCTCCATATGTCCTTTCTCATGCTAGTAGAGCCCAAGGACACCTGCTTGCTCCAGGAACATAAAGAGCCTCAAACCACTTCATCAGGTCATAGGAATGAGGTCTAAAATTGTTACTCGTATTTGGCATATCAAATATGACATGGGTAGCTTGCCAGGCTCTGCCGTGCAGGTAGCATACTCTTGTAGTCATCTCTGAATCCAGCATTTATTGATGAACCGCGCGGCCACTTGTGGCCATATGAGCCAGGCTGTGATAGGCTGGTCTGCTGGGTGGAGTTCTGACTAGAGGGAAGTTCAGATGTGGAAAATGGAGGCCCTCATGGAGTGTGTGTTGGGGGTCGTCTGGCTTGTTGCAAGGTTCTGCTGCAGTGGCAGGCCAGGGCTAGAACCCGCTATCTGTCCTGGGTGCCTCGTGAGCGGCTGGGCACAGGGAGAGCCAGTAGCAGCTCTGCCCCATGTCTGTGAGTCTCTCAGAATACATAGAAAAATATCAGAATACGAGAAAAATATCTACATAGAAAAATATGACTACATAGGAAAAAAAAGACTACATAGAAAAATATCTATGTGACCACTTTGTATTTATTTCCCTGAAACTAGACTATATGAATTAACTAAATAGATCTCTCTAAAAGTATAAATCAGTGCCATCAAGTTACTAGATGATTGATATAGATACTAAATTAGTTATTCAACATCATGAAATTCTACGATAAAAAATATTTTCTTAATAGAATACTTTTCTCTAAAAGTGAATTGATTACTAAAAGCTGGCATAAAAAATTGAAATAAATTTTCCATAAGACTTAAATATCTGGGGCCAGAGCGACAGCACAGCTGGTAGGGCATTTGCCTTGCACACAACAAGGAGTAATTCCTGAGTGCAGAGCCAGAAGTAACCCCTGAGCATTGCCGGGTGTGACACAAAAACAAAACAAAAAAACTTAAATATCTTACGTATATATATTTTAGTAAACCATATTTTAAGGAAAATTAGACTTAGTGTGATTTAATGCTTGTATATGACATATACAAGCGTTAAATCAAATGTTGGGATTTAATGCTTGTATATCATATACACAAGCATTAAATCAAAATGTTATGTACCAAAAATTAATATCATGTTATGAATTATACCTAAATAAAAGATAATGAGTTGGTGTATTAAATTTCATGGTAACTGTTCTATCTGTAATATAAAATGCATCTGAGGGACTTTTTAAAATCAGGGAAATTAGAAACAAAATCAATTTGTTTTTGTTTTTCAAAAAACAATTTTCAGGGAAAAGTCAATCTGCCCTGAATACTTATTGACTTTTTTCAGCATCTCTTATTTCATTTTTCCATTTTGATTATTTTTTGATAGTTTTTGATAAGTCAAAAGATAATAATGTTTTAAACATCAATAATGATAACACTTTCTTCACAGAATCCATAGATTCTGTAATTTAAAGAAAATATAAATACTTTGATATTGGTTTTTTTTCCATCACAACTATTTGGGTTTTGATTCCTATGCTTGAAAAACTATCCCCTTTATTTATTTTTAATTTTTTTTTTAGTTTAGGGACCACACCTGGCAGTGCTCAGGGCTTACCTCTGGCTCTGCACTCAGGGATCACTCCTGGCAGTGCTCAGGGTATACCATATGTGGTGCCTACGATCAAACCCAGGTTAGCCACCTGCAGGGCAAATGCCCTGCCTCCTGTTTTGTATTGCTCCAGCCAAAACAACCCTGTTTTGAAAGAGTCTAAAGTGAGGGTACAATACATAGGGTTTTTTTAAAAAAATAGATAAGCAACTATGTTGTTAGCCTCTAACAGCTCAAAGTACTTTAATTATAATGAGTCATTTTTTCTCTTAGGACAGATTTTATGCATTTTATTTTATTTATTATTGAAGAAAAACACAGCAGCAAGTTCTGTGTTGGCTTCAATAAAATCAAATTGTTTATCTTAAGATAATTTTGTGTGATCTAATTTTTCTATACATCTACCAAATTCATAGTTTGAACCAAGAAATAAAACAAGTATTGATAGTAATAGGTTTCCAAGAAAACAGCTACTGAAAATCAAATGTTCAGTCTGTTCCTATGTAATTAGCTTCTCCAGGTAGAAAGGGCTCCCAGCCTGGGGCACTCCTGTATGTACAGCCATGACTAAAGCTCTGTTGCTCATCAACACACTGATGTACAAAGCTATGTCTGTAAGGTGCCTGAATCCCTTTAAGAAATAGCTCCTGTAAAGAGAATACTATGACTGCTCCTCTGAAACTAACACCTTTCACTAAAGGTATTAGACTTTGTCTAAGTCCTTCCCTCATTAAATAAGTGTATACTCTGTCCTAGGAAACTGGGGAATAATAAGCAAGGACAAATAAAGGATTTTCCCCTCGGCTCTGTATACCTTGTACAAATTATGGAAGCATCCTTTTAGCCATAAGAAAAAATCACTGTTTCTGTTAATATGCTCAATGTCTCAACTAATCCCTTAAATGCTAAATATTATACTAATATCTCCAAAGCACCAGAAGTTGTGAAAGAAGTTGCTCCTGAAATGGAAATATCTGAGAATGTTCCTCCAAAGCCAAAACCTCCATCTCTGAAAGGTACATGTCACCACCTCTGGACAGATACTAAAGAAGAAATGGTCTGTCTTTTACTCTTAAAACCGTTTTTCTTTTGATCTTCATAGCCCCTGAATGTAAATCTACTAATACTGCTTTCACTGGGAGCTCCCCATAACATTTCCTGTCAAAATAAATTGTTACTCTTCCTGTTGCAACAGAAACCCTCCTATTAAAAAATATTAATTTGATGAATACCTAGCAATGAGGGGCTTCAGTGTCAGGAAAGGGTGAACGCTTCATCTCAGGAATATACTAACAGCATTATGCTTAGTTTGAAGGAAAGGGAGGAAAAAACAGAAAAGAAACTTCAGGAAATCCATCTTTGTAACTTACTGTTACCATTTTTATTCCTCATTCTAACATTTAATATGAACTACTAATATCTTTAAAGTGCTTGAGGCTCCTCAAGAAGTTGTTCCTGCAAAGAGAATTCCTTCCCCTGAAAGACAACCTTCATCAGTTAAAGGTATACGTTACTATGCCCTCCAGTTCAAGAAACAACTTCTATAGTCTTGAAAACATTTTGCTGTGGCTAATGATCTGCATCTGCTTAATGCTAAAATAATCCTGGAACTCCCCATGATATCTGCCCTAAAAAGAAAAAGTACAAGATTCTTTACCAAAAGGCTGAATTCCTTCCAGAAGAAGGTTCTCTGGCTGGTAGCTTGGGGGTTTGGGAAAATAACTTTCTTACATATGTGTTTACTGTTTGTGGTGACACTTAAAATCTCCAAGACATAAAAATATTATAACCTTCAAAGTGTCTCATATCCAACGGTTTTGTCCAGGAAAAGAAAATTCCATTTCCTGAAAAGGCTGCAATTACAGTAGAAAGAACCAACTTTCTTCTGAAAATTCTTTTAATCTGTGTATGAGTTACTTGCTAAACTTAATACAAATAACTACAATGTAAATTTACTAATATCTTTCAAGTACCTGAGGTTCTTCAAGAAACTGTTCCTGAAAAGAAAGCAGCTGTGGGGCCTCCTACAAAGCCTGAAGTCCCACCTGCTCCAGGTCTGCTCTAAAGCACAAAGCTTTTTCTCTTAAACAGATTCTGTTGTGTGTGGTCTTCACAACTCAGTGTAATTTTACTAATATCTTTTAAGTGCCTGAGGCTCCCAAGGACCTTGCCCCTGGAAAGAAAGTGTCTGTGGCACCTCCTCAAAAGCCTGAAGTCTCACGTGCTACAGGTCTGCTTCTAAACACAAAGCTTTCTCTAGAAAGATTTTCTATGGTCTTCAAAACTCCTCAATGTAATTTTACTAATATCTTTTAAGTGCCTGAAGCTCCCAAGGACTTTGCCCCTGAAAAGAAAGTATCTGTGGCACCTCCTAAAAAGCCTGAAGTTCCACCTGCTACAGGTTTGTCACTCCCTTAGGCTTTAAAACACAGAGCTTTTCTCTCTTGTAAAGATTTTGTGTGTGTGGTCTCCATAACTCCTCAGTTTAATTTACTAATATCTTTTACGTGCCAGAAGCTCCCATGGAGGTTGTCCCTCAGAAGAAAGTATCTGTGGCACCTCCTAAAAAGCCTGAAGTCCCACCTGCTACAGGTTTGTCACTCCCTTGGGCTTTAAAACACAGAGCTCTTCTCTCTTGAAAAGATTGTGTGTGTGTGGTCTTACAACTCCTCAGTGTAATTTTACTAATATCTTTTACGTGCCAGAAGCTCCCATGAAGGTTGTCCCTCAGAAGAAAGTATCTGTGGCACTTCCTAAAAAGCCTGAAGTTCCACATGCCACAGGTCTGCTTTAACACACAAAGCTTCTGAACAGTGTTTTGTTGTCTGTGATTCTCACAACTAAGTGTAATTTTACTAATATCTTTTAAGTGCCAGAAACTCCCAAGGAAGTTGTCCCTGAAAAGAAAGTATCTGTGGCACCTCCTAAAAAATCAGAAGTCCCACCTGCTACAGGTTTGTCTCTTCCTTGGGATTTATAACACAAAACTCTCCTCTCTTGAAAAGATTTTGTGACTGTGATCTCCACAACTCCTCATTGTAATTTTGCTAATATCTTTTAAGTGCCTGAGACACCCAAGGAAGTTGTTCCTGAAAAGAAAGTATCCGTGGCACCTCCTAAAAAGCCTGAAGTTCCACCTGCTACAGGTTTGTTGCTTCCTTAGGATTTATAATACAAAGCTCTTCTCTCTTGAAAAGATTTTGTAACTGGTCTCCACAACTCTTCAATGTAATTTTACTAATATCTTTTTAAATGCCAGAGGCTCCCAAGGAAGTTGTCCCTGATAAGAAAGTATTTGTGACACCTCCAAAAAAGTCAGAAGTCCCAACTACTAAAGGTAGCCACCTCTGTGTTTTTGTGTCTGTTACTGTCCATTTGTTTTCACTCTGTCTAATCCAGAAAAAACTAATATCTTTAAAGTCCCTGAAGTGCCAAAGGCAGCTGTTCCAGAAAAGAAGGTACCTGAAGTGATTCCTCCCGAGTCAGAAAGTCCTCCCCCCTGAAGGTAATGTCAAAGCTGTACTTAATAGGAAGAGAAATAACTGCCGCTAGAGCTAGAAAACTGTCCTTTATAAGTCCCACCACTTAAGTATAATGAAAAAATGTTACATATATAATATTTATTGGTGCATTATTATTTTGTCATCAATTATTTTCTCCTTTCCTAAACACATATTACCCTATTTTTGAAGTGCCTGAGGTGCCGCCAAAGGAAGCTGTCCCTGAAAAGAAGGTGCTTGTTCCTCCCAAAGACCAGAGGCTCCACCCCTAAAGGTATTTATCCTTTCGTGTGGTTGGTCACCTGTTTTAGGGGGAGGGAAATGTCTGCCCAAACTGAAGCTTCTTGTTCTCTTGTCACAAATTGCACGTTCTTGAGTAAATGTGTTGTCAGTATTTCCCCTTTAATTTCAAACTAAATATTTACTAATATCTTCTAAGTTCTGGAAGCTGTGACAGAAAAGAAAATGTCTATAACTGTGCACCCTAACCCAGAAGCCCCACCTATTAAAGTTATTTATTCCTACTGCTCAGTTAAGATGAGAAATGTCTTTTCCTCTTCTGAATAACTATCTGAATAACTATAAAGTAACTTTCACTAGTCTGAATTTTATGTAATAATGTCTTTCAAGTGCCTGAAACTGCTCAGAAAGTTGTTCCAGGAAATTCCCAAAGCACCATTCAGAGAAACCTGAAAATCCCACCTGTCTTAGATCCATGCTAATTAACTCCCACATTACTTGAAAAGTCTAAGAATAATTTTCGCTAATGATTTTTACTAACCTGACTGAAAATTACTAATATCTTTCAAGTGCCTGAAACTCTCCAAGAGGTTGTCCCAAAAAAGAAAGTTCTCAAGGCACCACCCAAAGGACCAGAATCTCCAGCTATTACAGGTACATTTAACCATAGACATCATTCTTCCAACGGTAGCTCTTGAAATCCATTTTAGTCCACTGTACTTTATTAAGTATAAAATTAATTTTTTAAGTGCCTGAGGTTCTCCAAGAAGCAGTCCCAGAAAAGAAAGTTCCTAAGACACGGCCCAAAAACCGAGAAGCCCCACCAATGCCAGGTATTTTTTACCCCTGTCTGTTCCACAGGGGAAAAAATACCTCTTCAGTTCTTATAAATAATTTTACTCCATTGATATATATAGCCTAATTGTAAAACTACTAATATCTTTCAAGCACCTGAGGCTCCTCAAGAAATTTTCCCTGAAAAGAAAGCAGCTGTGGGGTCTCCTAAAAAAACCTGAAGCCCCGCATGTCACAGGTATTTGTTATTCACCTCAAACTTAGAAATATATAACACCTCTGTCCCTGAAATTACTTTGTGTCTTTGGTCTCATAACTCCTTGTAATTTTACTAATATCTTTTAAGTGCCGGAGGCTCCCACAGAAGTTGTTCCTGAAAAGAAAATAACTGAGGTGCCTCCTAAAAAGCCTGAAGTCCCACCTGCTACAGGTGTGCTTTAAAACAAAGCTTTCTCTCTTGAAAGATTTTGTTGTCTTTGGGCCTTCAGAACTCCTCAAAGTAACTTTACTAATATCTTTTAAGTGCCAGAAGCTCCCAAGGAAGTTGTCCCTGAAAAGAAAGTATCTGTGGCACCTCCTAAAAAGCCTGAAGTTTCACCTGCTACAGGTTTGTCATTCACTTAGGCTATAAAACACAGAGCTCTCTGTCTCTTGAAAAGATTTTGTGTCTGTGGTCTTCACAACTCCTCAGTGTAATTTTACTAATATCTTTTACGTGCCAGAAGCTCCCATGGAGGTTGTCCCTGAAAAGAAAGTATCTGTGGCACCTCCTAAAAAGCCTGAAGTCCTACCTGCTACAGGTTTGTCTCTTGTTTAGGATTCATAATACAAAGCTCTTCTCTCTTGAAACGATTTTGTGACTGTGATCTCCACAACTCCTCAATGTAATTTTACTAATATCTTTTAAGTGCCAGAAGCTCCCAAGAAAGTTGTCCCTGAAAAGAAAGTATCTGTGGCACCTCCTAAAAAGCCTGAAGTTCCACCAGCTACAGGTTTGTCACTCACCTTCGGCTTTATAACACAAAATTCTCCTCTCTTGAAAAGATCTTGTGTCTGTGGTCTTCACAACTCCTCAGTGTAATTTTACTAATATCTTTTACGTGTCAGAAGCTCCCAAGGAAGTTGTCCCTGAAAAGACAGTATCTGTGACACCTCCTAAAAAGCCAGAAGTCCCACCTGCTAAAGGTTTGTCACTCCCTTAGGCCTATAACACAAAGCTCTTCTTTGAAAAGATTTCCTGAATGTTGTCTTCAGAACTGCTCAATGTAATTTTACTAATATCTTTTTAAGTACCAGAGGCTCCCAAGGACATTGTCCCTGAAAAGAAAGTATCTGTGGCACCTCCAAAAAAGCCAGAAGTTCCACCTGCTAAAGGTAGCCACCTCTGTGTTTCTGTGTCTGTTACTGTCCATTTCTTTTTACTTTGTCTAATCATGAAAAACTAATATCTTTAAAGTCCCTGAAGTGCCAAAGGCAGCTGTCCCAGAAAAGAAGGTACCTGAAGTGATTCCTTTCGAGCCAGAAAGTCCTCCCCCTGAAGGTAATATTGAAACTCTCAAACAAGTATTCTGAAAACAGGGATAAAAACCCACTCTTGTGTTTAAAAAACTTCTTTTCTTTTTTGCAAATAAACTCATGCTCTTTAGCCAATAATAGTGATACAATGAACTTGTATCTTTAAAGTGTATGAGGAACCTGAGGAAGTTGCCCCAGAAGAGCCTTCGACTGAAGTTGTAGAAGAGCCAGAGCCAGCAGCTCCTCCAGAAGGTAGTAGGCCAGATGCTAGGTTGTAGTAGCCCATCTCTTACCATTTTAAGCTTATTTTGTGGGTAGTGTTTTTCCACACATTCTTACTGGTTCTAAAACATAAATTCTAATATCTTTAGTGACTGTGCCACCTAAGAAACCTCTCCCAGAAAAGAAACCACCTGCTGTTGCTGTCAAAAACCTGAACCACCCTCAGTGAAAGGTATTTCTCACTACCACTAATTTCCTCAGAAGAATGTCTCTTTATAACTTTATGGTCCGCTTCCATACTTAATAGCTACTACCTAAAAACTACTAATCTTTTAAAGTGACAGAGGTGCCCAAGAAGATAGTTCCTGAGAAGAAAGTGCCTCCAGCAGTTCCCAAAAAGCCTGAAGTCCCAGCTGCTAAAGGTACATAATGCTGTCCATCTTTTATTGAAATGGAGGTGCCCTAAACTCTTAAAAAAATGCTTTGTTTTGTGTAAATTTTATGAGTGTTTTCGTCATTTTTCATAAAGTTAAAATACTAATATCTTTAAAGTGCCTGAAGTTCCAAAAAGAAGTTGTTCCAGAAAAGAAAACAGTTGTTCCCAAAAAACCAGAAGTTCCACGAGCTGAAGGTACATTTTCCTGATGAAACTTTCCAGGAAGCCATTCATTCTTGATCTCATAGTGAATCTTGCTGCAACCATATTGACCATAAAAGAAAAAAAAATGAACCTTGGTGTAGAAACCCTTTTGCTTGTCAACCCTTTTTGACTTACAACTACAAAACAGGATGCTTAGGATTTAAATGCTTAAATGTTTTCAAATAGCATCAACAATGCATCTATTATGAGCTCTGAAGGAGTTCACTAAGATCGTTTATTATTCTTAATAGGCATATTGTCCTCCCCACAAAGTAGACCCAAGAAAAGACCACTGACCTTAATGTGAATTTTGTTCTTGGGTCTGTCTCAGGGTTATTGGGGCAAGATATGAACTTGATGTGGTATAAATTCATATACTTCTGAACAACCCCTAAATAAAGCTAATATCTTTAAAGTGCCAGAGATGCCAAAGAAACCTGTCCTAGAAGAGAAGCCAGCTGTTCCTCTTCCCAAGAAAGTAGAATCTCCTCCTGCAGAAGGTACATGTGTGAGATAACTAATAAGCTTGATGCTTGTGTGTTTCTAGTGTGAGCCTACTTCATCCCATTCTATCATTCACTATCTCTTGGTAATTTATTGTCCATTCAGTTGTCTTTATTATTCTTAATTAGTTCCCAATTTTGTGTAATTTTCCAAAAGCACCTACAGAGAGCATTATAAGCACTATTAAACAAAGCTTTTTTAATATGTATAAGAGAGTTGATGAGATGCTAATGACCATAAATGATGTTAAGCACCAAAAAAAAAAGTCTTTCAAATTATCCAAATAAAAACAAGTCAGTGGGTATAAGAGATTTCATCTTAAAACTAAGAGGGAGAAATTTACTAGAGCAAGAGAAAAATCAACATCGCTAAGTCCCGTGTTTGGTGCTATGTGCATTTTAAAATCTTTTCCCACATACTAAATTATAGTTAACTGTATCTTTAAAGTATATGAAGAACCCGAGGAAATTGCTCCTGAAGAGGAAGAACCAGTTCCTGTTGCAGAAGAGGCACCAGAACCCCACCACCAGCAGGTATAAGACAGGATCCCCTGAGGATCCCTTGATTGATTTCTATGATTATTTCATGTCTTTTTGAGGAAAAATGTTCGGTGTTCTATCTTCTTGAAATTTTACCTCATTGGCAAAGACAAAATTGACAAAAACATAAGGCTTTGGTCTGCAGAAGTTTACAATGTGTATCTCAAGCAAATATATGTGCTCTTTTCATTCTCTAACATTAAACTTTTTATTTTCGTTATATGACTCTAAAAAGAAATTACTATCTTTCAAGTGCCTGAAGAGCCAAAGAAGGTTGTTCCAGAGAAGAAAGTTCTGTCATCAAAAAACCAGAAGCTCCACCTCCTAAAGGTATTTGCAATAAAACAAATATTTGCTTCATTTTTTGTCCCATCTGAGTTTTTTGTTTGTTTGTTGTTTGTTTGTTTTTTGTATCACACCTGACGATGCTCAGGGTCACTCTGCTATGCACTTAGTAATTAATCCTGGCAGTGCTCAGGGTACCATATGGGATGCCAGGGATCAAACCCTGGTCGGCCACATGCAAGGCAAAGGCCCTACCCAATGTGTTATCACTTCCCCCCCCACATCTGCATTTTCTATTACCAAATGTATTGTGCAGTATTGTGTTTTGTCAACTCTCTGTTACAGTGTTGGACATACTTGTCAAATCAAATTGCTGTGTATATATAGAAATTTTATGTTACTAACTGCTACTAATATCTTTAAAGAACCTGAGATGACAAAGAAAGTTGTCCCAGCAAAGAAAGTGCCAACTATTAAGAAGCCAGAAACACCAGCAGGTAAAGGTATCAATGTAATCATTGATATATTAATAAAGATGTTTAATTATTTTGATATCTTAAAACAGAATATGTTGTCTTCACTGTTGTGTAACTAGAGATAAAATGCCCTTGTTCTGTTTCACTGTTAACGCTGCTCTACTTATTATAGTTTATACTTAACGTATTTTGATGTTTTAATACCATCCTTAAAATAAAACTAATATCTTCAAAGTGCCTGAAGAACCCAAGAAACTTGTTCCAGTAAAGAAAGAACCTACACCCATTACCAAAAAAACAGAAGAAGCCCTTCCCAAAAAAGGTACTTAACATGAAGAAAAAATACTTATTTCTGTACTACTGTCTTAGTCTTTCAGTAATAGTTCTTAGTCTAAAAAGTCATGGAAATAAGTTTATGCCGACTCACATTCATATGGAATGAAGAGGGAAAAAATTAGGGCAAAAAAGAAAAAAAGAGACCGCAAGAAGGTAAAATGCAATTCTATCTTGCCATGACTCAGTAACAAATGGTAGAAAAGGTGTCCTCTCAATAGAGCAGGACAGCTCGATTCAGCATAGTACCAGGAACAAGAAAATGTGTTCAAAAAGAAAAGAGCAGATCCTCCTCAAGCAACTTAAATAATGGAGTTTTCTTGAAAGGGAAGAAAGATGAGCACGGCACAACTCTTCACCGAGAGGAAACAATCATACATTTGAAGCGTATATAAAGGGCACAGAAACACAGAGTAAGGGTAGATCTGTTTCTAGCAGAGATATCAGGGAGAACTCTATGAAAGGAAAATTTTACGCTTTTACGGAGGTTTACATATAGCATTTGAGAAAAAGTTATCCTAGGCAAAAGGAAAGTAGTATTGAAAAATGAAGAGAGAAGAGCTTAAGTTTAAGGACAGTCAAACTTTCATATTATGGATAGGGTATCTTGAAAGACAAATTTGAAAATGAAGATAGGGTCATATTTTGGAGTTCTTTTGGATGCTTATATAAACCATGTGCTTTATCCTGGAGGCAATAATAAGCATCAATTTTTTTAAAGGATGTATAGTAGGAGCTGAGCTTCAGAAAG
Source organism: Cryptotis parvus (assembly GCA_021461705.1). Classification (NCBI taxonomy): domain Eukaryota; kingdom Metazoa; phylum Chordata; class Mammalia; order Eulipotyphla; family Soricidae; genus Cryptotis; species Cryptotis parvus. The sequence goes on along the minus strand of JAJIBD010001294.1, from coordinate 181,318 downwards.
AAATAACTGGCATCAGCTATGGGAAGATAGTAATAATAGCAAAAAGTCATTGTAGCTATCTGAAGTTAAAAGTTGAACAAGAACCAGAAATGTTGCTTAGTGGTGGCTGGGCACCTGCCATCCAAAGTGCATGTGTAAGTCCCCAGCAACACAACACACACACACACACACACACACACACACACACACAAATAAGCTCTACCACAGTGGTGGTAGAAATGGAAAAAAAAGGTTAAATCTGTGGGACATGAAAACTAACTTGTCTAATTACTATTGAAGTAATGATAAATCCAAGATTAATAGAAGAGCTGAAGCTAAACAAGCTAAGAGACTGGTTTATTGGGTCTGTAACAAACTGGTATTAGTTTCATCAGTTTTCACTTTTTTATGAAAAAAAGGTTTTTTTCCATTAAAAACCTTCATTATTTTCACTTTCAAGCATGAAAGTTAAGAATGTGTTTCTAGAGTTTAGGATAGTGGTCAGGACTAGATGGTCTAAAAATAGTTTCATAGAAATAAGAGTTAAGAATGGAGGAGTAATTGCTCAAATAAAGTAGAACAGATTTATAAAGGCATCAGATTTAGACCAGTGAAGAACACCTACATTTGCACTTAGAAGAAAAGGGAAAAATAATGAAGAAGGCTGAAAGATTCTCTTATAAAACCGTGATATCCAAAAGGGCACCATGCTTCTGGGGTCATTTGCCTCTTAAAGTCTTATAAGTTATTCTTTGCCCTATATTCTTTGCCTTCTCTTTTGCACAATCTTGAACATCTCAATTCTTAGTTGTAACAAAACCACTCTCCTTAAAGTGCCTGAAGTGCCCAAGAAAGTTGTCCCTGAAAAGAAAATGTCAGTTCCTGTCCCCGAAGAACCAGAGGCTCCACCTGTCCAAGGTACACAGCTGCACCATGAGTCTCTGTGATCTTGCTTTGGTTGTAGATGGGTTTTATTATGGTATTTTGTCTGTCTGTGTAATGAACTTTGATATTTGAAAATCATCTGAAGAGTAAAGTTAGGTTATTTGTTGCAATTTAGAAGTTGCAATATCCTGCATATAGTGAAAAATAAAATGCTATGTTTTTAAGTTGAAGAATCTCCCAAGGAAATGATACATGAAGAAACGGAATCCATAACGATTGATAGAACAGTGACTCCCCTAATGAAGGTATATGGAATGTATAGTTTTTGATCTTTTGAAAACTCTTATTAGAAATGAAAATTTATAATCGGGTGACAATCCCTTTTAAATTATATATGAAAGCATTCTAAAAATTTGCTTCATTTTAAAAATAACTACTTCTTCTGAAGTAGATATATTTTATTTTATTATCATTTATTTATTTAGCTTGTTTTTGAGCTGCACCTGGATGTTCACAGAATTTATTCCTGGTTCTCTGCTCAGGGCTTACTCCTGACAGGGCTCAGGAAACCATATGTAGTTCTGGAGATCAAACTTGAATTGTGTAAGGCACTTAAGTGCCTTCGCCACTATACAATCTCTCCAATCTCTTAAGTTTTATATTGATTCTTAATAGTAATTATACATTCTGTAGAAACCATTTACTAAAATAAAGCTGAAATGTTTACTTTGTATTCTCCACTGATCACCAGTGACAAATTTTAAAGGCTACCTTCTGTACCTCCAACATACATGAAATCAAATGTTTAATAAGGGGCCGGAGCGATAGCCCAGCGGTAGGGCGTTTGCCTTGCACGCAGCCGGCCCATGAAGGCCCGGGTTCGATCCCCGGCATCCCATATGGTCCCCCGAGCACCGCCAGGAGTAATTCCTGAGTGCAGAGCCAGGAGAAACCCCTGAGCATTGCCGGGTGTGACCAAAAAACAAAAAAAAAAAAGTTTAATAAAAGGTCAAGTGTAAGAAAATGGAAATCGTATCTCTTTGTATATAAGTATTTTATGTGCATTGCGTATTTTTTGGTCTGTGACTTTTATAATCTTTGCATCAATGTGAAATTTTATTTATTGGGTATTTGTGAAGATATCTCATATTCAATGTCAACATTCTTTAAAGACCTTGAATCTGAAAAATATGTTGAGCCTGAAGAACCCGAACCTGAACCAGAGCCAGAAGAAGTACCAGTACAAGGTATTCAATTAATTGGATTTACATCTTCATTCTCTTATTCTTCATCTTGAATACATGAGTTTTATGTTGTTTACATGTATAGTAGTCTCTTTGCATCTATATGTAATGTGTTCCTTGTTGTAAATGTGCTTCTCATTCTTAGATATTTATGTAATTTGTACTCTTCATATCATGTCTCTGTGACTTATCTGGATGCTTCCTTTGTTGTATTTATCAGTGCCTTTGTTATATTCACATAATCTATGTACAGTGTTGTTTTTTATGTTTATGTTGGACACTTTTATGTTTGATACTGGGAACTGATATAGTAGATATCCCAAATACAATCTTTTTACATATGTAAACTACTACTGAACTTACTCTATATCACATAGTAATTAATATAGAGGTATATTAACACTACCGAAATATTCTTTTAAGAACCTGAACCCGAAAAGAAGGTGATTGAGAAACCAAAAACTCAAACCTAAGCCCCCGCTCCTCCTCCTGCTCCACCCAAGGAAGATGTGAAAGAAAAAATGTTTCAACTTAAAGGTAAAAAAAATGCTGCTGCCAATGTTTTATTAACCTGCTTCCAACTTATGCCCAGTCTGTCTCAAACATTGTTTGCAAGAAATGTGCTGTTTCAAAAAAGTGTGTAATTTCAGACAGACTCTTGCTGTGAGAATGGCAGAAAGACCTGCTTTATGCTGCCCAGGAGCCCTGCGGTGCTGGGCCAGAACATACCTGCTGCCCGAGAGGCAGAGGATGCTTGTTTGCTTCATGCCCGACTTCTATAGGCAGAGGCTTTCCAACTAACTTTCTTGTGTGGAGACGTCATCTTTTTTAATTTCAAAGCCTGACTGCTCTGCTTGACTTTGGGCTCTTAAGCATGTGGAAGGCGTAAGAAGTCTTTACAAGGTGTTTTAAATTTTGCAGCAGGAAATTTATAACAGAAGTCAAATCTGTTCTTAAAGAATCACATGCTTTAAAATATATTACAAATAATATATTTATGCATCCAGTGACTGGTATGTGTTCATATGTCGAAGTTTCTGCATCCAACTGTTGTTTTTTTCCTTAAGATTTACTAAAACCTCCAATGTGTTCTGTGTTGGTACTCCAATGTGTTCTGTGTTGGTACTCAGCCAGCCAGAGGGACTATAAATACTTCTCATATCCAGCATCTCTTCCCATTGTTAAACTTCCTTTCATTCTTTTGGCATTTATATAGTTCTTGTAATTCAGAAAATAATACTTAATATTTTGAAATATTTTGAAATATATTTTTAAAAGCTGAAATAAATTGGCAGAAGCATACTACTCTTTTAATTTTCATAAAAAGTTTATTTTTAGGGGCATCATAAGATTCTCCTAATTAAAATAATCTTGAAGGCACTTTTCCCATGCCTATCTATTTATGAACCGAACAAGAATCTTCAAGAGTTAGACTTTTGCTTCTAAAGGTTCATACCTACTTAATCATCCTGGAGGGTTAGGGAGAATGTCCACACTAAGGGAGGAAAATGTTGGAAGTTCAGAAAAGTCTACTTGTCTATTTATCAAAACTCCTTGAGGATATACACTAAGATATATTGTCCCTTGATTTAAAATTTATACTCATAGGGGAAAATTTTGTTATCACTCCGGCAGTACATATACTAATACTGGAATGATACAGAAAAGATTAGCATGGTCTTTGAATAGGGTTGGTATGTAAATTCATGAAATGTATTCTATATTTTAGAAAGGTAAATAACCTCTTTATCCCACAAATGCTAAAAGTTACCTTCTTTTTTTCACCAGACTTTAATTTACTACTCAACCTCAGACAAAACCTAGAGTCTGTTTTCATGATCTGAATGCTTCATGTATGAATTGGATGTTCTTTGGTATTGGCTGTTATTAATGCTTTTAGTTATAAGCAAAGCTTGGTTTTTTATTTGTGGATCTGTATTTAATAATATGCTTCAAATTTGCCTATATATAAAAATAATGAAAGTAAGTCATATTCTTTAAAGCTGTTTCAAAGAAGAAAGTTCCAGAAAAGCCTGAGGTTCCCGAAAAGTGGAGCTTACACCACCAAAAGGTATTTCAGTCTGGAAAATGCATTCATATGCAGTATTCCTCTATCCAACTGCTCTTTCTGCCTTTCTGCTCTTTCTGCCTTCTATAGATTTCTTTGCTTTTACCTTTTTTAGTACACAAAGTAGTATCATTCATGTCTTATATTTCTGTAGTATTCATGTTTCTGGTTCATGCATGTTGCTCCATTGTCTCCCATCAACTTCATGCATTAGAAGGCTAGATATTGTTTATTTTTGTCTCCTCTAACATGTCTTTTTGCCTTTTCCTAAACTTAAATCTATCACAGTTTACTCATTAGCTGGATACATCTTTGGAATGTCACCTAACTGATATTTGAGAAAGATTTATAAGCAGGATAAATGTCGTATCTTTCTTCTACACTATGGAAATGATCTACAAAAAATTTTCTTATGACATTCTTGATATTTTCTTCTCTCTAACTCCTAGACATTCTTTCAAGTGTACCTGTCTTTCCTTTTGGTAAAATTTCATAGTCACTGAAAGTCTGTTTTTCAAAATAATTTTTTCACAATATGGACATTCCTCCAAAGACTAGAATTTGAGCTCCTATCCAACCCAGCGATACCACTCCTGGGAATAGACCCTGGGAAGCCAAAACCACACAGCAGCAATACCATCTGCACTTTTGTTTTCATAGCAGCACTATTCATAATAGCAGAATCTGGAAACAATCAGGAGTGCCTGAGAACTGATGACTGAATAAAGAAACTTTGTACATCTACACAATGGAATTCTATGCAGCTGTTAGGAAAAAATAAAGTTATGAAATTTGCCTATAAATGGATGGACATGGAGAGGATCATGTTGAGTGAAATTAGCGAGAAGGAAAAAAGACAGATATAGAATGACTGCATTTATTTTCATGATACATATACTTCTATCATGCAAAATATATAGTGTGATATATATACACACTATATATACACTATATATACGTATATATACATATATATATATATATATATATATATATAGTGTGATACCAATATCCAAGGCCAGGCAAAACATGGATCAGGAGGTCTTGTCAGTAGGTGAAATCTACCACAAATGTGTGGGAGTCAGAGGTTAGGTAAGATAGAGAAGGGGAATAGTGTGCTAATAATCATTGAAAATGGTAATACCAGCCTAGAACTAAACATTGAATACAGGCAAAAAGATACACATGATAACCTCTAAATGTATGTATTGCAATCCACAATGTAAGAGAGGGAAGAGAAAGAGAGAGAGAGAGAGAGAGAGAGAGAGAGAGAGAGAGGGATAATGAACTCTCCATAGAGGCAGGCTAGGGAAGTGGGAGGAATTGGGGTCATTGGTGGTAGGAAATAGGCATTGGTGAAGGGATGGGTGCTGGAACATTGTATGACTGAAACCCAGACATGAACATCTTTGTAATTCTATATCTCATAGTGGTACAATAAAATATTTAAATAATAATTATAATAATAATAATAATTTTCCTTGAAGAATATTTTCTCATCTTAAAATATACCCAAAGGAAAAAAAATGTGGATCATAAAAGAAATCTATCTAAAATTAAATTAAATCTTATAATAAAGAGTAGGTCATTATATTCCATTCAAGAAAGTAACACAATGGTAGGGCCCAAGGAAGAAGTGATTTTAAGGCCTGTGGGTGCCAGGAGCAAGCAGATGCCATTGGGCTACACTGGCATGTGATGGGGTCAAATGGAAATGTTACTGATGCCCGCTTGAACGAATTGATGAATAACTGATATCAAGTGAAGTGATCAAGTGATCAAGTGGATCAAAGTGCTAGCAATTACCAGAGAAACAACTCTGTCATTCTGGTACTTGGGGGGAGGTAGGTACCTAAGAATGGCCCCAGACTATGTGCATCAGAGATGAGAGGCCCTTACCCCCCCCCCCCCGCGAAACTCAACATGTCTCGTTCCAAAACTTTAATCTGGTTTTGACTCATGCTATAATTTCAGAAAACAAAATCTTCATCTAAATATACACTTTTATTACTGATCAAAAATGAAGATTATAAAAATAATGTTAATATGGATATTAGCTAGTAGCTGGTAATAGTAATTCTATTAGCTAGTAATAATATTATGTAAATCTATTCAAAAGACACTAAATATATAATGACTTTAAAATAGCAACATTAGCATTTCCTGTATCTGAGCTTTGGTTATCAATAATATGTCTCAGTAATAATGTTATGGGTAAAATGCAGATATGTTTTTGTTAAGCCTATTCTAAGTAATGGATATTATGCCATACCACTTTATTTCATGGTGTTCTGTCTAGGGTGAGCAGTAAAAATAGTTATCCATTACAAATATTGGTAGAAACTAAAGATGTGTGTCATACTTAGCATGAATGAGACTTAGATTTAAACCCTGGAACTGTGGAAAAGGGAAGAATATTATAATTTTAAAATATTATGGAATATTGGCAGAGTTTGTTGTGAAAATATCAATGTTTAACTGTGAAATTTTTTCTTAGAATACTTGATAAAATGATCTTTATAACATGAAATATTTGCATATTTGCCATTTGTGTGTTTAAATTTTTGTACTTAGATGAGGTTATCTTTATTAAAAAAAATCAATGAGTTTCTAATGTCTTGTTTTTAAAGCAACAAAAGTGAAATTTTATAAGAAATGCAGGTTTCATGGTGAACAAATATTAATAATGTGAGAAAATTAATGTTTCAATTACATTATAATTGAATTAATGGTTCAAGAATCATGAAGCATTTATTTTTTTCCAATTCAAATCTGTGGGGGCTATTACTGAAATAAGATGCTGTTCTATATACTGACGTCATTACCATGCCAAATATATGCTAAAGACAAAGAAAGAAATTAATTTAGAATTCTTTGGGTCTTCTTCAGTCTGTATGAAAGATCATTTTCTTATTCATTAAAAATAAGTTTAACACCATTTTTCAAATTCTCTAGTTTTACAAATTTTAGTTAGGGTTATTTCATAAAGATGACCTTAAGAAAGGCGATAGCCCTTTGTTCAGAAAATGAGGCATGGTTCCCCAGTTCCTAGGTCCTAAATCAGATTCCTTGGGATTTTTCTATTGTCCACAGAGCACGTGGAATCATATCACTTACATCTACCAATACACTTTAATGTGATTAATAGTAGGGTTTGAACCATCCTCTACTGCAGGTGTGGACTAAATTATTGTTCAAACTCTTGTGTTATAGTGAAAGATTTATGAAGTGAGTGTAAACCAATATCTTCTACACTCATTTAAGATGAATATACTCTTTTCAGTTAACACCATTGAATTTCATCACAAGGTTATATAGATGTTTGTAAAGGAAATGACTCAAAGTATATTATTTGTTTTTAAATTTGTGATGTTTATATGCAATAGAAATCATCGGTATATTATAGTGAACTAATTTTGAAATAGAACTTTTCCTGCCAAGTTTGTTTTTTATATACATTCATCTTATATAAATTTCAAAATTTGAAATCATATTCTTTTAAAAGTGCCTGGAGGTGAAAAGAAAGTTCGAAAATTACTTCCTGAACCTAAACCTCAACCAAAGGAAGAAATTGTTCTCAAAAGTGGTATAGTATTTTTAAACTGTTATATCACTTTTAAATACACCCAAAAAATTTGAAAGCTTACAAAACTTTTCTATAAATTTTTAAAAAATAAGATTTCTTCTCTGTTGATTTATTGAAAATTCACTTGTATCACTTGTCTTCCTATTGTTCATCGATTTGCTCGAGTGGGCACCAGTAACGCCTCCATTCATTGGGAATGAGGTTCATTATTGTTACTGTTTTAGGCATATGGAATACACCACGGGTAGCTTGTCAGGCTCTCCCATGGCTCTGGGTTCATCCCAAGGGGCCCAGTCTTTTCTGTGTCAGACTGTCAACCATCCAGGGCCCACGGGTCAGAGGCCTGGGTGTAGACAAGCCTGTCTCCTGTCTGCCACCTGTCTGATTCTTATTGAAAATTAAGAAATTTAATAAGAATAGTATCTTTTAAAAAGGAAGACATAAATTTTGTGAGCATTCAAGTATTTTGAAATTTGTAATGTTAATATATGCAACCAAATTGATGCTATTCAAAACTAATAGCGATCACCATAACTTATTTTCATAATCAAAATTTGTAGTGAAATACACTAAACATTTTAAATACTCTTAATTATACCAAACTATGTAAACTTAAAATCAGTACTGATTCTAAAATGTAACAGGATTACCACAGCTAATAAATAACAATTTTTAAAACTAAACATTTCTTTCCTACTAATAAAATATTAAAGAATTAAAAATAATTTAACCAGAAGAACTTCACCTTAAAACTCTACAGAGTTTAACTGATATATTGGCTGTATTTCTTTAGATATTGTCACTTAATTAATTTTATATTTATTATTTATTATATTGCAACATTGAATTATTATTAGACTTTGTTGTTATTCATGTTATTCATTTAGTATTTGAGCAGCTAGCCACATAAAAATATAGTGATAATGTGCTAGAATTATAACACCACAGCACTTAATATTTTTAAACTTTGTGTGTTCACTTCAAATTTTCACTTCAAATGCACCGTATTGCATGCTTTCCCTTTGTCTTGCTTTATTTTTTAATTTCTCATTCCATTATTTTCATTTTCAAGCTTGTTCAACATCTTCATTAGTTTATCTTGGTTTACATATAAACCTTTTTGTCTTTAAAGTACTAAGAAAAAGACCAGAAGAAGAAGAACCTAAAGTAGAACCCTAAAAAAAGTAGAAAAAATTAAAAAACCTACAGGTAGGAATCTCAGCAATAATTTGTAAAACTAATTTTTAACAAAATGGATTTTAACAAAAGGTTTATCTTGTAAACATAGTTAGCTATAAGTATAACTTCATATTTCATCTGTGATATAGTCTGTGTTTTCCATTGTCTGCTTTTAACACCATAGAAATCATCAAATCCATTCATCTATTTACCTCCTCTTTAGTATTAAATTATTACTATAATTATTATTATAGTAATAATAATTACTATTATTAATTAGTACTTAAATATTGATTAATTATTACTTTTTTTTGCTTTTGGGCCACACCGGCAATGCTCAGGGTTACTCCTGGCTCTGCACTCAGGAATCACTCCTGGCGGTGCTCAGGGGACCATATGGGATGCCGGGGATCGAACCAGGCTGGCACAGGCCAGCCGCAAGGCAAACGCCCTACTCGGCTGGGCTATCGCTCGGCCCCTATTACTTAATATTTTAAGTAATATTATTACTTAAGATAATATTAAGTTATTTTAGTAGAAATTATTATGAATTAACCAAATTGACTGAGGGATAGCTTTTGGAAAGATGTGAACAAAAAATCCTATTAAAATTGAAAGCTTGTATGTGATTTTATTAATGATAAATTATTCTTAATAGGTGTATTTATTGGGAACTATTATGGAAGTGAGTTAACTTTGATAGTGTTGGGGAAGAAGTGGATGGAATAAAGGAAAACAAAATAAATCGTGATGAGTGGAGAAGATAGCATAGAAATTCATAGAACATGGAGATTTATAAACTGTTGAATTCTAAAATCAGTTTGATCTTCATATCAAATCAGTTGATATCTAACGTAATTTAAATCTTAAAATAACTCTAGATAATAACATTGTTTTTAAACTACCAGAACCACCTTCAAAAGCTGTCGAAGAGGTTGAAGCACCTCCAGCTCCTGTTACAAAAGTGGAAAGGAAAAATTCCTGAACCAGCAAAAGGGTACAATACTGGCACTTTCTCTAAATATTCTAAACAAATTTTGCTGTTGCTAAAAATACAGATATGCAACTCTTAAAATTATCTTACATTGGCATTATGATTTGGGCTTATGATCTCAATGTGGTATTTTCATCTGGCTTATTTTTCTATAATATTTCATTCTTATGCACAATTATATAATATCTATTCATTTGTTAGATAATCACTATTACTATCACTATCTTCCCGTTCATCATCGATTTGCTCGAGCGGCACCAGTAACATCTCCATATGTCCTGTCTCACACAAGTAGAGCCCAAGGGCACTTGCTTGCTCCAGGAACATAAAGAGCCTCAAACCATTCCATCAGGTCATGGGAGTGAGGTCTATAATTGTTACTGGTATCTGGCATATCAAATACAACACGGGTAGCTTGCCAGGCTCTGCCATGCGGGTAGCATACGTTTTGTTTCATAAATGACTTTTTAAACACTAGGGTAAATGTTTTTGTGTGCAATGAGATAAATAGCATTAGCACCAATAGAGTTACTTTAATATAATAAAGTGAGTTACTACATCTACTGCATTGTCAAATGTATTTTTTAAATGCAGATAAACCTAGTTTAGATACTAGGTCTGTGAATATGTATGTGTAAATTCTAATATCATCTGAGATGTGTTTAACATTGATTTGACTTCAAAACTTTTTAGACTATTGAGATGACTTTTTATTACTCTGAATGATTTTAGTGCCTGAAATTGAGCCAGCAATACCTCTCCCTGGACCTGAACCAAAACCTAAGCCTGAACCAGGTAAGCAAACTGTTCTCAGCTCTGAGCCACAATTCTCCCCATGTATCACACAAATGAAATGTACCATATCATATAAAGTAAAAGCCAGTATGCAGTGCTGGAAATGATTTCTACTGTCCTAACATTAATTAATGTCCCAAGTAGACTGAAATATATTATATTCTCTTCGATGTATTAAATATGTTAAACCATAGAGAATATACTGTTATACTTAGATTATCTTGTAGTTAGGATATGTGAGTCTCAATAGCTATCTCATCACCTTAAAGTTACATCAGAAAAGATTTAGTCACCAAATGAAATGAGATTTTAGCAAGGACAGACAAATGGATGCATTAATGCAATGTACTTGTCTCCACAGAAGTGAAAACAATTAAACCACCTCAAGTTGAGCCTGCACCAGCTCCCATTGCTGCCCCAGTGACAGTGCCTGTAGTTGGAAAGAAAGCAGGTATTTCCTCTAGCCATCTTGTTTTGCTCTTTGTTTTACTGGCTTCATAAAGGCAACAATACTTGGATAAAATCCCATGTCTCTTTATGTTGAAATGTGAAGATTCACGAAAAGACCTTGATTGAGTTTTCTTCCACTGCTCTTTTCATTTTTTGTTTTATTTTGTTCTGGAGCCACACCCCCACTGTGTATAGGGGTTACGCTCTGGCGATTCTAGAATACCAGAACTCAAATCTAAGGTCTCAAAGAATAGATCCATCATGCTTTTAATTGGAATGTACACTCCTGTTTCTTTCAATGCTCTTGATATTTAGTAAGTATACTCAAGGCTGATGAAAATTAAGGAGGGAAAAAGACACTGTCCTAGAACATTTTTAAAGGAATATCAGGGGCTTCATATTTCCTTATGTGCCTGTGAAATGATATCACATTTTTCTAAAGTATGCATATTAATATAATAGAAAAGTTCTAGAAATGGAAATAGTTGATGGTTACATATCATTAGAAGTCTGTTGAATATAATCGAAGTTGTTATACTTAACACTGGTTAACACTTTTATATTTTGCCTCAAAACAATAATATGCATCATTTAACTTTTAAATCTAAATGAAAATTTAGATTAAACAATAATAATATAAATATACTTAACTCAGTAGAAAATTAATTATTTGATAGTTGCAATTTACTTAATATCCTTAGATTTCAATGTTCTAGTCTATAAACCAGAATAATTGTATTTTTCCCTGGGATTATTGTGAAGGTTAAATATTTGCAGAATACTTACCCTGGACCATAGTAAAACACAGGAAATATTTTGCATAACTAGGCAAAAGTAAAACTCTTCCTGTACCACAGCAAACATTTTATCCAGTTGACTCTATTAAATATATTGGTAATTTAGTTTGGTCACAGCTTGAAATAATGTCCTTAAAAAATCAAAGTATTCTGCATAGAATTCATACAAATAAGGCAGATGTATCTATTATATCAATATTTATAATAAAAAGCATGACTAACCCTATGTGATTTACTACTAAGCAGGAAATAAGTCTGAAAATGTTTTAAAGGCAGAGTGCTCTTTTCATTTCAGAAGCCAAAGCACCTAAAGAGGAAGCTGCCAAGCCAAAAGGTCCCATCAAAGGTAAGACTCATTTCCCTGTAACTGTGTTATCACCTCTGAAACTATAGTCCAAACAGAAAACAAACAAAACTTAAAATGGTCCAAGGGGAAAAATCCAAACCTTAAAACAATCTCTATAATTCCTGGATCTACTAAATTTAACACATCTGATACCACAAATAATTTATCTTTAATATTCCTGGAGTGTGTCTTACACTTCCCAGTTTTAGTGTAGCATAATCAACTATGTAATTTTTGAGCTTCATATATCTACATGACAAAATAATTAGACATTGATCTAGAGATTTTATACTTGGATTTGAACTTGGGAAAATAAAGAGAATTTATTATCTATTGATTCCTTAAGCTGTCATATTTTCCTATGTGAAAGAAGGCAGTATAAAGTCAGTTGACCTTTCAACTGCCTATTCTTAAAATTTTTTGTTCTTTTCCTTTCATTGTTTAATAACCGATCTTATCCAGCAGGCATCCAAGTATGCAGTTTCTGAGCCTCATGGAAATGCAAAAAGAAACTTTTTGTTTTCTTTTAAATTAGGTGTAGCCAAAAAGACTCCTTCCCCAGTAGAAGCTGAAAGGAAAAAGCTAAAACCTGGAAGTGGTGGAGAGAAACCTCCAGATGAAGCACCATTTACCTACCAGCTAAAGGCTGTGCCACTGAAGTTTGTAAAAGAAATCAAAGACATTGTTCTGACTGAAGCTGAGTCAGTTGGCTCGTCTGCCATCTTTGAATGTTTAGTCTCTCCCTCCACTGCAATTACAACATGGATGAAAGATGGCGGCAATATCCGCGAAAGCCCGAAGCATAGATTCATTGCAGATGGTAAAGACAGAAAGCTGCATATCATTGACGCTCAGCTTTCCGATGCTGGTGAATACACCTGTGTTTTACGTCTGGGAAATAAAGAAAAGACATCCACAGCTAAACTCATTGTAGAAGGTAATTTTCTTTCCTCTGAATTAGTCTAGAGTAAACATTCATACAATAAACTTCAGTAGCAACTTTTACTGTAATCTTAGACAAAACCCTTCCCAGTTTTTTTTATGGAAAATATTGGAGATATTGGAAATTCTTATGAGGGGTTTTATACTGAAATTCTCCACAGAACTGCCTGTGCGTTTTGTGAAAACACTCGAAGAAGAAGTCACAGTGGTCAAAGGACAGCCATTGTACTTGAGCTGTGAGTTAAACAAAGAGCGTGATGTAGTCTGGAGAAAGGATGGAAAGATTGTATTGGAAAAGCCTGGCAAAATTGTGCCAGGTGTCATCGGTTTGATGCGGGCCCTCACCATTAATGACACAGATGACTTTGATGCTGGAACATACACCGCTACGGTGGAAAACGCCAACAACCTAGAATGCTCATCCTGTGTCAAAGTAGTAGGTCAGTGCTGAACTGAATGTTATTTATTGTTCTGTTGATTATAATAGCAAGAAAATGAAAGAGATAATTTTATATCCCACTAATAATTATAGAAAATAAGCAATCTCATACATTAGGAGAATGCCAATCTATATTATTATACAGTAGTAGTTTAATGTCCAGATTGAGAATTTTATTGTTAAAATTTACTAAGCAGGTTTTTATATTACTTCTTCATATCATGATTATTTTTTCTGATCTCATTTTTATGCAGAAGTCATTAGAGACTGGCTGGTGAAACCTCTCCGAGATCAGCATGTGAAACCCAAGGGGACAGCTGTTTTTAGTTGTGATATAGCAAGGGATACTCCAAATATTAAATGGTTCAAAGGATATGATGAAATTCCTATGGAACCAAATGATAAGACTGAGATACTGAAAGATGGAAATCATCTATTCCTTAAAATTAAGAATGCCATGCCAGAAGATATTGATGAATATGCAGTGGAAATTGAAGGGAAAAGATACCCTGCCAAACTAACACTTGGAGGTATAAAATCTTACCTATTATTCTGAAGAATGAATTTTATATGTCCATAAGGCAAAATAATATGCCCATTACTGTCTCCCCCAAAAAAATTAAAACAGCAATGTTAGATCATTTAAATCATTATGGTATTTTACCTGTGACCAATACAGATCGTGATGTTGAATTACTTAAACCAATAGAAGATGTTACCGTTTATGAGAAAGAAAGTGCAAGCTTTGATGCAGAAATCTCAGAGGAAGACATTCCTGGACAATGGAAACTCAAGGGAGAACTCCTAAGGCCCTCACCTGTGAGAAATTTCCCTTTCTGTATTGTTTGTGGCATAAAATAACTTCAGTTTATATTCAGGTTGGACATATGATTTGTTGCAATAATAATGGAATTACCTCAGGCATCTAAGAGGCAAGGACATTTGGTATACTATTTTTGTACAGTGTAAAACAACTTAATATCAAGCATTTGTTCTTACTTTCATTAGTAACTTAATCTTAAAAACTCTGCAGAAATCTGTACTTGAAACATTTCCCCTTTAGGGAATTTATGTCATTTAAATGCTAAGAAAAATCTATTGTTTTTCAGACTTGTGAGATCAAAGCAGAAGGTGGAAAACGTTTCTTGACTTTGCACAAAGTCAAACTGGAGCAAGCTGGTGAGGTCCTTTACCAGGCCCTTAATGCAGTTACAACTGCCATCCTGACTGTGAAAGGTATAGGATTTTAGAATTCACGGAGTAGGCTTGATGTCTTCACCTCTCTGCATGCTGAAAAACCTCATTCTGAATGTTTGCTTTTCAGAAATTGAACTTGACTTTGCTGTGCCCCTGAAGGACGTCACTGTTCCTGAAAAGCGACAGGCCCGATTTGAATGTGTTCTTACTAGAGAGGCAAATGTTATATGGTCTAAAGGACCTGATATAATCAAGGCATCTGATAAGTTTGATATCATTGCTGATGGAAAGAAACACATTCTTGTTATCAATGATTCTCGCTTTGATGATGAAGGAGTCTACACTGCTGAGGTGGAGGGCAAGAAGACCTCGGCACAATTATTTGTTACAGGTATTTGTTGTTGCCTTTTAATAAGAGGCAACTGTAACATTTAGACACACAATCTGTGACTTTATTAAAGATAGAACCCCTAGGTGGGAATGGTGTGTGTTACACATATAGAGAGATATAAAGCTAAATCCCTGGAAATTTCTTAATATTGCAAACCAGATAAACCAATAGTTAATTTTAAAAAAGAATCCAAGTTTTAATCAATGACCTATAAGTGGAGGTTAAAACCATGACTTTACTTACACTAAAATAAACTTTATTGCCCTCAAAATAACCTCTTTGATTATTTTTCATAGTGAATCATCCATTTTAAAAGATCAGTTAATAAATGCTGTGAAAAATGGATCCTGTTTACCAAGACAGCTAAGTGTGGGAAACTGCAAAAGAAATTGTGTTTATGAGCATATTATCCATCTCTGATTACAGGTATTAGATTAAAATTCATATCACCTCTTGAGGATCAAACAGTGAAAGAAGGTGAAACTGCAACTTTCGTTTGTGAACTTTCTCATGAAAAAATGCATGTGATCTGGTTCAAAAATGATGCCAAACTCCACACGAGCAGAACAGTACTTATCTCTTCTGAGGGAAAGACTCACAAATTGGAAATGAGAGAAGTAACACTGGATGATATATCTCAGATAAAAGTCCAAGTTAAGGAACTGAGTTCCACAGCACATCTCAAAGTCTTAGGTAAATGCAGCCTGCTATGGCTACAGCACCAGATTTGGATGGTGGGAGGGGATAGCAGTTAATTATTTTGCAACCTCTTTTTGTACCCTAAAACTAATAAACTTTAATTTTCACATTTTTCTGGTAATCTCCTGAATATCTTTTGCAGAAGCTGATCCTTACTTCACTGTGAAATTACATGACAAAACTGGAGTGGAGAAGGATGAGATTATTCTGAAGTGTGAAGTTAGCAAAGATGTACCAGTGAAATGGTTCAAAGATGGCGAGGAGATTGTTGCTTCACCCAAACACTCTGTTAAGACTGATGGCCTACGCCGCATCTTAAAAATCAAAAAAGGCAGACTTTGCGGATAAAGGCGAATATGTGTGTGATTGTGGAACAGACAAGACAAATGCAAATGTTACTGTTGAGGGTAAGTGCTCCAAAAAACCTAAACCAACACTACCTGGACCTGCAGCTTTCTTCTGTTTTTTATTTGAGGGTTTGGCCACACAGGGTGATGCTCAGGGTTCTTTCCTGGCTCTGTGCTCTGGGTTGACTCCTGAAGGGATGGACTTCATGCTTCATGCATGTGGCTTCATGCAAAGCCTATCTCTCTGGTCTCTTTTCAATTTTTCTCACAAAACTTAATAAATACATCATTTCAGCTCGACTAATAAAAGTGGAAAAGCCTCTCTATGGCGTAGAATTGTTTGTTGGTGAAACTGCTCGTTTTGAAATTGAACTTTCTGAACCAGACGTTCATGGCGAGTGGAAACTGAAAGGAGAGCCGCTGACTGCTTCGCCTGTAAGTTGGGATTTTCTAGTCACAAGTGTGCGGGTGGGAGGAGCTGCTTGATTGTTTAGGGGTGAAAACGAACCATGTTTCTGGTTTGAAATCTCCTGATGACTAGGGTTTGCCATGACACTACTAATTACTTACAAATATAATCCTTTTTCTCATTCTTTTCGATCTTACTCTGCCCAGGACTGTGAAATAATTGAAGATGGCAAGAAGCATATTCTGGTCCTTTATAACTGCCAACTGGATATGACAGGAGAGGTCTCCTTCCAAGCTGCCAATGCTAAGTCTGCAGCCAAACTGAAAGTGAAAGGTACGCTCTGCCCGACACCTACCTCTCAGAAACTCAATGTCTCTAACCAAGACTTCTTACGAGATCCTGAAGCGATCAGATTCCTAGTAGCAGCACATGTTGACTATTATCACATCATCCTCTCCTTTCAGAATTGCCGCTTATCTTCATCACACCTCTCAGTGATGTGAAGGTCTTTGAGAAAGATGAAGCAAGATTTGAGTGTGAAGTATCCAGGGAGCCCAAAACATTCCGTTGGCTGAAAGGAACCCAGGAAATGGCCAGCGATGACAAAGTTGAACTTATAAAAGATGGCACTAAGCATGCAATGGTGATCAAATCAGCTGCTTTTGAAGATGAAGCAAAATACATTTTTGAAGCTGAAGATAAACACACAAGTGGCAAACTGATCATTGAAGGTCAGTTTATTTTCTAATGAGGCCTTCTCGAAATCACTATTTTTTTTTTTTGCTTTTAGTTTTATGTTTCTGCCTTAAAATGCTGGAGTTACTGATCTTTCTTTTCTATATAGGAATCCGCCTCAAATTCCTCACTCCCCTCAAGGATGTAACAGCCAAAGAGAGAGAAAGTGCAGTGTTCACAGTGGAGCTATCCCACGATAACATCCCTGTTAGCTGGTTTAAGAATGACCAGCGCCTGCACACCAGCAAGCGGTCTCAATGCAAGATGAAGGGAAAACTCATTCAATCACCTTTAAAGACCTCTCTATAGATGATACCTCTCAAATTAAAGTAGAAGCTATGGGGATAAGCTCAGAAGCTAAACTCACTGTGCTTGGTAGGCGCTTTTCTCCATTTAATTTGTTGCATTAAATTCAGCAGAAATTTGTGGAAAATCTACTGTATAAAATAATTTCTAATTGTTACATCAGAGAAGCTTTTGTTCTTAAAATAGCAGATTTAGTATCAGGTTTTTTTTCTGAAATGTTTTCATTGAAAAATATGAGGACTTGAAACTAATGAGGATTCACAATCACAAATAAGTCAATTAAAATCAGAATACAGGCTCTGAGTCTTTTGCATTTTTTAACATATGACTACAATTGCATGTTAAAATAGAATATCATTCCTATCTTCTAACCTTATAAAAATTATTTTAGGGCTAGGGTGTAGCTTAACAGTAGAGCATTTGTCTTGCAGGTGTGGGCCAATATTTGATTTCTAATGCAACAAAATTACTTAATTAAAATTATTTTTAAATGTTTTACAAGTTTCAAATAATAGAGAAAATGAGAACTTACATTAATAAATACCACCGCTTTTCTTATTCCCTTAATATAAAACAGAGTACTTGGGTAGCCTAATATATATGATCTGTTGAAAAACCCCATTAATGTAATAAAATTAATAATGTGAATCAGAAAGCTTAAATATAAACTAGGGACAATAAATATAGTAATAACTAGAAATGAAACTAAAAAATAACGTATAATTTCATAGGAAACTAAATTTCAATGACTTTCAAACTATAGTTAGTAAAGTACTTCAAATATAATATAGATTGATTAACTTAATGAATCTCATGGACTGATTCCCTTTCCAACATTCAGAGATCTACTGAACATAACTTATTAAATGAGTAAAAGTTTGATATGATTTTAAATACACCAGAATTCTGTGAGTTGCTTTCTAAACTTTTCGAGAGTCTTGTGTTCCCCTAAAGTCTAATGAATTTTTCTCTTCTACCTGTACTTGCAGAGGGAGATCCATATTTTACAGGAAAACTCCAAGATTATACTGGGGTAGAGAAAGATGAAGTGATTCTACAGTGTGAAATTAGCAAAGCTGATGCCCCAGTAAAATGGTTTAAGGATGGAAAGGAAATCAAGCCATCTAAAAATGTTGTTATTAAGGCAGATGGCAAGAAGCGCATGTTAATCCTAAAGAAAGCCTTAAAATCAGATATTGGAGATTACACTTGTGACTGTGGTACTGATAAGACCTCAGGAAAGCTTGACATCGAAGGTAAGGAAATTTCTATACACTTTACCAATGAAGCTGCCGGGCTTATTTCTGCTAGAGCCTAATGACATTTGTTGACCCTTCACTTGTCTAGATCGGGAAATTAAACTGGTACGACCCCTGTACAGTGTGGAGGTGACAGAGACTGAGACAGCCCGCTTTGAAACTGAAATCTCAGAAGAAGATATCCACGCCAACTGGAAACTCAAGGGAGAGGCACTGCTCCAAACACCTGTAAGGCTATTTCTGAGCTTGTCAACACTTTAACGAGCTGTGTGAAATAGAAAAGGACAGGCAAAAAGTCAGAGTGCATGCAGGGCAATTAAAACATGGTGTCAGCTTCTCCGCTCTCTATTGGACCTTCAGCCAATGAGAGATATTAAGGTCTCAGATGGGCTCAGACTATCATGTTCAAATTAATTTTGATCCAGTATACAAGGTAGAAAACTAGATATTCTGAACTGCTTTTAGTTATTTTTAAAGTGATATACCTAAAATAAACCACTATCATGATAGTACTTGTAAACTTTATTTCACACACACACATACAAGAGCTTAAAATTGTAAATCGCCTCACCAGAATTTTAATCATATCTTTAATTATTTTCTTTTAAAAGATGATCAAAGAAAATGATTTCTTGGGAACTTTTTTCTTTTTGTACAGGACTGTGAGATCAAGGAAGAAGGAAAAATACATTTTCTTATTTTGCACAATTGCCGCCTGGACCAGACAGGTGGGGTGGACTTCCAAGCTGCCAATGTTAAAACCAGTGCCCACCTCCGAGTAAAACGTAAGTACTATGTGTTTCTGCTGAAAATTTTATATTTAGTTTTGCAAAATACATGTGAGTGAAATTAATTGAAATTATTTTCTAGAAAACATTAAGCTTAGAAACTGGCTTTCCTTCTGTTTGGAGGGGTGGGTGAGGTTGGGCTACACCTAGCAATGCTCATGCGCTATTCCTGGTCTATGCTCAGGGCTCACATCTAGAGACGTTCAGGGACCATCCGTGGTGCTGAGGCTCAGGAAAAGGGGTTAGCCACATACATGGCAAGTGCCTTAACCTCAACACTATCTCTCCAACCCATCTACTGGCTTTCATATATTTGCTGCTTTGAGAACATTTGCTTACAGTAATGGTTCAAATTCTAAAGTTTTGCAAATATCATGAACCTTTGAGCAAAAGAAAATTAAGTCAGATTCTCCTGTTTTGCACTGTTTTTACTCAAAGTAGACATAAAAGATGAAAATCTAATGCAAAATCTTTTGAGACTATATCCTTTAAGTGACTATACAACTGCAGCACTATACAGGAAAACTGCTGTGTGAGCGTTTTAGACCAAGAAGGAAGGCAGGGAGCATAACATTTTTTGGAAGGTGCAAAGTGTTTGATTGATATGGACAGGCTATGTGATTGAGGGGCTCTTGTGCTCTCCCAATCAGAGTCTTGGTTATTTTAGAAGTCGCATACCTTATGTAGCAAGAGCAACTTGATGCCTGGCAGAAGGACAGATGCAGCGGAAATTTCTCTCTGACCTTGAACATCAGAACGAAAGGGCCCCTACAAATATCTGCTCTGCAGCCGCCAGCTCTCCCCTTCTCATTACCACAGGGCCACATTTCCCATGGGAGCTAAATACTGCCAGTCCTCTGGCACTTGCCTTCTTGAAGAAAGCAAACATGGAGCTAGATAACTAAATCTCCATTTATTCTTTTGGAATTATAAAATGAGTAACCCAAAGCTGTTTGCTTCTCGTAAAGCACGGGTAATCGGTCTCCTGAGGCCTCTGAAGGATGTGACAGTGACAGCAGGGGAGACAGCCACCTTCGACTGTGAACTCTCTTACGAGGACATCCCAGTGGAATGGTATCTGAAAGGGACTAAGCTAGAGCCCGGGAGAAGGTAAGGAGCAGGTGTCTGTTCACCTGATCTTTCTCTTCCTTTTTCTCACAGTCTTAGTTCTTTGGTCTCCGCTCAAACATTCCTTACTCTTTGTTCTTTCTTACGTCCTCTTCACTCCTTTCCCTCTCCCTGGCCCACTCTTGTTTGCTTTCTGCTGAAATTGCAAAAGATTTTTCAGTTTTACCTTATGTTTAGTAATAACCTTATTGAAATAGAAATTTTATTAATTTATTTACTTTTCATTTTATTATATCCCCATGAGATATACAATTACAAAAATGTTAATAATTGGGTTTCAGTCATGCCGTGTTCCGCACCCATCCCTCCACCAGTGCACTGAAATGAAAATTTTAAATTGAGGTGTAGTTAAGTTTTTTGCTTGTTGAAGAACAAGCAAGCAGTCCTTAGCACTCAGTGAGAATTTGTTGAACTTGCAGACAGGGAGGATCAAGAGTAAGGATTGGATGAGCTGTAAAGAGGCTGACACTAAATTTATGGTGAATCCTCTCCATGCTATCTAGTGTTCTGCATAGAAGGGGATTAAAAGGGGAGGACTGAAATTCCATTTCAGGCAGTAGATCAAGCAGTTGAGATAACTTCTGGGCAGATTTGCTCTTCCAGCATTTCTCAAATTTATTTTTAACCCTCAAGCTCTTTGAGCCATGCAGATTCTGGCACACAAGTGGCTTCTATTTAAAGTGCAAGTGATGGTTCTGACAGAAAAAAGGATTCCAGTTACACACATGTAGGAACAGATAGACTTGAAGACTTTTTAGGAAATAATGGGCTCCCATTATTTGCCTTTTCTTTGCCCAAGATTTTACCCATAAGTAAGGTCTGAGACAATTATTTTGGGATCAAATGAAATTACATAATTTAACCTTACGGTTTAACATCAATGTGTGTTTAACTTATTTTGACGACTTACCACTGGTTTTGAATTCTTGAAATAAAATACATATAAATGTCCTGCATGAATTCAAAGTAAGGCACAGGATAGTTCTTTGTTCTCTGTCATTTTCTTTTCACTATTTCAGGATTTCTATTGAGTCTTGTGTCGAGACATCAGTACAAATCTAACTGAGGACTTTCAAAATATAATTTAAAAGATACCTAAGAGCCAATACACTGATTGAAGTATTAGAAGGCAGGTGGCTTGAATAACAGCCCTAAAATACAACAAACCTAGTATTCTATGAAATTGATTAAAGGGTAATTTAGTAATGGTCTTAAGTTGGCTACAGTTTTCCTGTTTAGTATATAAATAATAATGTTGATTGACTTCCTTTACTGAGTACAGAAAAAGCAGTGATATGTTCAAACTGCAACATGAAAATTAAGGTAAATAATAGGAAACTCTCCTTAGAGGGAAATTTTCTAAATATTGAACTGGGTAATTGGAGTATCTTTACATTCAAGTTTGCTGATAAAATGCACTTGTTCTACTAATTGTGGTTTAATTGCTTTTTTTTCTAAAGGCAGTGAACTGAAAGATTTTTCAATACCCTTTCTAGATCTGTACATTAATGAATTCAAAAGAGAAACACTGCTTAAGGACAAAGGATATTATTCTTTTTTGCACTAATCTTTTGGTCAAATTAAGAGCATTTTATTAAAATATTGGTCTTATTAATTTTAGTGTAATAAGTGTTCTATTTTAATTTAAAATACGGATTTCTAAAATTCTACTTTTTTCTAAAAAAATTCGTATTGCTGCTGAATTTTTTTTCTAGGTTAGAAAGATTTATGTTATTACACATTTTCAGGTTCCTTTTATCACTTTAGGCATAAGGATTTCAATTTTATATTGTATCCATCCAAAATATTTTTAGCCTCTTATGAAGTTGCTCTTATATTATGTGAATGTTTCTTTTTAAAAAGAAATATAAACTACAAACTAAGGAAGTCATTGTTTTAGTTTGAAATTTTGTTTAAACTAAGTCTATCAGACCAAACTTGCTATTATCAATTTAATTCAGGCATTTCATCTTCTCTTTGCAAAGTGTTTAGCCTCTCAAAACTGTAACGAACAAAACTTAAGCAATACATTAGAATAGAAAATCAGAAGACAACAATTGAGAAATGGGTTCTATTTTTTTTCTTTTAGTCATCAGTGTAAACAAAACTAAGCCTTAAATTTCCTTTGATAATTTTTATTTAAAATTTTACATCTCAATCACAGTCATAATGCCAATTGTATTACAGTATACTTTCATTTTAGCTTTGCTTTTAACAGATAATCTTTAATATGATGCTTACGTAATTCACCACAGTCTTCAAATTCATTTTATAGATTTAATTTTGTAAAGTACTCTCTTTAGTAATGTAAGCAAGCTACATTGATACAAATTATTTATTGAACTACTCTGTACTGATCCATGTGCTTGGGGATATGCATCATAATCATAATAGCCATTAGGCAGTTTCTAAAATTTTTGTTTATATAAAGACATCGTTACAAAAGTGATTTTTGCCCATCTGATCACCATTTCCCGTGTTCCTAGAGCATATCTTAATTTTTCCTTATTATGTTTTGGAGTCTTCAATTATTAGTTTTATTAGTGTCCAGAGTCCACTTTCAATAAGAAAAAAAATTTATGTGAAACCCTTGCCTGATTCTTTATAGTAGCATTATAGTTTCACTGGTTAAAATATAAAACGAAGTAAAACAAGCAGTGAAAAGATTTTATAGCTCTAAATGAACTCATAAGCAGTGCAAGTCAATCTCTATAATAAAACATAGCATATTATAAAATTCTAGATGACAAAACTAGAATTATAGTTGTCTTTTCTGTCTAAATGGCACAGCCTTGGTATTACTCTTAGGCCTCATATTCCCACTCCTGAGATACAAACAATGTGAAGAAGCGTTGATAATCTCCCTGCATTTTTTTTTTTTGCTTTTGGGTCACACCCGGCAATGCTCAGGGGTAACTCCTAGCTCTTCGCTCAGGAATTATTTCTGGCGGTGCTCAGGGGACCATATGATAGGATGCTGGGAATTGAACCCAGGTTGGCCATGTACAAGGCAAATACCTAATTGCTGTGCTATCGCTCTGGCCCCTGCATATTTTTAAACAAAGTAAAGAATTTTTGCAGATTAATTCAAATACATTTTGATTGGATCACAAAATAACTATAATGGTTCTAATAAATGGGAAGTATGAGTACTACTTCATACTTAGCTAATTGTTTGCCTAAACAAATTAAACTGTGTAGGATAAATGATGAATTGATTTTTATATAGTCTTTAATTATATATTTACATATTTTGCACAAAACTAGGTGGTAACACGTTCAGAAGGAAAAGTCCATACACTTACTCTGAGAGATGTAAAGCTAGAAGATGCTGGAGAAGTCCAATTAACAGCAAAAGATTTCAAAACTCAAGCTAAACTTATCGTTAAAGGTAATTACAAGGCTTTTAAAAAAATTTATAATGCTGATTCATAAATAATGTCAATTCAATTATCTTTATGAGTGTTATAAATCATTTATATCCATTATATCTAAAATATAATTTCACATTTTTCCCTAACAAAAATTTTCATGTACTTTAGTTTTAGGTCAAAATTAACTAATTAACTAAAGTAGGTTTTCCTTTCTCTGTTCCTTCTGTATTTATTGAATTTAATAAGTATCTGGGAAAACTGTTATCTAGTTATTTCTCACTTTATTAACCAAAAGTTGGCTAATATTTCCTAATTTTTTATTCATTTCCCTCTGTATATGCAATTAATGATGAAACACCATTATTAGAGGAAAGCACTCAAGTGAAATAAAAACTTACAAATGAAACTTGAAATACAGAAAAGGCCCTGGAGCTAGCAGAGGAAAGTTGAGGAGCTTCTGAAACTCTTTGTAAAGGGTTTAAAGAAGACATACCCTGGCTAATTAGTGTGATTCTTTCAGAACCACCAGTTGAGTTCACTAAACCTCTTGAGGACCAGACGGTCGAAGAGGAAGCCACAGCAGTATTGGAGTGTGAAGTGTCCAGAGAAAATGCTAAGGTGAAATGGTTCAAAAATGGAACAGAAATTCTCAAAAACAAGAAGTATGAAATTATTGCTGATGGCAGGGTCAGGAAACTTATTATTCACGGCTGTACCCCAGAGGATATTAAAACATACACTTGTGATGCTAAGGATTTTAAAACATCCTGTAACCTGAATGTTGTGCGTAAGTATTCTTACACTGGACTTTTCCCTTGCAACTCTTTGATAAATTTAAAAAAAAATTTTAATAAACTCTTGCATGCTCTTCTTGGCCTAACTGCTTTTCTTGGCAACTTAAAATATTGATTGATATTACTTGATTCTTTATGTGCTAAAAAGAAAGAAAAAAGAAAGAAAAATCCTTCTGCTGTATCTAATTAGGGTACATCACTCACTGTTGCAATGCCTTCTCAGTGTATTGAATAAGTGTACTCTTTGTTGACAAGGAGTTAAGCCTACTGTAGGGATATCCAGATACTGATGAAGACAGACTGAGTAAGAAAGACAGGAAGGGGGGGCCGGAGGGATAGCCCAGCGGGTAGGGCATTTGCCTTGCATGTGGCTGGCCTGTGCCGGCCGGGTTTGATCCCCGGCGTCCCATATGGTCCCCCGAGCACCGCCAGGAGTAATTCCTGAGTGCAGAGCCAGGTGAAATCCCTGAGCATTGCCGGGTGTGACCCAAAAAACAAAAACAAAAAAAAAAAAAAAAGAAAGACAAGAAGGGAGCTTTCTTTTGGGAAGAAAATGAGAGGAATTTTAATTAAATTAAAATTCCTCTCATTTTGGAAAGAATTAATGGAAGGAAAATTAATTCTCAGGTGTGGACAACTAGAAATTGAGCACAAAATTTCAGTTGAGTAAGACCATACTAAATTTGATAAAGCCAGTTTATAATGCTCTCTGTGAGAAAAGATTATAAAGATGAAGCTAAGCCTAAAGTCTTTTAATCATGAAAATGAAGAAGACTCTAATATTTTAGTGTTATTTCTCCCTCTGATGAAAAATATAACATCTTTCAAAATGGTACCTGCTGCCTTGTTTTTCCATTCATTCATTTGTCTAGTCATAACCTTGTTCAGTGCCTATTTGTGTACAATATTTGTTTTTGATGTAGTTATTCCCATATGTCAATACCTCCAAAATAGTAGCTTTGATTGTGTTTCCATGAGTCTTGTACTGTTTTATTCTTTCTGTTTTGTGACTGCTTTAGCTTGCAATAGAGTCACTTCTTGGGTCTCTTTCTTCCTGTGACATCTGCTTTTTTTTGCTACTCCATAAAGATTAGCAGTAATGAGCATATCTTCAAGTTTATTTCTCATCATTTGTACCGAATCTCAGTGATCAAGAAAGGTCATCTTGGAAAGGACTCACAAGGAGCCCTGAGAGAAGGAAGAGCAGGGTGCAGCTTGCCAGTCTTATGTATACTCATTTATGGAGATATATTGAAACAGGCATTTAAAAATGTTGTTGGTGTTCAAATGTTATGCCTGACTTATTTATGACACAATTAGGCTTATTTTTATATACCAAAAAATATATTATTTCAGCTGCCGTATCATGGGTCTTAGCCATAGGGAACCTGGTCATAGTACTTATGTGACATTTTCATTGAATTCCATGAAATTTCTCAAAGACTATACAAATTGCCTTAAATAAAAATATTTCCTGGCTCTGGATCAGTTTCAATAAAGGTTTTTCTTTAAGAGAGCATTCAGAAGAACTAGATTTTCCAGAGAGAGAAATAAATAAAATATTTATACTCACTTAGATATACACAATATGCCACATAATTTTATGAAAACTGCAGATATATAAAAAAAGCAAAATATACACGGATGGCAGCTCCAAATGAATTCAAAGTTAGTTTTAGACTCTTAATGTCTAGGAATGTCCCTAGCTTGATATTTCTTACTATTCCCATAGTAAGATCACAGTAGATGATTAGAAATCTCAGTCTGAATTCTGATTACCTATTCTTACAGCTCCTCATGTGGAATTCTTAAGACCACTCACTGATCTTCAAGTGAAAGAAAAGGAAATGGCTCGATTCGAGTGTGAAATTTCCAGAGAAAATGCTAAGGTCTGTAATTATATGATACCTTGTATTGTCAGATGACTTTATGCTCACTTTTGATCTAACTAGAAAGGAAAAAATGACATTTATCAGCCCATGACTTTACTTTTTAAAGATTGTTACTTTTACATAAAATGCAAACTTGATTCTCTTTTAATATTCATTTACTGTTACTTGTAAAACTATTAGAATACCCATTTATAAACTGGAACCTTATGAAATTTCTGATTTCTGGAGTGATAGTACAGTAGATAGTACACTTGCCTTGCACATTATTGACCCAGGTTCGATGCTCACCCAGCATCCCCAAAGGTGAGTCTTGAGTGCAGAGCCAGGAGTAAACCCTGAGCAAATTGGGTGTGACCCCTCTCCCCCACATAATAAATAAAAAAGAAATGTTTATTAAAGAAACGTTTACTTAAAACCATCAGCAAATTTTTGTCTCAATTAAGAGAAAGAAATGATTGCCACTACCATTAACCCATCAACTTCAAGTCTCAACTTATAAATCTACAAAGCAAAGAAATTTGTCTGTACGGTATTAAAGTCCTCCTTTGTAATCCTTTATAAATATATGTAGTCTCAATTTAATAACTGCTAATAGTAATAGAAGTTCAATCAACTATAACTGAAGAAATGTGTTTTGGTCTTTGGGTATAGTTGAACCCACCTTGTTTGTTTTTCTTCGTAGTACTGAGTCTTATTGGTTTCTTTAATAATATACAGAATCTTAAGTCCTAAGGACACAGGTGACAAAGAACAGTAAATTTTAAAAACTTATTTATTTTTCTCAAACATAGGTTCAGTGGTTTAAAAGATGGTGCAGAAATTAAGAAGGGCAAAAAATATGACATCATATCTAAGGGGGCAGTGCGTATTCTTGTCATCAGCAAATGTCTACTGGATGATGAAGCAGAGTATTCCTGTGAAGTAAGGACTGCAAGGACTTCTGGCATGCTGACAGTCCTGGGTAAGAGTAACGTCTTTCATTTTAGTTTTCTTGAAGAGGAAGCTCTCTTTACAAAAATCTCACTCATTTTTTTTATTTTCTTACAGAAGAAGAAGCTGTTTTTACAAAAAAATCTTGCCAATATTGAAGTTAATGAAACAGACACTATAAAATTGGTTTGTGAAGTCTCCAAGCCTGGAGCAGAAGTGGTTTGGTATAAAGGGGATGACGAGATTATTGAAACAGGAAGATATGAAATGATTACCGATGGCGCAAAAGAATTCTGGTCATCCAGAATGCTCAGCTTGAAGATGCTGGCAACTACAGCTGCCGACTCCCCAGTTCTCAGACTGATGGAAAAGTCAAAGTACACGGTAGGAAAATTACAATGACTGAGAGCTGAACAAATTTATACCTGCTGCCTTTAAAATAAAGACGCTTATGTTTTCAATATCTCATAACTTTTCATCCCAGAACTTGCCGCAGAATTTATCACAAAGCCTCAGAACCTTGAAATACTTGGAAGGAGAAAAGGCTGAATTTGTCTGCACTATATCAAAGGAAACTTTCAAGTCCAGTGGAAGAGGGATGATGAGACTCTTGAGGCTGGAGATAAATATGACATTATTGCTGACGGCAAAAGCGGGTTCTAGTAGTGAAAGATGCCACCTTACAAGATATGGGAACTTACGTCGTCATGGTTGGGGCTGCCAGAGCAGCGGCTCACTTGACAGTGATTGGTGAGTTTATTTCTGTGCCTTGGGTGTGCTTATATCATTACCTAGCATACCTCTGGTTCTTCATACTATAGTCTTCCTGATTTCTTTCAGAAAAACTCAGGATTGTAGTGCCTCTCCAGGACACCCGTGTTAAGGAGCAAAAAGAAGGTGTCTTCAATTGTGAAGTTAATACTGAAGGTGCCAAAGCCAAATGGTTCAGAAATGAAGAAGCCATATTTGATAGCGCAAAATATATTATTCTCCAAAAAGACCTGATATATACCCTCAGAATTAGAGATTCACAGTTAGATGATCAAGCCAACTATAGTGTATCTCTGACTAACCATAGAGGTGAAAATGTTAAGAGTGCAGCTAATCTAATAGTGGAAGGTAAGTTGTATATATGGCATTAGTTGTTCTTAAAATTGACTTGTAAAAGCAAAGCAAAGCAATACTGTTCTTCTCTTTTACAACAGAGGAAGACCTTAGGATTGTTGAGCCTCTTCAAGATATTGAAACAATGGAGAAGAAATCTGTCACTTTCTGGTGCAAGGTGAATCGCCTCAATGCAACACTGAAGTGGACCAGAAATGGCGAAGAGGTGGCTTTTGACAATCGTGTTATATATAGAGTTGATAAATACAAGCACTCTCTCATCATTAAAGACTGTGGCTTCCCAGATGAGGGTGAATACATTGTTACTGCTGGACAAGATAAATCTGTGGCTGAGCTGCTCATCATAGAAGCCCCTACAGAGTTTGTGGAGCACTTGGAAGATCAGACTGTCACTGAGTTTGACGATGCTGTCTTTTCCTGCCAACTCTCCAGGGAGAAAGCAAATGTAAAATGGTACAGAAATGGGAGAGAAATCAAAGAAGGCAAAAAGTAAGTGAAGGCCTCTTTATCTCTATAGCAATACTTTCGACAACAGTAGTTTATATACAAGCTATTCAATGCAATGTTTTTCTACAGGTACACATTTGAAAAAGATGGGAGTATACATAGACTTATCATAAAAGATTGCAGGCTGGATGATGAATGTGAATATGCTTGTGGAATAGAAGACAGGAAGTCGCGAGCTAGACTTTTTGTGGAAGGTGCGTGCTAAAGGAATGGACTGTGCTAATATTAGCATATTTTAAAAGTGGTTAATCCAAACACAAATACATTTGTATTTATTTCTTATTAGAAATCCCTGTTGAAATCATCAGGCCTCCCCAAGATATTCTTGAGGCCCCTGGTGCTGATGTTGTCTTTTCGCTGAGCTCAACAAAGATAAGGTGGAAGTCCAGTGGCTAAGAAACAATATGGTTATTGTTCCTGGTGACAAATACCAGATGATGAGCGAAGGAAAGATACATCGGCTACAAATTTGTGACATTAAGCCCCGTGACCAGGGAGAATACAGATTCGTTGCCAAAGACAAAGAAGCCACAGCTAAGCTTGAGCTGGCAGGTAAGTCCCTTTCTTTTCTTTCCAAATATTATCACACTATCACAGATATTATAGCAATTTCAGATTTCAGAATTGAAAAGCGAGATATTTATGAAAGTTTTTTTTTTATTTCTGTTAAGTTAAATTTTGTTTTTACTGTTGGCATTTCCCTTACAAAAAAAATGTCCCGAGTAAGAGAACAGTGAAAGCCTTCCTCTTTACATGCCAAAGCCTTGAATAACAGTTCGAGCATATGCAATCTCGATTCTATTTAATAGTTTTGATTTAATTAACTTACAGAATCTGCCTATATCCTGAGAGTCTTCATAACAAACCTAGAATCAAAAACCTATTTTCTTTCTCTCTGTTTTTTTTTTTTTTTGCTTTTTGGGTCACACCCGGCGATGCTCAGGGGTTACTCCTGGCTCTGCACTCAGGAATTACTCCTGGCGGTGCTCGGGGACCATATGGGATGCCAGGGATCGAACCCGGG
The DNA here is from genome assembly GCA_021461705.1 of Cryptotis parvus. Lineage (NCBI taxonomy): Eukaryota > Metazoa > Chordata > Mammalia > Eulipotyphla > Soricidae > Cryptotis > Cryptotis parvus. Next base: position 150,709 of record JAJIBD010001294.1, on the reverse strand, counting down.
CCGGCACAGGCCAGCCGCATGCAAGGCAAATGCCCTACCCGCTGGACTATCGCTCCGCCCCCAAACCCTATTTTCATCCTAACATTAATGGGACCTCTTTCACACCCTGACCTAGCTTACAATATACTTTTCACAGATTATCAGTATGAAAAATCCATTAGTGGACATGACAAAAAATGTTTGGTTTGTCTTGAACAACACATAAGATGTCTGTTTTATTTAAAAGAAAATGCTGGGCTTTAGAGATAGTTCGAGGTTTAAGGTGCTTGCTTTGAAATTAAGCCAGGGCTGCCTTGATCCCTGGCACAGCCTATGGTCTCCCAAATCCCACCAGAGGTCACTCCTGAGTGCAAAGCAGGAATACTTCCTAAGCACCACTGGGTGAGGTTCAAACCCCTTTTCTCCATAAAGTGGTGTGGAATCACATGTTTAACTCTCTGTTGAGCCTGTTCCTATTTTTGGCATGTCATGAATTTTTGTTCCCTGAGGTCTTATTCAGCAGTGTTCAGTTCCTACTCTTAACTCTGTGTTCAGGGATCACTCCTGGTGAAACCTTACCTGCTGTACTATTTCTCTAGCCTCAGTCTTAGACTTTTTAAGTAAGTTAGAAGACTGCCAATCAGTGTTCTCTGCCTTAAAGTTATTGTAATGGCCTTCAAAGCTTTTGTAGTTAATATTTGCTAATAAATGCATAATAAAGAAGCTAAGGCAAAGCTGAATTACAACAAATAACTGAAAGAAAACTTTCCACAAATTATTTTCCCCACTAGCGGCACCTAAAATCAAGACAGCAGATCAAGACCTCGTTGTTGATGCTGGCCAGCCTCTGACGATGGTGGTGCCCTATGATGCCTATCCCAAAGCAGAAGCTGAATGGTTTAAAGAAAATGAAGCGCTGTCCTCAAAGACTGTTGACACTACAGCTGAGCAAACTTCTTTCAGAATTTTAGAAGCTAAGAAAGGAGACAAAGGAAGATATAAAATTGTGCTTCAGAACAAACATGGAAAAGCAGAAGCATTCATCAATTTACAAGTAATTGGTAAGTCCTCACATCACTCATATTTAATTGGCATAGCACAACTGAAACCCTCATAATTTTCTAAAAAATTATATCTGCATTTCAGATGTTCCTGGACCAGTACGTAATTTAGAAGTGACAGAAACTTTTGATGGTGAAGTTAGTCTTGCTTGGGAGGAGCCATTAACTGACGGTGGAAGCAAAATCATAGGCTATGTTGTTGAAAGACGTGACATCAAGAGAAAAACTTGGGTTTTGGCCACTGACAGTGCAGACAGTTGTGAATTTACTGTCTCTGGACTACAAAAAGGAGGCATTGAGTATCTATTCCGTGTGAGTGCAAGAAATAGAGTTGGTACTGGTGAACCTGTAGAAACTGACAGTCCTGTGGAAGCAAAGAGTAAATATGGTAAGAATTTTTTTAAGTAAATTGCAAGCTAGCTTATTTTTACTTTTATTCCCTGATATAACCAAAGTCTGTGTTTCCTTCTTTGATAATATCCAGATGTTCCAGGTCCTCCTTTAAATGTAACCATCACTGATGTGAATAGATTTGGTGTCTCATTAACATGGGAACCACCAGAGTATGACGGAGGTGCTGAGATCACAAACTACATCATTGAATTAAGGGACAAGACTTCTATCAGATGGGATACTGCCATGACAGTGAAAGCTGAGGAACTGTCTGCAACTGTCACTGATGTGGTGGAAGGACAGGAGTATAGTTTCCGGATCAGAGCCCAAAACCGTATTGGAGTTGGAAAACCAAGTGCAGCCACACCGTTTGTCAAAGTTGCTGATCCAATTGGTAAGTCCCTCAAAAAGGAAATAATTACTTCATAAAATGTAGAGACGAGGTCTACTAATTTAAATTAAAGCTAATAAAAATGTACATCAGAAAAATTTGAACAAACATTTATATAAATCCAGAGTATACCGATTTTTTTGTGAACTCAGTAAACCTGATAATTATTGTCCTCATTAATTGTAGACTAATTAAATGTCACACTTCAACTCTGCTTCCATTATAGAGAGACCAAGTCCTCCTGTAAACCTAAATTCCTCAGATCAGACTCCAGTCATCAGTTCAGCTCACGTGGGAACCTCCTCTGAAAGATGGAGGAAGCCCTATAATAGGCTATATCATTGAACGATGTGAAGAGGGGAAAGATAACTGGATTCGTTGCAATATGAAACCTGTCCCTGAACTGACTTACAAGGTAGGATATTTCATATAAAATATTCAGTGTATGACCATAGAACTGAATGTGTTGATTTTTACAGATACTAATTCATTATTTTAGGTAACTGGATTGCAAAAGGGAAATAATTATCTCTACCGAGTTTCTGCAGAAAATGCTGCTGGTGTTTCAGATCCATCTGAAATTCTTGGACCTCTCACTGCTGATGATGCATTTGGTAACTAGACATATCTTTTCATAAGGGAGCATCATATAGCTACTTTGGGGGCATCAAGGACTTAAACTACCATAAATTAATTAATTTTTCTTATTGGTAGCTGAACCAACAATGGATTTAAGTGCATTTAAAGATGGTCTGGAAGTTATTGTCCCCAATCCCATCAAGATCCTGATTCCAAGCACAGGCTACCCAAGGCCAACTGCAACCTGGTCTATTGAAGATAAAGTACTAGAAGAAGAGAACCGTGTAAAAATAAAAACTATATCTGCCTATGCTGAATTAGTCATTTCCCCAAGTGAACGCTCTGACAAGGGTGTTTATACACTAACATTAGAAAATCCTGTGAAAACAATTACTGGGGAAATTGATGTCAATGTAATTGGTAAGGATCTTAACTTTTTATCTGAATTAATTTGACAGTATTAACACAAATTGATTCATCACTAATAGTACTGAACTTATGCCTGCATTTTTTCAGCCCGCCCAAGTGCACCCAAAGAACTAAAATACAGTGACATAACCAAGGACACAGTGCATTTGACTTGGGAACCACCAGATGATGACGGAGGAAGTCCATTAACTGGATATGTTATTGAAAAGCGAGAGGTCAGCCGGAAAACATGGACTAAAGTAAGTTTTGAACAACAACGAGCATCTATACAGCAGTTCCAAAGAAGAAAGAGCATAGGAAAAAAAATTCCAGAATTCTAAAGTGCCATGAATCGTTTAGATGTATGCTTATTTCTACCTTTACATTGCTGAGGGAGTACGGTATAAATGTAAAAGTTTAAATGTTGTTTTAAAGTTTCTGTCATGTATTTCTTTTCCTTTTTTTACTTTTTTTATTATGCCACCATGAAATAAAGTTACAAAGATGTTCATGATTGGGTTTCAGTCATATGGTGTTCCAGCACCTGTACCTCCACAGTGCCCTATTAACACCACCAATGGCCCGCCATTCCCCCTCCCACCTGTGTGCCTGCCTCTGTTAGCAGGCACTTTTCCTATCTTCTCCTTTTCCTTCTCCTCTTCTTCCTCCTCCTCCTTTTTCTCTCTTTCTCTTCTCTTACACATTGAAGTATCTCAATGTTTTGATGTTGTCTTGCCACTTGAGATACTTCAAAGATTTATGTATTTGCCTCATTTTGCGAGTTCATGAAATTGTTTAGGTACATAATAAAAATGAAAAATCTTTACCCTCTATTGCCTAATAGATACTCCCATTAAGTTGTAAGCCATTCTAAGAACACTGTATTTTTTCCTAAGTCATTCTAATGACATTTAGCTTTCTGATGGTGATAGTTCTACACAGTTTACTAGATTTTCTTTGTTGATCTACCAGTTTTTCTCCTGTTTATATTCATTACTGTTTGTAAATTTCAAATTGAAGCTACATTTCTATTAAGTGGGTAGAATCAAACTTATTTGCCACTTTTAATAGATATATATATATGTATTGTAAGAGTTTGCCTTACATAAAAGATTAAGTATTAGTTTCACTTGGATTTTTCCTAATATGAAATTAATATAAGAATAATTTTAATATCAAAATAATTTCTATTAATGTTCTTGCTCGCAGTAAAATAAATAAAAATAGGCCCTTTTGATATAGGCTAAGGATTTCAGAAAACAACTCACTACTGTATTTTTATCCCAGGTTATGGATAATGTGACTGACCTAGAATTCACAGTTCCTGATCTTATTCAAGGAAAAGAATATTTATTTAAAGTCTGTGCTTGTAACAAGTGTGGCCCTGGAGAACCTGCCTACACTGATGAACCTGTAAATATGTCAGCTCCTGCAAGTAAGTATATTTCTGGTGATTACAGACATTGACTGTTGTGACCTGTTTTCACTTTAGCCAATCTTTTCCAAAGTGTCCAGTGGGGGCAGGTTAGAATCAAGGTGCAGTTGTGGCAATGGGATGGTTTCTGTTTTCTTAAAGATTTAGATTTCCAGAGGGAATATTTTCTTCTAAAAAGGGGTTAATAAACCAAATAAGTTTGGGAGTCCCTGCACAGACCTAGAATTGAAGTGATGATGCAAATTGTGCGTTGGCAATAAGGTGAATTTAGAGATGACCTGTCTAAGAAAGATTCATTTTCAATTATCACAGCGGTGCCTGATCCACCAGAGAATGTTAAATGGAGAGATCGAACAGCTAAGAGCATCTTCCTAACATGGGATCCACCTAAATTTGATGGTGGTTCAAGGATCAAAGGATATATAGTTGAAAAATGTCCTCGTGGTTCTGATCGATGGGTTGCCTGTGGAGAACCTGTTGCAGATACAAAGTACGTTTTTAATTGTTTGACATAAGCACGCATGCTTGTGTTGTTCATTAAAATAAGCTTTCTTTTGTAAATATGGATATTTTAATTAATTTATATTTTTAAAAAATTTATAAATATGAATATTTTCCTGCCGTGGCTCTGAGTTCAAATTGATGAACAACGGAAGTGACAAGTGACAAGAATATTTTTAAAAATTATAGACCTCATTATAGGCCTCATTCCCGTGACCTGAAGGAATGGTCTGAGGCTCTTTGTATTCTATGAGCGAGCAGATGCCCTTGGGCTACACTAGCACAGAAAGGACTTATGGAGATGTTACTGGTGCCCGCTCAAGCAAATCGATGAACAATGGGAAGACAAGTGATACAAGTGATGAATAATTTTAATTGAGCATTCCCTGAATATATCTACTAGTCTTTTTCTTTTAGTTGCGCACTATTCAAGCAATTCAAGCACTATTCATCAAGCAATGCAGAATTAACTTAAAGAATTTTGGAAATACCACACAAATACTATAGAAAGAAACAGGCTATATGCACTATTGTAAAATATTCTTTTCTTCTGACAGAATGGAGGTGACAGGGCTTGAAGAAGGCCAATGGTATGCATACCGTGTGAAGGCCTTGAATAGGCAAGGTGCTAGCCTACCAAGCAAACCGACGGAAGAAATCCAGGCTGTGGACACACAAGGTATGTATTTAATTTTTTACTAAACCTCTGACTTGAATTCTACTTAAACTTGCTAACGTTTTAAATATTTTTCCCAATTTAGAGGCTCCTGAAATTTTCCTTGACGTAAAGCTTCTTGCTGGGCTCACTGTAAAAGCAGGAACTAAGATTGAGCTTCCTGCCACTGTAACTGGAAAACCCGAACCTCAGATAACTTGGACAAAGGCTGATTCACTTTTGAAGCAGGACAAAAGAATAACTATTGAAAATGTGCCGAAAAAGTCCACAGTGACTATTGTTGATAGTAAGAGAAGTGACACAGGCACATACATCATCGAAGCTGTGAATGCTTGTGGTCGAGCCACTGCTGTGGTAGAAGTGAATGTCTTAGGTAAGTGATGCTCTCATTTTAAAAAATAAGACCAAAATTCTTTTCAGCACCTAGTAAAAATGAAACACGATTTGGGACCAGAGACATAATAGAGAGGCTAAGACACTTGCCCTGGGTGTGGCCAGCCTATCCTGTAAATCCTCTGAGCATTACTAGGAGTAAGCCCTGAGCACGACCAGATGTGGTCCCAGTCCCATGTCCCAAAATATATATATAAATAAGAATAAGAAGAAATATGAATTAAAATGTTTTCCTACTACATGTGACTTATCATCTTCAGATAAACCTGGACCACCAGCTGCCTTTGACATCACAGATGTGACTAATGAATCCTGCTTTCTCACCTGGAACCCACCAAGAGATGACGGTGGATCTAAAATCACAAACTATGTTGTGGAGAGAAAAGCAACTGACAGTGATGTGTGGCATAAGCTCTCCTCGACTGTCAAGGATACCAATTTCAAGGCAACCAAATTAACACCCAATAAAGAATACATCTTCAGAGTTGCTGCAGAAAACATGTACGGTGTTGGTGAGCCAGTTCAGGCCTCTCCAATCATAGCCAAATATCAGTTTGGTAAGTTTCTCATTGATGAGTTGGGAAAACAAAAAAGAGAAAACAATGCTTATGTGAAACTTGAATTTAGATGTTATCTTTATATATAAGATATTTAACATATATATGTATATATATATTTATTTGCTCTATCCATAGATCCTCCTGGACCTCCAACTCGCCTAGAACCTTCTGATATCACTAAGGATGCTGTGACCCTCACATGGTGTGAGCCAGATGATGATGGTGGCAGCCCCATCACTGGTTATTGGGTTGAAAGATTAGATCCTGATACTGATAAATGGGTTAGGTGCAATAAGATGCCAGTAAAGGACACGACATATAGGTACGCCTAAAATGTTAAAACAACAATATATACAAATTCTCATTCTTTAGAAATTTTTTAATTGCTCATGACTCAAAATTTCTATATTTTTAATATTTCACTTATGTTTTCTATTGCCACAATTTTTACATAATATAAATTCTATTTAAGGATAGACTTCCTAATTTATTATAAAATGTTAACTTTATATATAAAATCACTTTATATTTTAATAATAAAATTTTATTATTAAATGTTAACTTCTTAGAAGTTCCAAGATATTTTGTTTCTAATATATTATGATAATGATAACAGTTACAGTTATTAGCATTGATTTTGTACATTTTACCACAACTGAAATATAGAGCAGTAATTTTAAACTTCTATTGGGACATTTCAGTTAGATTTCCAAATCAGTTTTTATAAGTTAAATAAGACATCTTTGATGAAAAATAAATAGATGCTGTTGCTTCTCATCATGATGTTAAGTACGCACTTATTCCTAATTCAGAGTGAAGGGTCTTACCAATAAGAAAAAATACAGATTCCGTGTGCTGGCTGAGAATCTTGCTGGACCTGGAAAACCAAGTAGATCAACAGAACCAATCTTAATAAAGGATCCCATAGGTAAGTGTGCCTGTTTTCATGTGGCTGTTCTGAAGCTTCTATTAACCTTATTGAACAAACTGAGTAATATTTTCATTTCATTGACTTGCAGATCCTCCTTGGCCTCCTGGAAAGCCAACTGTAAAAGATGTAGGAAAAACATCATTAGTTTTGAATTGGACAAAACCAGAACATGATGGAGGGGCAAAGATTGAGTCTTATGTAATTGAAATGCTGAAGACTGGAACAGACGACTGGGTCAGAGTGGCGGAAGGGGTTCCCACCACTGAGCATTTGCTGACGGGACTCATGGAAGGCCAGGAATACTCATTCCGGGTTAGAGCTGTGAACAAGGCGGGGGAAAGTGAGCCCAGTGAGCCCAGTGATCCTGTGCTTTGCCGGGAGAAACTATGTAAGTCTCTCATGGTATCACTTGTATCACTTGTCTTCCCGTTGTTCATCGATTTGCTCGAGCTGGCACTAGTAACATCTCCATACGTCCTGTCACAGGACGTATGTGCAGCCCTCAAACCATTCCCTTCAGGTCATGGGAATGAGGTCTATAATTGTTACTGGTTTTTGGCATATCAAATACAACACAGGTAGCTTGCCAGGCTCTGCTGTGTGAGTGGGATACTCTTGCAGTAGCCTCTCATGATGTTTCTGCGCGAGACGGGAAACATCAGCTTTTCTGCTGGGTGGAGCTCTGATAAGCTGTGGAGTCTGGATGTTGAAAATAGCTGTCCTCATGGTGTGGGGGTTCCTCTGGATTCTTGAGAGGCTCTGCTGGGATGGTGGACCAGGGTTAGAACCTGTCTTCCCTCATGGGCACCTCATGATCAGTTGGGCACAGGGAGAGCAGGTAGCAGCTCTGCCCCTGTATCTGAGTCTCTGGATCAGGCATACCTGGGCTTTAAATAAACATCTGTAGGGTGGGACTCTGAGGAGCAGAGCTTGTGATCAGCTCTTCTGCTGGGTGGAGCTCTGAACAGCTGTGGAGTCCGGATGTTGAAAATGGCACCCGTCATGGTGTGGGGTTCCTCTGGCTTTTTGCGAGGCTCTGCTGAACACTAGAATACAAATAAACTCTAGAATACAAAAAACACCATTTATTCCCTCCCATCCCACCCCCTCAGTTCTAGTCATTCTGCTCTGAGGGCCATGCTGTAGCTGTAAACTAACTTGTTTAAGTCTTCAAATGAACCTGGCTTAGTTCTACTTGCTGTAATTTACACACACTAAAGCAAAACCTCTCAGACCTACTGCTTTTGACCTCATGATGGGAGGTAAGCATGAGCTGGCTGTTGGTCAGTGCAGTAAGCTTCTATAGCACTGACAAACAATTCCTGCAAACTCATCTTTCTCTCCCCAGCTGGACTTCAGAGTCCTTGAGCACGTGGTCAACTCCTCGTTCCGCTGACCACCTTTTCTTGCATTGGACAGAGTAAACTGGAACCTGGCTGAGTCAGTTTACTCTCATGGTATAGGTCATAAAAAATCTTAGAGAAATCTATTTGGGGACTACAGGATGAGAAAATATGAAAATGTTATTAGCAAATTACTTCATCCTTGTTTCATGATTTCTTGGTGACTATTGGAGGAGTTAGTAAGGGCTGACCATTGGACAAGTTTAAACATTAATTTGTTCTCTTTTTCTTTTCAGATCCTCCATCACCACCTCGCTGGCTTGAAGTTATTAATATCACAAAAAATACAGCAGACCTAAAGTGGACAGTTCCTGAAAAAGATGGAGGGTCCCCCATCACCAATTACATTGTGGAAAAAGAGATGTGAGACGTAAAGGCTGGCAAACAGTGGACACTACCGTTAAGGACACAAAGTGCACAGTCACCCCACTTACTGAGGGCTCTTTATATGTGTTCCGAAGTTGCTGCAGAAAATGCCATTGGGCAGAGTGACTACTGTGAAATTGGGGACTCTGTTCTGGCCAAAGATACCTTTAGTAAGTTCTCTCACTTTAACTTCATGACATCATTCTTTGGATTATGTTTTTCCACCTGGTTTTCTAACCTTTTGGATTTTTTAATATATATTTTATTATACCACTGTGAGATATACAATTACAAAGATGTTCATGTTTGGGTTTACGCCATACAGTATTCCAGCACCCATCCCTCCACCAGTGCCCATTTACCACCAACAATGTCTCCAATTCCCCTCCCCCTCCCCTAGCCTGCCTCTATGGCAGGTACTTTATCTCTTTCTCTCTCTCTCTCCCTCCCTCTTTTTCTTTCTCTTTTCCTCTCTCTCTCTTCCTTCTCTTACAAACTGTGGATTGTAATACATACATTTAGAGGTTATCATGTCTATCTTTTGCTTATATTCGGTGCTCTGTTCTAGGATGGTATTATCACTTTTAACAGTTATTGGTACACTGTTCCCTTCTCCATTTTGCCTAACCTCTGACTCCCACACATTTGTGGTAGATTCCACCTTTGACAAGACCTCGTGATCCATGTTTTGCCTGACCTTTGATATTGGTATCATAGTAACCATATACATATATATGTATATGTGTATATGTATACATATATTTATGCCATGAAAATAAATGCAGTCATTCTTATCTCTTTTTCTTTCTGGCTAATTTCACTCAACACGATCCTCTCCAGGTCCATTTATAGGCAAATTTCATAGCTTCATTTTTTTCTAACAGCTGCATAGTATTCCATTGTGTAGATGTACCAGAGTTTCTTTTTTTTTTATTTTTTTATTATACCACCGTGAAACATACAATTACAAAGGTGTTCATAATTGGTTCTTGGTAATACAGTATTCCAGCACCCATCCCTCCACCAGTGCCCCATTTCCACCACCAATGTACCCCTCCCCCCCACCCCCCAGGCCGCCTTAATAGCAGGTACCCCAGTTTCCTCTCTTTCTCTCTCTATCTCTCTCTCTGTCTCTGCATCTCTCTCCCTCTTATTTTACACATTGTGGCTAACCCTGCAGATATTTAGAGTTTATCACTTAAGTCTCTTTGTGTATATTCAGTGGTGAGTTTTAATCTGCCATTACCATTTCCCATATTTATTAAAACACTGGTATCTATTTACATCCTATTAATGAATCCAGTCATTCTATATCTGTCCTTTTCCTTCTGACTAATTTCACTCAGCATGATAGACTCCATGTCCATCCATTTGCAGGTAAATTTCATAATTTCATCCTTTCTGACAGCCGCATAGTATTCCATAGTGTAGATGAACCACAGTTTCTTTAGCCAGTCCTCTGTTCTCGGGCATTTAGGTTGTTTCCAGATTCTAGCTATAGTGAATAGCGCAGAGATGAATAAAGAAGTACAGATAGTGTTTCTGCTCTGTGTTTTTCGGTCTCTAGGGTATATTCCCAGGAGTGCTATTGCTGGATCAAATGGGAGCTCAATATCTAGCTTTCGGAGGAATGCCCATATTGTTTTCCAAAAGGGCTGGACCAGTCGGCACTCCCACCAGCAGTGGATGAGAGTCCCTTTTTCCCCCACATCCACGCCAGCACTGTACCAGAGTTTCTTTATCCAGACATCAGTTCTTGAGCACTCTGGTTGTTTCCAGATTCTGGCTATTGTGAATAGTGCTGCTATGAAAATAGAAGTGCGGATGGTGTTTCCACTGTGTGTTTTTGGCTTCCCAGGGTTTATTCCCATGAGTGGTATGGCTGAGTCAAATGGGAGCTCAATTTTTAGTCTTTGGAGGAATGTCCATATTGTTTTCCAAAAAGGCTGTACCAGTCGATATTCCCACCAACAATGGATGAGAGTTCCCTTTTCCCCACATCCACGCCACTTATTGTTCTTGCTCTTTTGGATATGCACCAGTCTCTGTGGTATGAGATGATATCTCATTGTTGTTTTGATTTGCATCTCTCTGATAATTAGTAATAATGAGCATGTTTTTCATATGTCTTTTGGCCATTCAAATTTCTTCCTTGTCGAAGTTTCTGTTCATTTCTTCTCCCCATTTTTCAATGGGGTTGGCTGCTTTCTTCTTTTAAAGTTCTATCAGTGACTGACATATCCTGGATATCAACCCCTTATCAGATGGGTACTGGGTGAATATTCTTTCCCATTCTGTGGACTCTTTTGTATCTTGATCACTGTTTCTTTTGAGGTGCAGAAGCTTTTTAGTTTCATGTAGTCCCACATGTTGATCTTTGCTTCTAGTTCATTTTTTAGTTAATCATTGTGTTTTTATTTCAGCTACACCTGGACCACCCTATGCTCTGGCAGTGGTTGATGTGACAAAACGACACGTTGATCTGAAATGGGAGCCACCGAAAAATGATGGTGGAAGACCAATACAGAGGTAGGATTTTTCCAACTTATAAGTAATAATTTTTCTAGTAACTGAAAATTCTTATCTTTGCTCTTTTCTACGAATGTTAATGAAATGCTTTGGTATTTTAATAGATATATCATTGAGAAGAAAGAGAAACTAGGTACCCGTTGGGTGAAAGCTGGAAAGACCTCAGGACCTGACTGTAATTTCAGAGTAACTGATGTCATTGAAGGAACAGAGGTCCAGTTTCAGGTTCGGGCAGAAAATGAAGCTGGAGTTGGTCACCCAAGTGAACCCACAGAAATCCTATCAATTGAAGACCCAACAAGTAAGTAGTACTTATTGTGCGAAAAGTACTGTGAGGAATCTAACAGTGAGAATGTGGATGTGAAATGTTTCACTCTTTTTTTTCAGGTCCTCCTTCACCTCCTCTTGACCTGCATGTGACTGATGCTGGAAGAAAGCACATTGACATTGCTTGGAAACCCCCAGAGAAAAATGGCGGAAGTCCTATTATAGGATACCATATTGAAATGTGTCCAGTAGGCACCGAGAAATGGATGCGAGTAAATTCTCGTCCAGTAAAGGACTTGAAGTTCAAAGTTGAGGAAGGAGTTGTTCCTGACAAGGAGTATGTTCTCCGAGTAAGAGCTGTCAATGCTGTTGGTGTCAGTGACCCATCTGAAATCTCTGAAAATGTTGTTGCCAAAGACCCAGACTGTAAGAGCACAGAGGTTTTTTTTTTACATATAATTAATAAAATAGGCTTTTCTTACACATTTCATTTTGATGCACATTTTCTTCTTTTTTTTGAATTATACTTTATAGGCAAGCCAACAATTGATCTGGAGACACATGACATTGTTGTTATCGAAGGGGAAAAGTTAAGAATTCCTGTTCCCTTCAGAGCTGTACCAGTTCCAACCGTTAGTTGGCATAAAGATGGCAAAGAGGTTAAAGAAAGTGACAGATTAACAATGAAGAGTGATCATGTTTCTGCACATCTTGAAGTCCCTAAGAGTGTCCATGCAGATGCTGGAGTTTACACCATTACACTGGAGAATAAGCTTGGCTCAGCAACTGCTTCAATTAACGTCAAAGTTATAGGTAATCCATCTTCAGTGAAATATCAAATATTCTCTCACATTGGAAAAATATAGGTTAACTTCACTTTATAATAAAAACAGCTTTATTAATTGGCCATTTGTATATTAAATTCCTTTAAGATATAAGATTTATAAGAAAATAACATTAATTCTAAAATTATATAAGTATAATTCGAAAATATATAAAGTGTCATTTATATTGAGTCAAAAGAGGTTGTACAGGGGTTAAAGTGTTTGTCTTGCATACAGCAAATTTCTAGCTGACTGTAACATCCATAGGGCACTGCCAGGTGTGATCATTGAGCACAAAGCCAGGAGTAAATCCTAAGCACTTCTAAATGTGACCCCAAACAAAAATAGTATAGAAATAAATTTCACTTAGTTTATGTCAATATGTTATTTGTATAATTTAAATAAAAATATACTATGACATAGCATATACTCATATACTTTGAGTTTGAATATGTATTTAACTATATTTGTATTTTTCCAAAGAGTTCTTGAATTTTGTGTCAGCTTTTATATTAATGTTTCAGTTTGTAATATTAATTCTCACTTTAATTTATAATAGGCCTACCTGGACCATGCAAAGACATTAAAGCAAGTGAAGTGACCAAGAGTTCTTGTAAATTAACCTGGGAACCTCCAGATTATGACGGTGGAAGCCCAATTCTTCATTATGTCCTGGAGCGCAGAGAAGCTGGGAGAAGGACATATATACCAGTCATGTCTGGTGAAAACAAACTGTCTTGGACCGTAAAAGATCTCATACCAAACTGTGAATATTTCTTCCGTGTTAAAGCTGTCAACAAGATTGGTGGAGGAGAATACATTGAACTGAAAAATCCAGTCATTGCTCAAGATGCAAAGCGTAAGTTTCAGCATGGATATAATACAGTTAGGAATCAATATGCATTTTTTTCATTGAAGTAAGATTAATTTATTGATATGAACTTTTTTTCTATTTTTTTTCAGAGCCCCCTGATCCACCTGTGGATGTTGAGGTTCATAATCCAACAGCTGAGGCAATGACTATTACCTGGAAGCCACCTTTATTTGATGGAGGAAGCAAGATAATGGGTTATATCATAGAAAAGCTGGTTAAGGGGGGAAGACAGATGGAAAAGATGCAATGAACACCTGGTTCCAGTCCTGACCTATACAGCAAAAGGACTTGAAGAAGGAAAAGAATACCAATTCCGTGTGAGAGCAGAAAACGCTGCTGGTATTGGTCAACCTTCTCGAGCCACTCCACCAACCAAAGCTGTAGATCCTATTGGTAAGTTTTGTTTAATAGGGCTGCTATTCTCCCATTGTAAAATAAATGATAAAATGTTTTGTCAGCTATTTTATGTAATTTAAAATAATTACTATTTACAATAATTACAGATGCCCCCAAAATCATCATGAGAACAAGTCTGGAAGTGAAACGAGGTGATGATATAGTACTCGATGCAACTATTTCTGGATCACCTTACCCTGCTCTTACCTGGCTAAAGGACGAGCAAGTTATTACACCAGAGGAAATTAAGAAGCGAGCAGCACCAGTGGTTCGGAGGAAGAAAAGATGAAGCTCAAGAAGAAGAGCCATTTGTCCTGCCTCTAACAGAGCGTTTGAGCATTGACAATAGTAAAAAAGGAGAATCTCAGCTACGTGTTCGTGATTCTGTTCGACCTGACCATGGCCTATATATGATCAAAGCCGAGAATGACCACGGCACCGCTAAAGCTCCCTTGTACTGTCATTGTGTTAGGTAAGGAGCTAAAACTGCTTCCCAGTGAGAGATGTCTGTAAAAGAACTTCAGGAAAACATAAGAAGAAAGAACTTTAAGGAGAATTAAAATAATTTAGAAATGAGTTATCTTAAGTATCATTTTCTTGCACATGCAAAAGAAACTAACTGACCTTATTATACATTAACTAAATATAAGGATAGAAAGATTTGGGGAAAGTGGAAGTTTTGACAAAGAAACATGCTAATATGTATATTTTCCACTGTACCCTTTCTTACCTGCTCTTTTTGCATTAGATACACCCGGACCACCAATCAATTTTGTGTTTGAAGATATTAGAAAGGACTCTGTTCTCTGTAAATGGGAACCACCCCTTGATGATGGTGGCAGTGAAATAATAAACTACACTTTGGAAAAGAAAGACAAGACAAAACCTGACTCAGATTGGATGGCTGTTACTTCAACAGTTAGACATTGTAAATATTCAGTAACAAAACTGATTGAAGGAAAAGAATACCTCTTCCGTGTAAGAGCTGAAAATAAATTTGGACCTGGACCGCCATGTATTTCAAAGCCACTTCTAGCTAAAGACCCATTTGGTAAGGTCCCTCTAGCACCAAAACTTTGCCCTTTTGTCATATTATTTGGAATATATTATCATAGCCTGTAAATTTGATTTTCATATCGTATTAGGTAATTAATTCAAATACACTATCTGTTTTTATTAGAACCACCTGATGCACCTAATAAACCCATTGTGGAAGATGTTACCAGCAACAGTATGCTAGTAAAATGGAATGAACCAAAAGATAATGGAAGCCCCATCTTAGGTTACTGGCTTGAAAAACGTGAGGTTAATAGTACACATTGGTCTCGTGTCAACAGAAGTCTTCTAAATTCTTTGAAGACCAAAGTAGAAGGTCTCTTAGAAGGACTCACATACGTCTTCAGAGTATGCGCAGAAAATGCAGCTGGACCTGGAAAATTCAGCCCCCTTCAGATCCCAAAACTGCAAGAGATCCAATTTGTAAGTGTTTTTATTTTTTTAAAGAAAAAACTGAGCTATTTGGGGTCAGAAGGAAAGCACAGTGGGTGCTTGTCTTAAGTATGATAAACCTGGTTCAATCCCAAGCACCAGCAGGAGTAATTCGTAAGCATAGAGCCATAGAGCCAGGCCTGAGCACAACCACATGTAGTCTCACAAAAGCTAAATAAATAAATAAATAAATAAATAAATAAAAAACGGAACATAGCATGGTAATTATAATTAACAATAATGTATTATACACCTAAGAACTGTGAAGAAAAAATATATTTTATCCGTTATTGCTACCAAATAAATGAGATAACTTTGTGAAAGAGGAGTTAACTAATCTTACTGTGTTAATCATTTTACAATGCATCATTGAATCCTTGTTTATACTTTACGTTTACATATGTTATATGGATCTACTTTCATTATAGCTCCACCTGGACCACCTGTTCCAAGAATAGCTGACACAAGTACTACAACTATTGAACTAGAATGGGAACCCCCCGCTTTCAATGGTGGTGGGGAAATTATTGGCTACTTTGTGGATAAGCAGTTGGTTGGCACAAATGAATGGTCACGTTGCACAGAGAAAATGATCAAGGCCCGCCAGTACACTGTCAAAGAAATTCGAGAGGGGGCTGATTACAGACTTCGGGTGAGTGCTGTCAATGCCGCAGGTGAAGGGGCCACCTGGAGAAACGGGACCTGTTACTGTGGCTGAACCACAAGGTAATTAAAAGTTATAGAAATAAAATTATGAATATTATCCAGTGTAGGTTTTTTCTTTCATCTTGGACTAACAGACAACTATTCTTTTTTAACAGAGCCTCCAAATGTAGAACTAGATGTTTCTGTCAAAGGTGGAATACAAATAATGGCTGGGAAGACTCTTAGAATTCCAGCAGAGATAACTGGTCGCCCAGCACCAACAAGAGTATGGGCCATAGATGAAGGGGAGCTGGATAAAGAGCGTGTTGTAATAGAAAATGTTGGAACCAAATCTGAACTAATTATCAAGGAAGCACAGAGAAAAGATCATGGAAGATATGTGATAACAGCTACCAACAACTCTGGTTCCAAATCTGCCGCAGTCAGGGTAGAAGTTTTTGGTAAGAAATGTTCATGAGTTTCCATAGGGTTTTCTCATTCAATACTGTTTTATTACATTGATTTTATTATTGTTGCTTCATATTTTCAGATGTACCCGGTCCAGTTCTTGACTTAAAACCTGTTGTAACAAACAGAAAGATGTGTCTGCTGAACTGGTCTGATCCAGCAGATGATGGAGGAAGTGAAATCACAGGCTTTATTATTGAAAGAAAAGAAGCCAAGATGCATACTTGGAGACAATCTATAGAGACTGATAGATCTAAATGTGACATCACAGGTCTCATTGAGGGGCAAGAGTATAAATTCCGTGTTATTGCCAAAAAATAAGTTTGGTTGTGGCCCTCCTGTTGAAATTGGACCAATTCTTGCAGTTGATCCTTTAGGTAAAGCATATTTTTCATTTGTTTATCAAACAAATACTGTTTACTTTGAATCATGTCATTTAATTATTTAGCTTCAAATTCTCAATAATTTCAGGTTCTGTGGGTAGATAGAATAAGAAAGGCTATTCACAGACTCGGAGCAGGGATTTGGGCCCCTCCACCCATTCCCCACACTCCAGGTTGGTAGGCGTGGCCCTGAGCTCCCAGCCACCACAACCAACCACCGGAAGACAGACACTCCAGATCCATAGCTGCACAGCTTGGCCTCATGTGGAGTGGCCCATGGAGTTCCTGGGGGAAAAGTAAAAGGCTTGGCCAGCCCCTGACCATGTCCTCCATAGCTCCCAGGGCTTGCTCAGCATGCAGGCGGCCATGCTGGCCGGACTTGGAGCAGGGGTTTGGGCCCCTCCACCCATTCCCCAGACTCCAGAACGGTAGGCATGATCCTGAGCTCACAGCCACCACAGCCAACTGCCGGAAGACAGACACACCAGATCCACAGCTGTGCTGGGGCGCGACCGCAGAGCAGCCACACGATAATCTTAGACTATAACTCATTTTAGCACCAGGTCTTCCCAGGACCTTTCATATTTATACACTCTAATGATCATTCTAGTTGCAACAAACTGGAGAGTTTATGGGGAATGAGGAATTATGATATCACACTAGAACTCTATTGAATATTCACATAGAGACATCATACATCGTTAGTATCTCTAGGACAAGCCACAAAGTGTAACAGGAGAGGGAGAGAGAGAGAGAGAGAAATACAGGGACAGAGACAAAGAGACAGAGAAGTAAAATGTGCCTTCAATAGGGGCAGGCAGGGTTTGGGGGGGCGTGTTTGAGATATCAGTGATGGGAATTTGGCACTGATGGAGGGATGGGTGCTGGAAAGCTGTATGGCAGAAACCCAATTATGAACATCCTTGTAATTGTATATCTAACATGGTATAATAAAATTTTTAAAAAGAAAAAGAAAAGCTAATCAAGTAGCTACAGGCAACTTAAGGGATACCATGTTTGCTACAATTTCAGTGTTATTTTTGGCTCACTATGTATTTTACATAAAACCTTATATGATTTTGAACACTAAAATATATTTTACATAAAACCTTATATGATTTTGTACACTAAAATACCTAAATCTATTAGGCTTGGCTATAATTTGAAAAATAATTTAAATTATTAAATTATTTCCATAGAATACACTAAAGTAATAATTTTATAGTCTCTCAAAAAGGTTATTGTATCTTAAATATGATAGGGAATATAAATGTTTTATGCCTTCTGGTTTTTGAAAACCACTGAGTCTCAAAATCAGAAAGAGCCACCCAATAAATAGAATGAATCAGAGGAAATATCAACCAAATATAAACCTCTGCAACTGTACACACTTGGTAATGAACATTTGCATCCCATCCAAGAAAGCATTCTTGAGTATAATTTATCCCCAAGAGAAAAGTAATTATTCCACTAACAACTGCCTCTATCACCACTGTAACAGTTTAACAGTTATTTAGAGTGAACAGTTTATAATGTTCACTCTAACTCAAATTGTGCTGAGAGTATCAGCATGAAACCTGGACTTCAAATGCAAAGCTCTATTTCTGTTTTTAATAGTAAAGATTTGGTTTAGTTTAACTATTAAAAGCTTATTCTTCTGATTTTGTCAGTATGAAACCTGGACTTCAAATGCAAAACTCTATTTCTGTTTTTAGCAGCAAAGATTGGTTTAGTTTAACTATTAAAAGCTTCTGATTTTGTCCTTTGAGGCATAAAATTATGGCAGTGTTAAGTAAAGTTACATCTACCCCATTTTCAAACCACTTAAGATGGCATAAACCAAAGTATATTCAGGAAAAACAATGCTCTTAACTGATCTTCCAAAATAGAACTTCACATACCTGTTCTTCTGGTTCATACTATTAAATGCTTTCAGGGGCCAGAGTGATAGCACAGCCGGTAGGGCATTTGCCTTGCACACAGCTGACCCAGGTTCAGTCCCCAGCATCCCATATGGTCCCCTGAGCACTGTCAGGAGTAATTCCTGAGCCAGGAGCCAGGAGTAATCCCTGAGCATCGCTGGGTGTGATCCCCCTCAAAAAAAAAAACTATTAAAAGCTTTCTCAGTGACAGAATTTTAAATGTCTAAAATATCAAACAAATAGCATATATGTCCAGGATTTACCTTTAAACAAATAATTTTGACCATAAAATTTACTAACCCAGTTCTACCTATATGAGTACCTATTTAAGTTAGAACTTAGATTATTTGAGAAGGTTTTTTTTTTTTGCTTCATCTTTTTTTATTAGTATTTTATTATACCACCGTGAGATATACAATTACAACATTGTTCATGTTTGGGGGTTCCGGTCTCATAGTGTTCCAGCACCCCACCCTCCACCAGTACCCATTTCCCACCACCAATGTCCCCAATTCCCTTCCCCCCCCATAGCTTACCTCCACGGCAGGTTCTTCATCTCTTTGGTCTCTTTCTCTCTCTCTCTCTCTCTCTCTCTCTCTCTCTCTCTCTCTCTCACTCTCTGTCTCTTCCTTCTCTTACATATTGTGGATTGCAATACATACAGTTAGAGGCCATCATGTACATTTTTTTTGCCTGTATTTAATGCTCAGTTCTAGGTTGGTATTAACCCTTTCAACATTTATTCACACATATTCCCTTGAGAAGGGTTTTAAAGCCAGGAGTAAACCCTGAGCACTGCTGGATGTGTCCCCAAAACCAAAACACAAAAGTTTTTTTTTGATGAAGTCATAAAAGTTGTTTTAAAGAAAGTTGTTTCAACAGAAACTTGTTTTGAACATAATTATTTGAAATAAATATTATTTCTTATACACAAGTATATTTTATTCTTATCATTAAGAATATAATAATATTCTAATTATTGCTTCTTGATAAAGGTCCTCCAACAGCTCCTGAGAGACTCACATACACAGAAAGGACAAAGTCTACCATCAAGCTTGACTGGAAAGAGCCCCGCAGTGATGGTGGTAGCCCCATCCAAGGTTATATCATTGAAAAACGGCGCCATGATAAACCTGATTTTGAAAGAGTTAATACGAGACTTTGCCCAACCACATCTTTTCTGGTTGAAAATCTTGATGAGCATCAAATGTATGAGTTCCGTGTCAAAGCTGTCAATGCAGTTGGTGAAAGTGATCCATCCCTGCCTCTTAATGTGGTCATACAAGATGATGAAGGTATGGAAGCTGAACAAAAAAGTGATTTTATTACACTCTTACAGTATCATGTCACCTTTATCTCATAGGTTGACCAAACACGCTTATGATTTTGTTCTTTTCTTCTCTTGCCTTTGCCATTGCAGTTCCTCCTAATATTAAGCTACACCTGTCTGTTCGAGGAGACACTATCAAAGTTAAAGCAGGAGAGCCTGTTAACATCCCCGCAGATGTGACAGGCCTTCCAATGCCTAAGATTGAGTGGTCCAAGAATGACACAGTGATTGAAAAACCCACTGATACACTCAAGATAACCAAAGAAGAAGTATCTCGAAGTGAAGCAAAGACTGAACTTAGCATTCCCAAAGCAGTCCGGGAAGACAAAGGCACTTACACAATTACAGCTTCGAATCGCCTTGGCACAGTGTTCGAAATGTTCATGTTGAAGTATATGGTAAGTCACGTGATTTCTTATATCCAAACAAAATTTGAAGTCCATTAAGAATTGCATTCTTGGGGAAGAGTGATAGTACAGTGGGTAGGACATTTGTCTTGCATGTGGCCTACCCGGTTGCATCCTCGGCATCCCATATGGTCCCTTGAGCACTGCCAGGAATAATTCCTGAGTGTAGAGGCAGGAGTAATCACTGAGCATTGCCAGGTGTGACCCAAAGAGAAAAAAAAAATTGCCTCCTCAAGTTCCTCTGTTGGTTTCTTTTCAGATCGTCCATCTCCACCCAGAAATCTTGCTGTTACTGATATTAAAGCTGAATCTTGCTACTTGACATGGGATGCCCTCTAGACAATGGTGGCAGTGAAATCACCCATTATGTTATTGACAAACGTGATGCAAGCAGGAAGAAAAGTGAATGGGAGGAGGTCACCAACACTGCTGTCGATAGGAGATATGGGGTAAGCTCTTTTTTAAAAATCTGTTTTAATTGATTGAGAATCTATGATTTACAGTACTGTTAGTGATGGCTTCTCATGCACATAATTCCAACACAATACCCATCATCTGATATGGGATCAACTCTTCTAGTTTCTTATATACATTAAGGTCTGAGTAGGAATAAATATTTAGTTCAACATTGAAATTTAGTCATTAGACTGAGAAACATAAGTAAAAAGCTGTGTTGCAATTTGTAGGCCATAAACATAAGGCTACTTAGTAAATGCTACTTGATATGACATTAAAATGATCTTTCCTTGAGATCAACATTATTAGGTCAATACATTTCACATCATATTTTCTAAAAAATTTCTCCATATTTGAGTCATGTATTTTGAGATTATATGTGAGTTTGAGATTTATTTATTTTTGTAGTCTGCTTTACCAAAATTAATCATAAATTAAGTGAAAGTCTAAGAATACACACACATATGCATGTAATTAAGACTATTCATCTTTTTTCTAGATCTGGAAACTTATTCCCAATGGTCAGTATGAATTCCGAGTTAGAGCAGTGAATAAATATGGAATCAGTGACGAATGCAAATCAGATAAAGTGGTCATTCAAGATCCTTATCGCCTTCCCGGACCTCCAGGAAAACCAAAAGTTTTAGAACGCACCAAAGGGTCAATGCTAGTGAGCTGGACTCCTCCTTTGGATAATGGTGGCTCTCCAATTACTGGCTATTGGCTGGAGAAAAGAGAAGAGGGAGGTACCTACTGGTCACGTGTTAGTCGAGCACCAATAACAAAAGTGGGATTGAAGGGTGTGGAGTTTAATGTTCCCCGATTGATTGAAGGTGTTAAATACCAGTTCAGAGCAATGGCAATAAATGCTGCTGGAATTGGCCCTCCCAGTGAACCATCAGATCCAGCGATTGCAGGCGATCCCATATGTAAGTATGCTCTCATTTCATGTATTATCTATATATATATTATCTAAAATACATATATATAATTTCATGTATTACATATATATATAATCTAAAATACATATATATATAATTTCATGTATTATCTAAAATACCTGCAGGAGCAAAGCTATAATTAAAAATTAAAAAGTATAAGAATTGTTCCAACTGTAAAGGAGTGTTATAAACATCAAGGCCGGGTGATTATTTCAGCCCTTGATCCTGCTCCTGCAGTGCATTGAGACTGGTTTGTGCTCAAAGGCTTAGCACTAATGATGAAGCCACTTTTGTCATTTTAACTTCATGGGAGATTAAAGTAAACTAAGAAGCTCTTGAAAAGTATCTAGAAAGTAGTTTTCCACCAATTATATGTAAATATAAAGTTCTCTAAAATAGTGCATGATCTTTCAAATCCCAGGTAGATTTTTAATTTGTTTTCTTTGCTATATTAATACTAAGTGAAAATAGACCGTTTCTTGTATTATTATTTTGTCATTACCTTTTAATAGTTTAACAGATAAGGTGTGATCATAGGTAGTAAGATAGGCTAATGTTATGTTAATTTAGCATTCTGACTATTTCAAAATTTATTATTTTTTATTATTAGATCCACCTGGGCCACCTTCTTGCCCAGAGGTCAAAGATAGAACAAAGTCAAGTATCTCACTTGCATGGAAACCTCCTGCCAAAGATGGTGGTAGTCCAATCAAAGGCTACATTGTAGAAATGCAAGAGGAAGGCACTACTGACTGGAAAAAAGTAAATGAACCAGACAAACTTCTAACTACCTGTGAATGTGTGGTTCCCAATTTGAAAGAACTCCGGAAATACAGATTCAGAGTGAAAGCTGTCAATGAAGCTGGTGAATCTGAACCAAGTGGGACAACTGGAGAGATCCCTGCCACTGATATTCAAGGTGCCAATCCCTGTTCCATTGATATACTCATCTGTTTATCTAATTATGGCATGAGTTAACTAAAGATATACCAGTTACTTTTTTTTGAAAAACATGAGCTCAATCCTGTGATATTGTTCATGAAATTACAGAGGTACCAGAAGTTTTCATTGACATTGGAGCACAAGACTGTCTGGTTTGTCAAGCTGGTTCTCAGATTAGGATTCCTGCTGTCATCAAGGGGCGCCCAACACCAAAGTCATCTTGGGAATTTGATGGAAAGGCAACAAAGACAATGAAGGTAAGAAAGTACTAATCATCTGCATCTACAATTGTGTCATTTTGCACAATAACTGACTTTCTTCATTACACTATAATTTATTATCTTCTTTTCTAATAGGATGGAGTTCATGATATACCTGAAGATGCACAGGTAAAATAATTTTATAATTAAAGATATGGTTGACTTCACTACTGTTTTTCTCTCATTCAATATATGACTTCTGTTTTTTCTAAGCTGGAGACTGCTGAGAATTCATCAGTAATTGTTATTCCGAGTGTAAACGATCTCATTCAGGCAAATACAGCATCACAGCCAAAAATAAAGCAGGACAAAAGACTGCAAGCTGCAGAGTTAAAGTCATGGGTAAGAAAGACATTTACAGTTTTAAGAATTAAGAACAAATTATTTTAAGTGAAAATTACATTGTCCATATTTGCATCCAACAGATGTACCTGGGCCTCCCAAAGATCTGAAAGTCAGTGATATCACAAGGGGTAGTTGCAGACTTTCATGGAAGATGCCAGATGATGATGGAGGAGACAGGATCAAAGGCTATGTCATTGAGAAGAAGACTATTGATGGGAAAGCCTGGACTAAAGTCAATCCAAACTGTGGAAGCACTTCATTTGTTGTTCCTGATCTCATCTCTCAGCAGCAATATTTTTTCGCGTGCGTGCAGAAAACCCCGTTTTGGTGTTGGTCCACCTGTGGAAACAATTCAGAGGACCACTGCCAGAGATCCGATCTGTAAGTTTTAAAATCTAAGCTTAAAATAGTTTCTCAAATTTTACATATAATTTTATTTTATGTATTTTGTACTCAATACTTAACACTTCCTTTCACTATTTCTAAAGATCCTCCTGATCCCCCTATTAAACTCAAGATTGGCCTCGTAACAAAGAACACAGTACATTTATCGTGGAAACCTCCTAAGAATGATGGAGGCTCCCCTGTCACCCACTATATTGTTGAGTGTCTTGCTTGGGACCCTACTGGAACAAAGAAAGAAGCCTGGAGACAGTGCAATCGGCGTGATGTGGAGGATCTGCAGTTTACCGTTGAAGACCTTGTAGAAGGTGGTGAATATGAATTCCGAGTCAAAGCTGTCAATGCTGCAGGAGTCAGTAAACCTTCATCCACAGTTGGCCCTGTCATTATCAAAGACCAGACATGTGAGTGCCAAGCTACTAACAGAAGTGGTGCTCACTGTGACTGCCGCCCTAGATATGCATTTGGTCATAGCTCAAAACAGTCTTTGCATCAGGAAGCTACCAATGGGTGCATGTGCTTTTCTCTCGCTTTTCTCATGGGCTTCTCTCTGTCATTCCCTCCATTTCTACGGAGTGACCATATTTTCTTGTATGCTACACTGCCTTATTTGGAGATAATAATGTTTGGGGTTTTCTTACTGTAACTTTGTCCATGGTAAGCTGTTGTACTTATGAGAAGTTAAAGCAGATCTTTTGCATGTTTTTCAAAATGGACTGAAAAGAACCAGTGATTTAATCAGCAGCAGCTGAAGCACTTTATCTCCATAATCAATTTTCTTTTTCTCTCTTTAAATTTATATTACATACATAAATGAACACAAAATGTGGCAGTCATTTTTCCTCTAATTATTGTTCCTGTCAGTGCCGCTTAGTCAGCTTGCTTTTCAAAGTTAGGTCTATAGTCATTACTCTCTCTGTGTATACTTTTTGGATTTGTTTGGGGGTCATATCCAGTGGTGCTTGGCTCAGTGATCAGGTGACAATTCCAGCCAGGCTAGTGGTATTCTTTTAGTGCTGGGATGTACTCAGCTTATGGAAGAACTTTCCAAACCAACAAAAATGGCACATTTTTTGGGTACTGGGACTCAAACTCAGGGACCTCCATGTGGAAGTACACTAATGAGCCACATCCCTGTCCCCTTTGCATAGTCTTACATTAAATTCAAGAAAATTGGAAAATTGCTTTGCCACTCACAGCAGTTGAATTTCTTAAAATAGGAATTCATGTCAAAATTAAATTAATGTATCACCTTGTAACTCTGCAAAAGTTTTAAGGGTAAAATACCAAACCTAAGAAACTCCAGGCTTTACCCCTTACAGTCCTTTTATTTAAATATCTTTATTCATCATGATTCCAAATAAAAAAGAGACAAAAGCTTATACAGAGCTACATATATATGAATAAATATAAAGTACAAATGCGCCAGCTCTCCAACTGATACAGGAATGTTGGAGACAGAGCTGCTTTTTTTTATATATTGGGATGGGTTACAAAGTCTACTTAGAGTAACCCAAATAACTCTATAGTCAATGAGAATTCTGTTCTCTGTCCTTTAGTCTTTTTTGGTTCATAATTTTTCTAATGGGAATTTTGTTTTAATAATTAAGGCCCACCATCAATTGACCTAAAAGAATTCATGGAGGTTGAAGAAGGAACAGATGTCAACATTGTAGCCAAAATTAAAGGTGTACCATTTCCAACACTTACTTGGTTTAAAGCTCCTCCAAAGAAACCTGATAACAAAGAACCTATTGTCTATGACACCCATGTCAACAAGCTGGTGGAAGATGATACTTGCACTTTAGTGATTCCACAGTCTCGCAGGAGTGACACTGCTTTGTATACCATCACAGCCGTAAATAATCTGGGCACAGCATCAAAGGAGATGAGACTGAATGTCCTTGGTAAAGATTGCATTTCATTAAATTTGCATACTTTTCTGATCATACATTTAATATTTGGCTTGATATCATTCCATCGATCACATGTTCCCTTTTTTAAAAACATTTTAGGTCGTCCTGGTCCTCCCGTGGGGCCAATAAAGTTTGAATCTGTCTCAGCTGATCAAATGACATTATCCTGGCTTCCACCTAAAGATGACGGTGGATCGAAGATTACAAACTATGTGATTGAGAAAAGAGAAGCTAATAGGAAAACATGGGTGCGTGTCTCCAGTGAACCCAAAGAATGCACATACACGGTTCCCAAATTGCTAGAAGGTCATGAATATGTTTTCCGAATCATGGCTCAGAATAAATTTGGTATCGGGGAACCTCTTGACAGCGAACCTGAAACAGCAAGAAATCTCTTCTGTAAGTAGGATATGTTTCACTAATAAAACCATTCTGATTTGTGTGTTTTATGATTCCTTTTAAAGCAATTGACACTTTTTTTCCACAGCTGTTCCTGGAGCACCAGATAAACCAACAGTGAGTAGCGTTACTCGTGAACTCAATGACTGTCAATTGGGAAGAGCCAGAATATGATGGAGGCTCTCCTGTGACTGGTTACTGGCTAGAAATGAAAGACACAACTTCCAAGAGATGGAAGAGAGTCAATCGAGACCCTATCAGAGCCATGACTTTAGGAGTTTCTTATAAAGTTACTGGCCTTATCGAAGGTTCTGATTATCAATTCCGGGTATATGCAATCAATGCTGCTGGTGTGGGCCCAGCAAGTCTGCCATCAGATCCAGTAACAGCTAGAGATCCTGTTGGTAAGCCTTGAAATCATTTCCTTCTTGGTTTTTTCTTTTAGAAGTTCCCTAAAAAGTCAAGAATACTGATGTGTGCTGGTTCTTTGCAGCTCCTCCTGGCCCTCCATTCCCTAAAGTCACAGACTGGACAAAATCATCTGCTGATTTGGAGTGGTCTCCCCCAGTAAAAGATGGTGGGTCCAAAGTAACAGGATATATTGTTGAATATAAAGAAGAAGGAAAAGAAGAATGGGAAAAGGTATCTAACAGTTGGCAATATAGAAATGTACTCTAAGGAAAAATTGTGGTAGTTATCCTCAGTCTTATTAACTTTCATTTATTTTATTAAGAAGTCATAAAAATAACAAAATTATAATTGATAGTCCAAATATTTATAATGATAAAAAACTAATTAAATTCACATTATTTCTAATTTACCTTTTGCTTATAATTCTTGAAAAGGAAGATTATGTTAATAGCCTGGTTTTTCTCAGTCACTTGATAACAATTTAAAAAATAATTCCTGGAAAGTTATTCAATTGTGTTTGCAGTATTTCATTCATAAAATCTAAACTGGCAATAATTTTTTTCCAAAGAGAAATAAATATGCTCTTTGATATACTTTGTAAATTTATTAAAACAAAAGGCTATAAATAATCACTCTAATTACAATATGCTTATGCTGTTTTCCCTAGGCTAAAGATAAAGAAGTGAGAGGAACCAAACTTGTGGTGACAGGATTAAAAGAAGGAGCATTCTACAAATTTAGAGTTAGAGCAGTCAACATTGCTGGCATCGGAGAACCTGGAGAAGTCACAGATGTCATTGAAATGAAGGACAGACTTGGTAAATATCTCAATACTATGTTCAACTATTAGACTTTGGATTGAAATTTTAAATCACATTTGAAATTTTCCATTGTTTTCCAGTTGTACCAGACCTTCAACTTGATGCCAGTGTTAAAGACAGAATTGTCGTCCATGCTGGAGGGGTGATACGGATCATTGCCTATGTGTCCGAAAGCCTCCTCCAACTGTCACCTGGAGCATGAATGAAAGAGCATTACCTCAAGAAGCCACAATTGAGGAAACAGCCATTAGTTCATCGATGGTCATCAAGAATTGTCAGAGGAGCCATCAAGGTGTCTATTCTCTCCTTGCCAAAAATGAAGCGGGAGAAAGAAAGAAGACAATTATTGTTGATGTTCTGGGTAAATATCTTCCATTTGACCATGCAGCTTTTGAAATTACATTTTTATTGCATACACAAGAGAACCACGTTATAATAAAAACTGTTACAGAAATTTTAGAAAATAAGAAAAGTTGTCCTCAATACCCTATTACCATTTTTATAGTTCCCTCTGGATTTTTTTGTCCTATTGGTATTTTATGATTGTATTCCTATTTATATACCTTCTTGTAAGCTGGCTTTTTACATAGTATGCTTCCACAAGTATTTACTATATTATTGTATAATTTTCATAAAAGCAGCTTTACTGGTATTAATGCAAATATACATGAAAGTCTAGAAATTTACAAACATTAACCATTTTCACAACTTTAGACTGGGTCCTTGTTACTAATTATGACAATATAGGAATCTCTTTGAAGAGTTATAGTGTTTTAAATGAAGAGAAGCACAATATTTGGACATCACTATTGAATTTGTTTTCACTAGAGTTGAACTCTGTATAGTTTAATTATACCTCTTATTGGTTATTTAATTCCAGTGGTTCTTTTTCTCAAAAAATTACTCCCTCATACTCTTCTTTCTGCTTATCTCAGGCCCAGTTAGCCTCCAAATAGGCCCAGTTTTTAATGTTAAAGAAAATCTACTGAAAATAATTAACATTATAAAAACTATTATATATGTTATGCTTTAATTAATTAAGATGGCATACAGAGAAAGAACTCATTGAACAACAGTCCTACAAGTGTTTAGGCTTATTTCAAACTTCAATATGGCCTTGTAACCATTGGCTTTTACTTTAATTTGACAATTGGGAACTTCCAACTTAAATTCCAATTCTCTTAAAGAACTTGGTGTTTCTCGTAGTGTTCATTCATTGATGATCCAGAAAACTGGACACACACACACACACACACACACACACACACACACAGACCCCCTCCTCAATCACCCTCTTTCTCTTCACCTACCTGGTTCTTCTCAGACTCATAAATTACAAATAATTTTTAAATGTGACATTCTTCATTATCTACTAAAACAAAGATATACAGAAATTGCTACAACTTTTCTTCATCTGAAAATATGGTATAGTATAGATCCTAACTGGTGGAGAACATTCATTTAATAAACTCAACCCTGTATTTATTTTGGGCCACACTCAAACTGTATGATACTTCGAAGATCATGCTGTGCCAGGGGTCAAACCCTAGGCTCCTGTGTACAGAGCATGTGCTCCAGCCCATTAAGTTAGCTATATGGACCCTGTTTCCATAAAAAGTAAATAAATAATAATAAATTTTAAAAGATGATAACAAATACTGATACCTGTGATTTACCAAAGACAAATAAGAACCTTTTCTCTTCTATTCCCAGATGTGCCGGGTCCTGTTGGAACACCATTCCTGCCTGACAACCTAACCAATGACTCCTGCAAACTGACATGGTTTTCCCCAGAAGATGACGGAGGTTCCCCAATCACCAATTATGTCATTGAGAAACGGGAAGCTGACCGCAGAGCATGGACCCCTGTGACATGTACAGTTACCCGACAGAATGCTACCGTCCAGGGTCTGATTCAAGGAAAAGCGTACTTTTCCGAATTGCAGCTGAAAATAGTATTGGTCGGGGCCCCTATGTTGAGACACCAAATGAACTTGTCATCCGAGATCCTATCAGTAAGTACAATTTTTTAAAAAATGTTTCTTCCTTAGTCAATTTCTTCTTAATCACTTCTTGACTCATTTAAAGAAAGAGTGGGGCCAGAGGACAGCACAGTGATAGGGTGTTTACCTTGCACGCAGCTGACGCTGGTTTGATCCCTGGCATCCCATATGTTCCCCTGAGGAGTAATTTTGAGTGCAGAGCCAGAAATGCAGAGCCACACCCTGAGCATTATCGGGTGTGACACAAAAAAGCAAAGAAAAAATAATACTGTGGTGGCGAATTATTTGTATAAATGATAACCATCTTATTTCTTTGGCATTCATTTGGCAATTACTCAATGTCTGATGCAGTGGTTTTCATATGAAATTATGCAGGAGATTATGTCAATTACATATATACTACACTGATTTTTTCCATTAAAATGATAATAGAACTAAGCTATTTTCCTAACTCTAAAACTACCCAATCTGGATATGTCTTTTAATTATTTTTACCTCAGTAAAACATCTGTTTCCTTATATGTTAGGGAAAATTATATCATTTGAGTCCTTTTTAGTTCTAATATTTCTATGGTGAGATCTATTTTATTATCAAAAAGTTTAATATTCACATATATAATCCTCCAATGGAATTATTTATAACATTTTTGTCTCAAAATTCGTACTTTTACTTTCAGCTGTACCAGAACGTCCTGAAGATCTGGAAGTTAAGGAAGTTACTAAAAAATTCTGTTTCTTTGACTTGGAATCCTCCTAAGTATGATGGTGGATCAGAAATTATTAACTATGTCTTAGAGAGTCGTCTCATTGGGACTGAGAAGTTCCACAAAGTTACACAGGACAACTTGCTTAGCAGAAAATACACTGTTAAAGGTTTAAAAGAAGGTGACACCTATGAGTACCGTGTCAGTGCCGTCAATATTGTCGGACAAGGAAAACCATCATTTTGCACCAAGCCAATCACTTGCAAGGATGAGTTGGGTATGTGTCGAATGCAGTTTAGCCTTCAAAAATGTGCTCGGATAAATGTATCATTAAACATCAGTAAAACTGATTTACCTTTATAATTCTAAATTTTAGCTCCTCCAACACTTGACCTTGACTTCAGAGATAAGTTGACAGTTAGAGTTGGGGAAGCTTTTGCCCTCACTGGCCGTTACTCAGGCAAACCAAACCTAAGGTCACTTGGTTGAAAGATGAAGCAGATGTGCTGGAAGATGATCGTACTCATATAAAAGTCACTCCTACAACACTGTCTCTGGAGAAGATAAAAGCCAAACGTTCCGATTCTGGCAAATATTGTGTGGTTGTCGAAAACAGTACAGGTTCTCGGAAAGGCCTCTGTCAAGTCAACGTTGTTGGTAAGTATTATTTAGCAAGAACAATTGAGGTACTGTCCTTACCAAACAGCAGCAGAAATAACATATTGACTGGGATTCTTTTTCCTTCTTTTTTCTGCAGACCGCCCTGGACCACCAGTAGGACCTGTTGTTTTTGATGAGGTAACCAAAGATCACATGGTTATCTCTTGAAACCACCATTAGACGATGGAGGCAGTGAAATTACCAATTATATTATTGAGAAGCAGGAGGTGGGCAAAGACATTTGGATGCCTGTGACATCTGCAAGTAATAAAACAACATGCAAAGTCTCCAAACTGCTTGAAGGAAAAGATTATATATTCCGGATTTATGCTGAAAATCTTTACGGAATAAGTGATCCCCTTGTGTCTGATTCAATGAAAGCCAGAGATCGTTTCAGTAAATATTCCATTTCTTTCTAGTAATTCAGTGTTTGGTGTTGCTAATTATAATTGGATTTCAAATACATTTTGCCAATGTTTTCCTTAGGGGTTCCTGATGCACCTGAGCAGCCAATTGTTACAGAAGTTACCAAAGACTCTGCTTTAGTAACTTGGAAAAAGCCAAATGATGGTGGAAAGCCCATTACAAACTATATCCTGGAAAAGAGGGAAACTATGTCTAAACGATGGGCTAGAGTTACCAAAGAACCTATCCATCCATATACTAAGTTCAGGGTTCCTGATCTTCTAGAAGGGTGTCAATATGAATTCGGGTTTCTGCAGAAAATGAAATTGGTATTGGAGATCCAAGCCCACCATCCAAACCAGTCTTTGCTAAAGATCCAATTGGTATAGTATTAAAGCATTAATTTATTTTTCATATTTTCAACTTTGTATTATATTACCAGTTATAGTACCATATTGTATTTTTCTTTTATTATTTAGCTAAACCAAGTCCACCGATTAATCCTGAAGCAATAGATACAACATGTAATTCAGTTGATTTAACTTGGCAGCCACCACGCCATGATGGTGGGAGCAAGATTCTGGGTTATATTGTAGAATACCAGAAAGTTGGAGACGAAGAGTGGAGGAGAGCCAATCATACTCCTGAGTCATGTCCTGAAACAAAATACAAAGTCACTGGTCTTCGAGATGGTCAAACCTATAAATTCAGGGTAATGGCGGTCAATGAAGCCGGTGAATCAAATCCAGCCCAAGTGCCTGAACCAGTACAAGTGAAAGACAGACTTGGTGAGTAAAATAATCTCACCTGAGCCGCATTTTCAGGGAATGTGGTGTCTCATCATATATACATTCAAATCAAATCTGAAATTACTGTTCTCTTTCTTTCAGAACCCCCTGACTTGATTCTTGATGCCAACATGGCAAGAGAACAACAAATAAAGGTCGGTGATACTTTAAGACTTAGTGCTATCATTAAGGGAGTGCCATTCCCAAAAGTAACTTGGAAAAAGGAAGACAGAGAGGCTCCAACTAAAGCAAGAATTGATGTTACTCCAGTTGGTAGTAAGCTTGAAATTCGCAATGCTGCTCATGAAGACGGTGGCACATACTCACTAACTGTGGAGAATCCAGCTGGTTCAAAAACTGTCTCAGTGAAAGTACTTGTATTAGGTAAGTATTTTAGTATTTAAGAATTACTAAATGCTACTCAGTGACAGATTCAAAATTAAATTGGGCATATGTTATTCTATTATGTGAATTGCATAAGTTATACAACTATATTATTTAACATTTTTCAGATAAGCCTGGACCACCTCGTGATCTAGGAGTCAGTGAAATTAGGAAGGATTCTTGCTACCTTACTTGGAATGAACCACTGGATGATGGTGGCTCTGTTATTACAAATTATGTGGTTGAAAGAAGAGAAGTTGCCACTGGCCAGTGGTCACCTCTTTCAACTACATCAAAGAAAAAGAGTCACTGGGCAAAACATCTGAATGAAGGCAATCAGTATCTCTTCCGGGTGGCTGCTGAGAACCAGTATGGACGTGGTCCTTTTGTTGAAACACCGAAGCCCATCAAGGCCCTAGATCCTCTACGTGAGTTGTTTTCTCTGGATGGAAAACTTTTAAAAAATAAATAAATACTTTAACTGTCCTTGAGAATGCTACTTATTTATTAAAATTTATTCTTTTCTTAAAGAACCCCCAGGTCCACCTAAGGACCTGCACCATGTAGATGTTGACAAGACAGAAGTCTCCCTCGTTTGGAATAAGCCAGATCGTGACGGTGGCTCTCCAATCACTGGATATTTGGTGGAATATCAAGAAGAAGGTGCCAAGGACTGGACTAAGTTCAAGACTGTCTCCAACTTGGAGTGTGTTGTTACTGGACTTCAACAAGGAAAGACCTATATCTTCCGTGTAAGAGCTGAAAATATTGTAGGCCTTGGTCTCCCTGACACAACTATCCCAATAGAATGTCAAGAAAAAATTAGGTAATCTTTTGAAATTATATATGTTTTTTTTGATTATATAGCTACATTCAAAATCTAATTGTGTCTTGTTTAATTTTCAGTGCCTCCATCTGTGGAACTTGATTTAAAATTAATTGAAGGGCTTGTGGTAAAAGCTGGAACTACAGTTCGATTTCCTGCTATTATAAGAGGTGTGCCCATTCCTAGTGCAAAGTGGATGACTGATGGGAGTGAGATTAAAACAGATGATCACTACAAGGTTGAAACTGATAATTTCTCATCAGTACTTACCATTAAGGACTGCTTAAGAAGAGACAGCGGGAATATCAAATCACAGTTTCCAATGCAGCTGGTAGCAAAACAGTAGCTGTACACCTTACGGTTCTTGATGTCCCTGGTCCACCAACTGGTCCTATTAATATACTGGATGTTACCCCTGAATATATGACTATCTCATGGCTGCCACCCAAAGATGATGGAGGAAGTCCTGTGATAAATTATGTTGTTGAGAAACAAGATACAAGAAAAGGAACATGGGGCGTTGTCTCTGCAGGATGCAGTAAGACAAAGCTGAAAATTCCACATTTGCAGAAGGGCTGTGAATATGTATTCCGAGTTAAGGCGGAGAATAAAATGGGTGTTGGACCTCCCCTTGACTCCACACCAACTGTTGCTAAACATAAATTCAGTCCTCCATCTCCTCCTGGCAAGCCGGTGGTTACTGACATTACTGAAAATGCTGCAACAGTGTCATGGACTCTTCCAAAATCTGATGGGGGGCAGTCCAATAACTGGTTACTATGTGGAACGTCGAGAAATAACAGGCAAATGGGTGAGGGTCAACAAAACACCTATTGCTGACCTGAAGTTCAGAGTGACTGGACTGTACGAGGGAAATACATACGAATTCAGGGTTTTTGCAGAAAACCTTGCAGGACTGAGCAATCCATCACCAAGTTCTGACCCAATAAAGGCTTGCAGGCCCATCAAACCACCTGGACCACCTATTAACCCTAAACTGAAAGACAAGAGCAAAGAATCCGCAGATCTGGTTTGGACAAAGCCTCTCAGTGATGGTGGCAGCCCCATTCTAGGCTACGTAGTGGAGTGTCAGAAAGCTGGCACAGCTAAGTGGGACCGGATTAACAAAGATGAACTCATTAGGCAATGTGCCTTTAGGGTACCTGGGCTAATTGAAGGAAATGAGTATAGATTCCGTATAAAGGCAGCTAACATTGTGGGAGAGGGAGAGCCAAGAGAACTACCAGAATCTGTGATTGCAAAAGACATTCTTCATCCTCCAGAAGTAGAACTCGATGTTACCTGCCGTGATGTTATTACTGTCCGAGTGGGGCAAACTATCCGCATTCTTGCTCGAGTCAAAGGCAGACCTGAACCAGATATAACCTGGTCCAAGGAAGGCAAAGTATTGGTCCGAGAAAAGCGAGTTGATCTAATTCATGATCTACCTCGCGTTGAGTTACAAATTAAAGAAGCTGTTAGAGCTGACCATGGCAAATATATCATCTCAGCTAAGAACAGCAGTGGACATGCCCAAGGTTCTGCTATTGTTAATGTCCTTGACAGACCTGGTCCTTGCCAGAATTTAAAAGTTAGCAATGTCACCAAAGAGAACTGTACAATTTCTTGGGAAAACCCACTAGATAATGGTGGCTCGGAAATAACAAATTTCATAGTAGAATATCGCAAACCAAACCAGAAAGGCTGGTCAATTGTTGCTTCAGATGTGACCAAGCGATTAATTAAGGCAAATCTCTTGGCCAACAATGAATACTATTTCCGGGTTTGTGCAGAGAATAAAGTAGGTGTTGGGCCAACCATTGAAACAAAAACTCCAATTCTGGCTATTAACCCCATTGACAGACCAGGGGAGCCTGAGAACCTTCATATTGCAGATAAAGGAAAGACATTCGTCTATCTGAAGTGGCGGCGACCTGATTATGATGGTGGCAGCCCAAATCTGTCCTATCATGTTGAGAGGAGGCCAAAGGGCTCTACTGAGTGGGAGAGAGTGCACAAAGGAAGTATTAAAGACACCCACTACCTGGTTGACAAATGTGTTGAAAACCAGATTTATGAGTTCAGAGTACAAACAAAGAATGAAGGTGGGGAAAGTGATTGGGTAAGGACAGAGGAAGTTGTTGTGAAGGAAGACTTACAGAAACCAGTACTTGATCTAAAATTAAGTGGTGTGCTAACTGTCAAAGCAGGAGATACTATTAGGCTAGAGGCAGGGGTTAGAGGCAAACCGTTTCCAGAAGTTTCGTGGACTAAGGACAAAGACGCTACAGACTTCACAAGATCACCTAGGGTCAAGATTGATACCAGTGCTGAATCATCTAAATTTACACTTACAAAAGCAAAACGAAGTGATGGCGGCAAATACGTAATTACAGCAACTAACACAGCTGGCAGTTTTGTGGCCTATGCCACTGTCAATGTTTTAGATAAACCTGGTCCTGTAAGAAATCTGAAAATCACTGATGTGTCGAGTGACAGGTGTACTATTCGCTGGGATCCACCAGAAGATGATGGTGGCTGTGAAATTCAAAATTACATACTAGAAAAATGTGAAAGCAAGCGGATGGTTTGGTCTACCTATTCTGCTAATGTCTTAACACCTAGTGCTACAGTAACACGCCTCATTGAGGGAAATGAATATATTTTCAGAGTCCGTGCAGAAAATAAAATAGGCACAGGACCTCCAGTAGAAAGTAAACCAGTTATTGCAAAAACCAAATTTGATAGACCTGGACGTCCTGATCCCCCGGAAGTCACTAAAGTAAGCAAAGAAGAGATGACTGTGGTTTGGAATGCACCTGAATATGATGGTGGAAAGTCCATCACAGGATACTATCTGGAGAAAAAAGAAAAGCATTCAATACGATGGGTCCCTGTTAACAAGAGTGCAATCCCTGAAAGACGTATGAAAGTACAGAACCTCTTTCCAGGACATGAATATCAGTTCCGTGTCAAGGCAGAAAATGAAATTGGAATTGGAGAACCAAGTTTGCCATCAAGACCAGTAATTGCAAAAGACCCTATAGGTATGATCTGTTTGTTTTTTCTTATGTTATACCAAGTCTTAATCTCATGCACAGAGGTATTGACTAAATTAGGTTTATAGAATCAAAACTTTGTCTTAGTATTTTTTCTAATACATCTTTTACCTACAATGTAAAAAAGAAAAATGGCTAAAAGCCAATAAGGATAAATCAATAATCATGAAAAATGAATACCCTATAATTGACAATAAAAATTACACATCAGGTCAGAGAAATAGTACCATGAGGGACAATTGCACACAGCTGACCTTTGACCTGTGTTCAGTTCCAAACAACACATATGGTCTCCTGAGCACCAACAGGAATGATTCCTTAGTACGGAGTCCAGTAAGCACTAAGCACAACTGGGTGTGGCCCCAGAAAAACAAATAAACAAATGATTACATTTTAAAGTATCACAAGTAGTAGCTGACCATACAAAATTTACTTTTTTTTAATTGAATCATGATTAGATACACAGTTACGAAGTTATTTATGATTGGGTTTCAATCATATAATTATAAATCTATATAATTTATTTTCAGAACCACCTGGTCCACCAACCAATCTCAAAGTAGTTGATACAACCAAAACTTCCATAACACTTAGTTGGGGAAAACCAGTGTATGATGGTGGAGCACCAATAATTGGATATGTTGTGGAAATGAGACCCAAAAAGGCTGATGCATCACCTGATGAAGGTTGGAAAAGGTGTAATGCTGCAGCACAGCTTGTTCGTATGGAATTCACTGTTACCAGCTTGGATGAAAACCAGGAATATGAGTTCAGAGTATGTGCCCAGAACCAGGTGGGCATTGGGCGCCCGCAGAACTAAAGGATGCGGTAAAGCCTAAGGAAATCCTAGGTGAGGCCTTCTTTTAACACTCAATTAATTCATACCTCATTTCTTACACAATTTCCCTTCTTTCTGAAAAATCAACTAATGGCTTGCATATTTTTTGTAGAACCTCCGGAGATTGATTTGGATGCCAGCATGAGAAAATTAGTCACAGTAAGAGCAGGCTGCCCTATTCGACTGTTTGCCACAGTAAGAGGGCGACCAACCCCTAAGGTTACTTGGCGAAAAGTTGGTATTGATAACGTTGTCAGAAAAGGTCAAGTTGATATTCTTGACACCATGGCCTTCCTTGTCATTCCAAATTCTACCCGTGATGACTCGGGAAAATATTCCTTGACACTTGTGAACCCAGCAGGAGAAAAGGCCGTGTTTGTGAATGTCAGAGTATTGGGTAGGTAATCAAAAAATGTTTTTCTTACCTTCAAAACACATTTATTAAGAATAATGCTGAGGAGACAGGAGAAACTTATTTTTTGTTCTTTCTAGATACTCCTGGACCTGTGTCTGATTTAAAGGTTTCAGATGTCACTAAAACATCATGCCATGTTTCCTGGGCCCCTCCTGAAAATGATGGTGGAAGCCAAGTGACACATTATATTGTTGAGAAACGGGAGGCAGAAAGAAAGACATGGTCAACAGTTAACCCTGAAGTCAAGAAGACAAGTTTTCAAGTAACCAATCTTGTCCCTGGGAATGAGTATTTCTTCAGAGTCACTGCGGTCAATGAGTATGGCCCTGGTGTTCCAACAGACATCCCCAGGCCAGTGCTTGCGTCGGATCCTCTATGTAAGTAAATTCCTGTCTTTTAACTCATCCTTATTAGAATAAGATACCAAAGCAATTTAATCTACTACTGAAAGTTAGGGTTTAATTTATAGAAACAGTACAATAAATATCTAACTCACACATTAAAGACTTTTTAGATTTGCTAAAACTTAATTAAAAATTATGTTCACATGTGCATGACAAACTATCATTAACAATATCACAAACAAAATCTCAATCAGTTTTTAAAAAATTAAAATGATTCTTTAATTGACTTTTCATTTTAGGTGAGCCAGATCCCCCCAGGAAACTTGAAGTAACAGAGATGACAAAGAATAGTGCTACGCTTGCCTGGTTGCCACCACTACGGGATGGGGGGCGCTAAAATTGACGGCTATATCATCAGCTACAGAGAAGAAGAGCAGCCTGCAGATCGCTGGACAGAGTACTCAGTGGTGAAAGATCTCAGCCTTGTTGTTACTGGCTTAAAGGAAGGAAAGAAATATAAATTCAGAGTGGCAGCCAGGAATGCTGTGGGAGTCAGTTTGCCCAAAGAAGCTGAAGGGAGTATATGAGGCCAAAGAACAGCTGTGTAAGTAGTCATTGGTTCATTTGGTTCATTTTTATCATGGAAAAAGTGTTTTAGAATTTTCCTTTGACTTGTAGGCATCTCTGTGGAATCAAGTTCCAGAAAGTTTCAAACATTTGAGTCCTCCCTAACATACTATAAATAAACCATAAATCATAATATAGTATGCAGCATATATTAAATATTTTATGACACAACACCCAGATTTGTTGTCTGTACTGTGCCCAGATATACTCTAAGCCAAATTTCTTTTTTTAAAAAAATATCAGGGACCAGAGAGATAGCACAGCTGGTAGGTGTTTGCCTTGCATGCAGCCAACCCAGTTTCAATCCCCCAACATCCAAATGATCTCCAAGCACCATCAAGAGCAATTCCTGAATGCACGGCCAGAAGTAATCCCTGAGCATCGCCAAGTGTAACCCAAAGAAAGAAATGATGGATGGATGGATGGATGGATGGATGGATGGATGGATGGATGGATGGATGGATGGATGGATGGATGGATGGATGGATGGATGGATGGATGGATGGATGGATGGATGGATGAGTGGGTGGGTGAATGGATGGATGGATGATGTATGGATGATGGATGGATGATGGATGGACAAATAAGCAAATCAATAAATGTCAAGTATAATATAAACATTAATTTGAATCCTCTATCGACTGAAGCCCACAATTTGAAAATTACTAGTATAATTACCCACCAGAAAAAATTATCCTCCAGGAAAAATTGATGTCTTTTTATTTTACTTTTAGTGCCACCAAAGATCCTTATGCCAGAGCAGATCACTATTAAAGCAGGGAAGAAACTCCGGGTTGAAGCCCATGTATATGGAAAACCCCATCCAATCTGTAAATGGAAAAAAGGAGAAGAGGATGTTGTCACATCCAGTCACCTGGCAGTGCATAAAACAGATAACTCTTCGATTCTGATCATAAAAGATGTCACTCGGAAAGACAGTGGTTACTACAGCCTCACTGCAGAGAACAGTTCTGGGACAGACACTCAGAAAGTCAAAGTTACCGTCATGGGTAAGTTAAGCACCGAGACAAAGCGCCATTGATATATAAAGTTCAATATTCCAAATATTTCATTAGAAGATACCATTGGAAGTCATTGACATATAAAGTTCAAATACTCCAAAAGAGTAGAATACCTATTCTATTTCTTTTTTCTGGTTCATGCAGATGCACCTGGGCCCCCTCAGCCTCCATTTGACATTTCTGACATAGACGCTGATGCTTGCTCCCTGGCCTGGCACATCCCCCTAGAAGATGGTGGTAGTAGCATCACCAATTACATAGTGGAAAAGTGTGACGTAAGCCGAGGAGACTGGATCACAGCCCTTGCTTCTGTGACAAAAACTTCCTGCAGAGTTGGAAAGTTGGTCCCAGGCCAGGAGTATATCTTCCGGGTCCGTGCTGAAAATCGGTTTGGCATTTCCGAGCCTCTTACCTCTCCAAAAAATGCTGGCCAAGTTTCCATTTGGTATGTTTCCTTCAAAAAGTAAAAATATATTTTCTTTAAAATCTGATTAATAGAATTGAGCTGCATTTATTTTCCCTTGTATTTATATCCAGATGTTCCCAGTGAACCTAAGAATGCACGAGTCACTAAAGTCAACAAAGATTGTATTTTTGTGGCTTGGGATAGACCAGACAGTGATGGAGGGAGTCCCATTACTGGTTACTTGATTGAACGCAAAGAGAGAAACAGCTTGCTCTGGGTGAAAGCTAATGATACCCTTGTTCGGTCAACTGAATATCCTTGTGCTGGCCTGGTAGAAGGTCTTGAGTATTCCTTCAGGATCTATGCTCTAAACAAAGCTGGATCCAGTCCACCCAGCAAACCAACTGAATATGTGACTGCAAGAATGCCAGTTGGTAAGTACTTTTATTCACTGTTATGGGAGGACATTAAATCTTGACTTCTCTGAATTTAACTTTCAGTATTTTTATTATTTATTTTTTTATTATTTAGTATTTTTCTCTTTTTTCTCTACCATACCATGATAATGAACTATATATAGTTCATCACTTATGAGCGTATAACAAGCACTCAAAAGTGCATCTTGGTTAAATGATAATTAAATAAAAATTAAATAGACAATGTTCATTCCTTGAGCTTGTTACTGAGCAGTAGGTAATAATAATGTGAAATATAAAAGTTTTAAACTTATGGGGCTGGAAGCGATAGCCCAGCGGGTAGGGCGTTGCCTTGCAGCGGCCGGCCTGTGTCGGCCCGGGTTCGATTCCCGGCATCCCATATGGTCCCCAGAGCACCGCCAGGATTGATTCCTGAGTGCAGAGCCAGGAGTAACCCCTGAGCATTGCGGGTGTGACCCAAAAAGCAAAAAAAAAAAAAAGTTTTAAACTTACACTATTAATATAAATATTGATAATATCTCTTTTGGTTTTAGATCCTCCAGGAAAACCAGAAGTCGTTGATGTTTCCAAGAGTACTGTATCCCTCATCTGGGCACGTCCAAAGCATGATGGAGGCAGCAGAATTATTGGCTATTTTGTTGAAGCTTGCAAACTTCCTGGTGATAAATGGGTTAGGTGCAATACTACACCACACCAGATTCCCCAAGAAGAGTACACAGCTACAGGCTTAGAAGAAAATGCCCAGTATCAATTCCGAGCAATTGCCAAGACAGCTGTAAACATCAGCCAGCCTTCTGAACCCTCTGACCCAGTGACCATCCTTGCAGAAAATGGTAAGAATATGTTTAGTATAATAGTTAGATATAGACACACTCGCAAGTTTAATTTTTCTTTATTAAAAAGCTAGTTATACATCGGTGGGAAAAAGAAAAATTAAGCAAAAGATATTTTGCAAAACAACACAAATTATTATAATAGGTAATCTTAATAGGTCAATAAAAACAGAATACAATTGTTTTATATGAAAAACGAACAAAGAAATTCAACAAACTGTTAATAATTAAAATAAAGGGATGTTAGAATTACGTCTAATCTTTGCATTTTTACTTTACAGTTTTAATATTATTAAATATCTATATTAAATCTATTTCTTTTTAAAGCAAAAAATTATTTGTAAAATCCATTCTTGAGTTGATGCTCATGAATTTTCCATTTTGAATTATTCCAAATGAATTTTTCCATTGAAAAATTACATGAATTTATATATTGAATTAATAACTTTTCTCATATTAAATCCTTTTGTCTTATTTATTTCCAGTTCCTCCCAGGATAGAACTCAGTCTGGCTATGAAATCATTACTTACTGTGAAAGCTGGAACTAATGTTTGCCTGGATGCCACTGTTTTTGGAAAACCAGCACCAACAGTTTCTTGGAAGAAGGAGGACACACTGTTAAAACCAGCAGAAGGCATAAAGATGGCCAAGCAGCGGAACCTGTGCACCCTGGAACTGTTCAGTGTGAATCGAAAAGACTCAGGGGATTATACCATTACTGCTGAAAATCCAAGTGGTTCTAAATCAGCCACCATTAAGCTTAAAGTGTTAGGTAACTAAAGCACTTAATAAGGATTCTCATACTTTATTTTAGCTAATTTAATATTATAGAATATTAAACGAGTACCTGAGAAATATATATTTTCTGTTATGTCTTTCATAATCATGGAACTAATTACATGCAAAGAAAAACAAAGAATTCATCATGATTGATAATAATGAAAATTTAAGGATGCTTGAATTGTGAATACTCTCTTTTATTTATTTTAAAATACTGTAGAACTGAACAAACATTAGAAACCATCTATTCTAGTTACTTAGTTTTGCACATAAGAACATTTAAATTCCATAAA
Source organism: Cryptotis parvus (assembly GCA_021461705.1). Lineage (NCBI taxonomy): Eukaryota > Metazoa > Chordata > Mammalia > Eulipotyphla > Soricidae > Cryptotis > Cryptotis parvus. The sequence goes on along the minus strand of JAJIBD010001294.1, from coordinate 108,382 downwards.
CTTAACTTCCAAGGTCATATATGATGTCAATGACTATTTAAAGACTGCACCTTGAGCCACCAAGCCTCCACACTATACCATACTCCCTTTTCCTGTGTATTAGTGAAAAGCTTCACTCTTTTTTTTCTATTCTTTCAGATAAACCAGGTCCTCCAGCATCTGTAAAAATCAACAAAATGTATGCAGATCGTGCAATGCTTTCTTGGGAACCACCTCTTGAAGACGGGGGCTCAGAAATCACCAACTATATTGTTGACAAACGTGAAACAAGCAGAGCCAACTGGGCACAGGTCTCTGCCACTGTTCCCATCACCAGTTGCACTGTGGAAAAACTTATAGAAGGCCATGAGTATCAGTTCCGTATCTGTGCTGAAAATAAATATGGAGTAGGTGACCCAATCTTTACCGAACCAGCAATTGCTAAAAATCCTTATGGTAAGAGCACTTTCCCATGGTTTTTAATCTTTTAAAATTTCAATTTTTTCAATTTGTTAAAAAATTATTTTTTAAACTTTTTAATTGAAGTTCTGTTGTTTACAATACTGATAACGATGGGTTGCCATGTTCATAATTCCAGCAACACACTTTCACCAGTATACCAATTATCGTTGCCAAAGACCCCAACACCCCACTATTTCAACCCCCTACCACCAACAACTCAGTTGTGTGGATCAGTTTTCCTGTTGCATTGACTTTGGCTCTTTGTATATGAGAAAAGTTTATTATTTGTTTAATTTATTATTATTATTATTATTATTTATTGTACTATTGTTTATTTTTAATTTTGCAAACTTTTAAAAATTTTTAATCATTCCTTCAATCTCCACAGATCCACCTGGTCGCTGTGATCCTCCTGTTATTAGCAATATAACCAAAGATCACATGACAGTAAGCTGGAAAGCACCAGCGGATGACGGTGGCTCTCCCATCACTGGTTATTTGGTTGAAAAGAGGGAAACCCAGGCACTTAACTGGACTAAGGTTAACAGAAAACCTATTATAGAAAGAACAATAAAAGCAACAGGTCTCCAAGAAGGAACTGAATATGAGTTTCGAGTTACAGCTATAAATAAAGCTGGACCAGGCAAACCTAGTGATGCATCCAAAGCTGTTTATGCACTGGACCCTCTTTGTAAGTTTTCAATGAAGCTTGAAAGTTTTCAGTGGTCATCCTGTGTGATCAATATTGATCAACCAGTTGTGCAGTTTTAAAAACAGTTATTTTATTCTTTGTTTCCAGATCCTCCTGGTCCACCAGCTTTTCCAAAAGTATATGATACAACTCGTAGCTCTGTGAGTCTATCTTGGGGCAAAGCCTGCTTATGATGGTGGAAGCCCTATCATTGGTTACCTTGTTGAGGCAAAACGAGCTGACTCTGATAACTGGGTGAGGTGTAATTTACCAGACAAACTACAGAAAACCCGCTTTGAGGTTACTGGCCTAACAGAAAATGTAGAATATCAGTTCCGTGTATATGCTGTCAATAAGATTGGGTACAGCGACCCCAGTGATGTGCCTGACAAACACTATCCCAAGGACATATTAAGTAAGTATTTCCAATAATACAGACCTCTTCTCTTATTAGTCAGATGAAAGAGAAAGAAAATAGAGTTCTCTTGTGAGAATTTATTTATTTACAGATTTAGAGTTGGTAATTCCCCTAGTATATTTTAATTTAAAGAGCTAGATTGATACTTTTGGGTATAAAAGAAAAGGTCAGATAGAATGAATGCAAGGTGATTTGCGTTTTTTTCATAGTAACTTTTTATAGTTACATGAGAACATCATGTGTTCAAAAGAATATGGTATTTAGGAATTTTAATCTGAATATACAAAATTTTTAACTCATTTCATCATTCTTGATATTTTTTCTCTTCTACTCCACCTCTTTCCACAAGGACATATTTTTTTAAGTTTTACATCTTAATTCCCTTCTCACTGTTCTATTCACTTATTCGGCAAAACCTGTTCTCCGTTGATCTTTAATTACTTGGTATACTTATGTATATTCTGTGTACCTTTTGGTATTATACATATATATATACTTGGTAATATACTTATGTATAATTATTTTGTGCACTTTCCGTCCTAAAATGAAATAGAGAGTGTATGAGTCAAAGTTCTACTTCATTAAATATAGAACAAAAAAATAAGAATGGATTGGAAGAAAACCCAGAACCAATCTACTCTTTACACAACTATAGAGAGAGAGAGACAGAGAGAAAAAGAGAGAGAGAGTTTGGAAGTATGTAAGGTTTTTGAGAAGAGGAAGTACACATAGTTCAAAGACTACTGGGTTTAGCTGATAAATTATTGGAAAATAGAAAGATCAACAATTTTTTGTACTAGTATTAAAATAGTTAACTAAAGTTAACTATTGATTACATTGATTGATAACTATTGATTACATTGATTTTAAATAATAAGCAATTAGTTACAGAAAAGAAACATTTTATGAGTGATTAGTTCATTCCTTATCATTTTTTTAATTTTGAGTTTCTATATTACAATATTAAACAGTTCCGCCTGAGGGAGAACTTGATGCAGAATTAAGGAAAACTCTCATATTACGTGCTGGAGTTACAATGAGACTGTATGTACCAGTAAAAGGGACGGCCACCTCCAAAGATCACTTGGTCAAAACCAAATGCCAATCTAAGAGAAAGGGATTGGTCTGGACATAAAATCAACCGACTTTGACACTTTCCCTGCGCTGTGAAAATGTGAACAAATATGATGCGGGAAAATATATCTTGACTCTAGAAAACAGCTGTGGTAAAAAAAGAATACACCATCGTAGTAAAAGTGCTTGGTAAGTCTATTTGAAAAATAATGATATGTTAAATATGTAGCTTTTATGTCTTTTTACTCACTTATTCATTGTTTTTTCAGATACTCCTGGACCTCCCATCAATGTGATTGTTAAGGAAGTATCCAAAGATTCTGCTTATGTTACCTGGGAACCTCCCATTATTGATGGCGGGGAGCCCTATCATAAACTACGTAGTGGAAAAACGTGATGCAGAGAGGAAATCCTGGTCTACAGTAACAACTGAGTGCTCAAAAACAAGCTTCAGAGTATCTAACTTGGAGGAGGGAAAATCCTACTTCTTCAGGGTGTTTGCTGAAAATGAGTATGGCATTGGTGATCCTGGTGAAACACGTGATGCCGTCAAAGCTTCTGGTGAACAAATAGTCTGATATCCCATTGTTTTGAATTGTTGCTTACAATATGTGAGGCTTAGAATAATCACTTGTTTTTTCCTTTAGAAACACCTGGGCCAGTTGTAGACCTGAAAGTAACATCTGTAACTAAGTCATCTTGTAGCATAGCCTGGAAAAAACCTCGCAGTGATGGTGGAAGTCGAATTACTGGATATGTTGTTGATTTCCTAACTGAAGAAAACAAATGGCAACGGGTCATGAAATCAGGAAGCTTACAGTATTCTACAAAAGATTTGACTGAAGGAAAGGAATACACCTTCAGAGTGAGTGCTGAAAATGAAAATGGAGAAGGAACCCCAAGTGAAATTACTGCTGTGGCAAAGGATGATGTTGGTAAGTGTCAGCCTATGCATCTTTGTCCAAACTATACTCGTGGGCCTTACTCATTGGCTTATTTTTCTTAATACTTTAAAGACTATAAAGATGTGCGATTTTGATTGCCTTGTTAAAGGTAGTAATAATTTCTCTCTTCTGTTTCATAGTGGCTCCTGATCTTGACTTAAAGGATTTACCTGATTTGTGCTACTTGGCTAGAGAAAATAGCAACTTCCGTCTTAAGATCCCCATTAAAGGCAAACCAGCTCCAACAGTATCCTGGAAGAAAGGGGAAGATCCTCTAGCAGCTGATACAAGAGTCAGTGTTGAGTCAACTGCTGTTAATACAACTCTTGTGGTATATGACTGTCAAAAATCTGATGCTGGAAAGTATACAATCACACTTAAGAATGTTGCTGGCACCAAGGAAGGAACTATCAGTATAAAAGTTGTTGGCAAACCAGGCATTCCCACTGGACCAATCAAATTTGATGAAGTCACAGCAGAAGCCATGACCTTAAAGTGGGGACCTCCTAAGGATGATGGAGGTTCTGGAAATCACCAACTATATTCTAGAAAAGAGGGATTCTGTAAACAATAAGTGGGTTACCTGTGCCTCAGCTGTACAGAAAACCACCTTTAGAGTAACAAGACTTCATGAAGGTGTGGAATACACCTTCAGGGTTAGTGCCGAAAACAAATATGGTGTAGGAGAGGGCCTGAAATCAGAGCCAATTGTTGCTAAACATCCATTTGGTAAGTATCCCAAAGTTATGAAATAAAGCAAAGCATTTTAGGAAGTTCTTGTCATAGAGCTTACCTTATTAATTGTTTTTCCAGATGTGCCAGATGCTCCTCCACCTCCCAATATTGTTGCTGTCAGGCATGATTCAGTATCTCTAACTTGGACTGACCCCAAAAAAACTGGAGGTTCTCCAATTACAGGTATTATATCCACTGTTATTCTATGGACTATTCACTGATATTATCTCCCAATATTCCTCCCCCAAAAAAAAAAGCTAAGTGTGTTATTTTTATAGCACTATTTGAACATGCATTAATATATTTTCCCTTAGGTACACTGTATGTTGAGTACATTAAGATTGTTTTATCATTGCTAGTTAATCAATCAACTGATGCTTATTCCATGAAAACCTAATAAAATAGTAAATAAAGAAATATATAATTTCAGGGCCAGGGCTATAGTATGGTGTAGGGTATTTTTCCTTTCATACTGTCAACCTGGATTAGATTCCTAGCATTCCATATGGTCCCCTGAGCCCTACGAGTGATCTGAGTGCAGAGCCAGGAAGAAGCCCTGAGTACCACTAGGATTAGCCTAAAAACAAATAAAAATAAAAAGTAGATTACTGTCATAGATTACTGAATGACAAGAGTACTTTCTTACATGTGTGAGACCCTGGATTTGATACCTGGCACCACAACACACACACACACAAACACACACACACACACACACACACCAAAAAGGGAGGGAGAATAAGGGCTGGCTTTAGTTTTCATGAAAATTGATCCATCACTGGGTCTTTTGTAGGATATCACATTGAGTTCAAGGAAAGAAACAGCCTTCTGTGGAAGAGAGCTAACAAGACTCCTATTAGAATGAAAGACTTCAAAGTGACAGGATTAACTGAAGGTCTTGAATATGAATTCCGAGTCATGGCAATCAACTTGGCAGGAGTTGGAAAGCCAAGCCTGCCATCAGAGCCTGTTGTGGCACTTGATCCAATTGGTAAGTCATTATACAAATAAAAGTCATTATACAAATAAAAACCTTGATTCATTTTATACATAATTAAGCATTAATTTTTGTTTGACATTTTTTCAATGTTCTAGATCCTCCTGGCAAACCTGAAGTTATTAATGTAACAAGGAATTCAGTGACTCTCATCTGGACCGAACCTAAATATGATGGTGGTCATAAGTTAACTGGTTATATAGTGGAGAAGCGGGATCTCCCTTCGAAATCTTGGATGAAAGCCAACCATGTTAATGTCCCAGATTGTGCCTTTACAGTTACTGACCTTGTTGAGGGTGGAAAATATGAATTCAGAATCAGAGCAAAGAACACAGCAGGTGCTATAAGTGCTCCATCAGAAAGTACAGGAACCATCATTTGCAAGGATGAATATGGTACGTCTGTTATTGTTAGTGCAACTTCTAAAAAAACAGGAAATTAAGTCTCAGTTTTTTTTCTGATCAGCATGTATTTTTTTGTTCTTTGCAGAGGCACCAACCATTGTCCTTGATCCTGCAATAAAGGATGGACTAACAGTTAAAGCAGAAGATAACATTGTATTGAGTGCCATTAGCATTCTTGGCAAACCCCTTCCAAAGTCAAGTTGGTCCAGAGCAGGAAAAGACATTAGACCATCAGATATTGTTCAGATATCTTCAACTCCCTACATCTTCCATGCTTACCGTTAAATATGCCACTAGAAAAGATGCTGGTGAATATACCATCACTGCTACCAATCCCTTTGGCACAAAAGAAGAACATGTGAAAGTAACTGTTCTTGATGTGCCTGGTCCTCCAGGTCCTATTGAAATAAGCAATATTTCTGCTGAAAAAGCAACACTTACATGGACACCACCCTTAGAAGATGGTGGATCACCAATTAAGTCTTATGTTCTTGAAAAGAGAGAAACAAGTAGGCTTTTGTGGACAGTGGTTGCCGAAGATATTCAATCTTGCAGGCATGTGGCCACCAAACTTATTCAAGGAAATGAATACCTCTTCCGGGTCTCAGCTGTAAACCATTATGGCAAAGGAGAACCTGTACAGTCTGAACCTGTCAAAATGGTGGACAAATTTGGTATGTAAAGCATGTGAGGGCATTCCTATTGAAACACAACAGAATTGAGGAATATCTGTATTTCTCACAAAATTTCTTCCTTTTCAGGTCCCCCTGGTCCTCCTGGAAAACCAGAGATATCAAATGTCACTAAAAAATACTGCTACGGTCAGTTGGAAAAGACCAATAGATGATGGTGGCAGTGAGATTACAGGCTATCATGTGGAGAGAAGAGAAAAGAAGAGTTTGCGATGGGTGAGAGCTACCAAGACACCAGTCTCTGATCTGAGATGCAAAGTAACAGGACTGCAAGAAGGAAATACCTATGAATTTCGTGTCAGTGCAGAAAACAGAGCAGGAATTGGTCCACCCAGTGATGCTTCAAATCCTGTTCTAATGAAAGATGTTGCATGTTAGTATTTATCTTTTCTAACATAATTCATTTTAGAGTACCAATATTTATGTGATTTATTACAAAACCAAACTTTTAATGTCAATTTTTGTGTCTTTATTTCTCTTTTAGATCCTCCAGGACCACCTTCAAATGCACGAGTCACTGATACTACTAAGAAATCTGCTTCCTTAGCATGGGGCAAACCTCATTATGATGGTGGACTTGAAATCACTGGCTATATTGTAGAGCACCAAAAAAGTTGGAGATGATGCCTGGATTAAAGATACAACAGGGACAGCCCTCAGAATCACTCAGTTTGTTGTTTCTGATCTCCAAACTAAAGAAAAATACAACTTTAGAATCTGTGCCATCAATGATGCAGGTGTGGGGGGGAGCCAGCAGTGATTCCTGATGTTGAAATTGTTGATCGAGAAATCGCTCCTGATTTTGAACTAGATGCTGAACTCCAAAGAACACTTGTTGTTAGAGCAGGACTCAGTATTAGAATATTTGTGCCAATTAAAAGGTCGTCCAGCTCCTGAAGTGACATGGACCAAAGATGGCATTAACCTTAAAAACCGAGCTAACATTGAAAATACAGAATCATTTACTCTTCTGATTATTCCAGAATGCAACAGATATGACACTGGCAAATTTGTGATGACCATTGAAAATCCCGCTGGAAAGAAAAGTGGTTTTGTTAACGTCAGAGTCTTAGACACCCCAGGACCTGTTCTTAACCTGAGGCCTACTGACATCACAAAGGACAGTGTTACCTTACACTGGGACCTCCCTCTTATTGATGGGGGCTCACGTATAACAAATTATATTGTGGAAAAAGAGAAGCAACAAGAAAATCTTACTCCACAGCCACCACTAAGTGCCATAAATGCACATACAAAGTGACTGGCTTGTCTGAAGGCTGTGAGTACTTTTTCAGAGTGATGGCAGAGAATGAATATGGAATTGGGGAGCCAACAGAAACAACAGAACCTGTAAAAGCCTCTGAGGCACCATTACCACCAGACAGCCTTAACATTATGGACATAACTAAGAGTACAGTCAGTCTGGCATGGCCTAAACCAAAGCATGATGGTGGCAGTAAGATCACTGGCTATGTGATTGAAGCCCAAAGGAAAGGTTCTGACCAGTGGACCCACATCACCACTGTCAAAGGGTTGGAATGTGTTGTGAAGAATCTTACTGAAGGGGAAGAATACACTTTCCAAGTAATGGCAGTGAACAGTGCAGGAAGAAGTGCCCCTAGAGAAAGCCGACCTGTCATTGTGAAGGAGCAGACAATGCTTCCAGAATTGGATCTTCGTGGTATTTATCAGAAATTAGTCATTGCCAGAGCTGGTGACAACATTAAAGTTGAAATCCCAGTGCTTGGTCGACCGAAGCCCACAGTTACATGGAAGAAAGGAGACCAGCTTCTTAGACAGACACAGAGAGTGAATTTTGAAAATACAGCCACTTCGACCATTCTAAATATCAGTGAGTGCATGAGAAGTGATAGTGGACCTTATCCCTTAACAGCAAAGAACATTGTAGGAGAGGTTGGTGATGTTATCACCATTCAAGTTCATGATATCCCTGGGCCACCTACAGGTCCCATCAAATTTGATGAAATTTCATCCGATTTTGTAACCTTCTCTTGGGAGCCACCTGAGAATGATGGAGGTGTGCCAATTAGCAACTATGTTGTTGAAATGAGACAGACTGACAGTACTACATGGGTTGAGTTAGCAACCACTGTTATTCGTACTACTTACAAAGCTACTCGTCTCACTACTGGAATGGAGTACCAGTTCCGCGTAAAAGCTCAAAATAGATATGGTGTTGGTCCAGGGATCACATCAGCATCTGTCGTTGCCAACTATCCATTTAAGGTACCCAGCCCTCCTGGTACCCCCAGGTAACTGCAGTTACCAAGGATTCAATGACAATAAGCTGGCATGAACCTCTTTCTGATGGTGGAAGCCCCATTTTAGGTTATCACATTGAAAGAAAGGAAAGGAACGGTATTCTTTGGCAGACAGTGAGCAAAGCCTTAGTACCAGGCAACATCTTTAAATCAAGTGGACTTACAGATGGTATTGCTTATGAGTTCCGAGTAATTGCAGAAAATATGGCAGGCAAAAGCAAGCCAAGTAAGCCTTCAGAACCTATGTTTGCTCTGGATCCCATTGACCCACCTGGGAAACCAATTCCTCTAAATATTACTAGGCATACAGTGTCACTGAAATGGGCTAAGCCTGAATATACTGGAGGCTTTAAAATTACCAGCTATGTTGTTGAAAAGAGAGACCTTCCCAATGGACGGTGGCTGAAGGCCAACTTCAGCAATATCTTGGAGAATGAATTTACAGTCAGTGGCCTAACCGAAGATGCTGCATATGAATTCCGTGTAATTGCCAAAAAATGCTGCTGGTGCTGTTAGCGCCCCTTCTGAGCCTTCAGATGCTATCACCTGCAGGGATGATATTGAAGCACCAAGAATAATGGTTGATGCTAAATTTAAGGACACAATTACTTTGAAAGCAGGTGAAGCATTCAAATTAGAAGCTGATGTTTCAGGTCGCCCACCTCCCACAATGGAATGGACCAAAGATGGAAAAGACCTTGAAGGCACAGGAAAACTAGAAATAAAAATTGCTGATTTCTCTACTAATCTGATAAACAAGGATTCATCAAGAAGGGATGGTGGTGCCTATATCCTTACAGCAACTAATCCTGGTGGCTTTGCTAAACACATTTTTAATGTCAAAGTTTTGGATAGACCAGGCCCACCTGAAGGACCTTTAGCTGTATCCGATATGACATCAGAAAAATGTGTGTTGTCATGGTTGCCGCCACTAGATGATGGAGGTGCTAGCATTGATCATTATATAGTACAAAAGCGTGAAACCAGCAGATTGGCATGGACAAATGTAGCCACAGAAGTTCAATTACTAAAACTAAAAGTTACTAAACTTTTGAAAGGCAATGAGTATATATTCCGAGTCATGGCTGTAAATAAATATGGAGTTGGAGAGCCGCTAGAATCTGAGCCTGTGCTTGCAGTGGATCCTTATGGACCTCCTGATCCACCCAAAAATCCTGAAGTTACAACCATTACTAAAGATTCAATGGTTGTCTGCTGGGGACATCCTGACTCAGATGGAGGAAGTGAAATCATCAATTATATTGTGGAAAGGCGTGATAAAGCTGGGCAACGATGGGTCAAATGTAACAAAAAGACTCTTACTGATTTAAGATATAAAGTGTCTGGATTGACAGAAGGCCATGAATATGAGTTCGAATTATGGCTGAAAATGCTGCTGGAGTTAGTGCACCAAGTGCTACTAGTCCATTTTATAAAGCTTGTGACACCGTGTTTAAGCCTGGTCCACCAGGTAACCCACGTGTTCTTGATACGAGCAGATCATCTATTTCAATTGCTTGGAATAAACCTATCTATGATGGTGGTTCAGAAATCACTGGATACATGGTGGAAATTGCCCTGCCAGAGGAAGATGAATGGCAAATTGTTACTCCACCTGCTGGGCTCAAGGCAACTTCATACACCATCACTGGTCTCATAGAAAACCAGGAATATAAAATTCGTATCTATGCCATGAATTCTGAAGGCATTGGGGAACCTGCCCTTGTTCCTGGAACTCCAAAGGCTGAAGACAGAATGATACCTCCAGAGATTGAACTGGATGCCGACCTACGCAAAGTTGTTACAATCAGAGCCTGCTGCACCCTAAGACTCTTCGTTCCAATCAAAGGAAGGCCTGCACCTGAGGTGAAATGGGCCCGGGAACATGGAGAATCTTTGGATAAAGCTAGCATTGAATCTACAAGCTCTTACACCTTGCTTATTGTTGGAAATGTAAACAGGTTTGACAGTGGCAAATACATACTAACTGTGGAAAACAGCTCAGGCAGCAAATCTGCATTTGTCATTGTTAGAGTACTAGATACTCCAGGCCCCCACAGAATCTGAAGATAAAGGAAGTCACTAAAACATCAGTCACACTGACCTGGGAGCCTCCTCTCATTGATGGGGGTTCAAAAATAAAGAACTATATTATTGAAAAACGGGAATCAACAAGAAAAGCCTATTCAACCGTTGCAACAAATTGCCACAAGACTTCCTGGAAGGTTGACCAGCTCCAGGAAGGTTGTAGTTACTATTTCAGGGTTCTTGCTGAAAATGAATACGGCATTGGACTGCCTGCTGAAACTGCAGAATCCGTGAAGGCATCAGAACGACCTCTACCTCCAGGAAAGATAACTTTGGTGGATGTCACAAGAAATAGTGTGTCATTGTCTTGGGAAAAACCTGAGCATGATGGAGGTAGCAGAATTCTAGGCTACATTGTAGAGATGCAGAGTAAAGGTAGTGACAAGTGGGCCACATGTGCCACAGTCAAAGTCACTGAAGCTACAATCACTGGATTAATTCAAGGTGAAGAATACTCTTTCCGTGTCTCAGCTCAGAATGAGAAGGGCATCAGTGATCCTAGACAACTGAGTGTTCCAGTAATTGCCAAAGATCTTGTCATTCCCCGGCCTTCAAACTCCTATTCAATACTTTCACTGTACTGGCAGGTGAAGACCTAAAAAAGTTGATGTTCCATTCATTGGACGCCCTCCACCAGCTGTTACTTGGTATAAAGATGACATACCACTGAAACAGACGACTAGAGTAAATGCTGAAAGCACAGAAAATAATTCACTATTGACAATAAAGGAAGCCTGCCGAGAGGATGTCGGACATTACACAGTAAAACTGACCAACACTGCTGGTGAGGCTACAGAAATCCTTAATGTTATTGTTCTTGACAAACCAGGACCTCCTACTGGACCTGTTAAAATGGATGAAGTGACAGCAGATAGCATTACTCTTTCTTGGGGCCCACCTAAGTATGATGGTGGAAGTTCTATCAATAATTACATTGTAGAGAAACGGGACACTTCCACAACTACCTGGCAGATTGTGTCAGCTACAGTTGCAAGGACAACAATAAAGGCTTGCAGATTAAAGACTGGATGTGAATATCAGTTTAGAATTGCAGCTGAAAACAGGTATGGAAAGAGTACCTATCTCAATTCAGAGCCTATAGTGGCCCAGTATCCATTCAAAGTTCCTGGTCCTCCTGGAACACCATTCGTAACATTCTCCTCCAAAGACACCATGGAAGTACATTGGAATGAGCCAGTCAGTGATGGAGGTAGCAAAGTCATTGGCTACCATCTAGAACGCAAGGAAAGAAATGGTATTCTCTGGGTTAAGTTGAACAAAACTCCAATTCCTCAAACCAAGTTTAAGGCTACTGGCCTTGACGAGGGCATTGAATATGAATTTAGAGTTTCTGCAGAGAACATTGTGGGCATTGGAAAACCCAGTAAAGCGTCAGAATGCTATGTAGCTCGTGACCCATGTGATCCACCAGGACGTCCAGAAGCAATCATTGTCACACGAAATTCAGTGACTCTTCAGTGGAAAAAACCCACCTATGATGGTGGAAGCAAGATCACTGGTTATATTGTTGAGAAGAAAGAATTGCCTGATGGCCGATGGATGAAAGCCAGTTTTACTAATGTCATTGAGACTCAATTTGAAGTAACTGGCCTAGTTGAAGACCATAGATATGAGTTCCGAGTTATAGCCCGAAATGCTGCAGGAGTGTTCAGTGAGCCTTCAGAAAGCACAGGAGCAATAACAGCAAGGGATGAGATAGATCCACCACGGATAAGTATGGATCCAAAATACAAAGACACAATTGTGGTTCATGCTGGTGAGCTATTCAGAATTGATGCAGAAATTTATGGCAAACCAATACCAACCAGTCAATGGATAAAAGGTGATCAGGAACTTTCAAACACAGCTCGATTAGAAATAAAAAGCACTGATTTTGCTACCAGTCTCAGTGTAAAGGATGCAGTACGTGTTGATAGCGGAAATTATATATTAAAGGCCAAAAAATGTTGCAGGAGAGAGATCAGTTACTGTAAATGTCAAAGTTCTAGATAGACCAGGACCACCTGAAGGACCTGTCGTCATATCAGGAGTTACAGCAGAAAAATGCATACTAGCTTGGAAACCCCCCATTACAGGATGGTGGGAGTGATATCATTAATTATATTGTGGAAAGGAGAGAAACTAGCCGCTTAGTTTGGACTGTGGTAGATTCCAATGTACAAACTCTCAGCTGCAAAGTTACTAAGCTTCTTGAAGGCAATGAATATATTTTCCGTATAATGGCTGTAAACAAATATGGTGTGGGAGAGCCCCTTGAATCTGAGCCAATAATTGCAAAGAATCCATTTGTGGTACCAGATGCACCAAAGGCTCCAGAAATTACTACAGTGACAAAGGACTCAATGATTGTTGTTTGGGAAAGGCCAGCATTTGATGGAGGCAGTGAAATTCTTGGCTATGTTCTTGAAAAAAGGGATAAAGAGGGAATTCGATGGACAAGATGCCACAAACGTCTGATTGGGGAATTGCGCTTGAGAGTCACTGGCCTCATAGAAAACCACAATTATGAATTCAGAGTTTCTGCCGAAAATGCTGCTGGACTTAGTGAACCAAGCCCACCTTCTGCTTACCAAAAGGCATGTGATCCTATTTACAAACCAGGACCTCCCAACAATCCCAAAGTCACAGATATTACCAGATCTTCTGTTTTCCTTTCTTGGAGCAAACCAATATATGATGGTGGCTGTGAAATCCAGGGATACATTGTTGAAAAAATGTGATGTGAGTGTTGGTGAATGGACAATGTGCACTCCACCAACTGGAATCAATAAAACTCATATAGAAGTAGAGAAGCTCACAGAAAAGCATGAATACAATTTCCGTATCTGTGCTATTAATAAAGCTGGAGTTGGAGAACATGCTGATGTCCCTGGACCAGTTATAGTTGAAGAAAAATTGGAAGCACCAGATATTGATCTTGATCTAGAACTAAGAAAAGTTATAAATATAAGAGCAGGTGGCTCCTTAAGGTTATTTGTTCCTATTAGAGGTCGTCCCACACCAGAAGTTAAGTGGGGAAAAATGGATGGTGAAATTCGAGATGCTGCTATCATTGATGTCACTAGCAGTTTCACCTCTCTTGTTCTTGACAATGTCAACCGTTATGACACTGGAAAATATACTCTTACGCTAGAAAACAGCAGTGGAACAAAATCTGCCTTTGTTACTGTGAGAGTCCTGGACACACCAAGTCCACCTGTTAATCTGAAAGTCACAGAAATCACTAAGGATTCTGTCTCAATTACATGGGAGCCTCCTTTGTTAGATGGGGGATCCAAAATCAAAAATTACATTGTTGAGAAACGTGAAGCCACAAGAAAATCATATGCTGCAGTTGTAACAAATTGTCATAAAAATTCTTGGAAAATCGATCAACTCCAAGAAGGTTGCAGTTATTACTTCAGAGTCACAGCTGAAAATGAGTATGGTATTGGCCTTCCTGCCCGCACTGCTGATCCAATTAAGGTTGCAGAAGTTCCACAACCTCCAGGAAAAATAACAGTAGATGATGTTACTAGAAATAGTGTTTCCTTGAGTTGGACAAAGCCCGAACATGATGGTGGCAGTAAAATCATTCAGTATATTGTTGAAATGCAAGCAAAACACAGTGACAAATGGTCAGAATGTGCCCGAGTAAAGTCCCTTGAAGCAGTAATTACTAACCTAACTCAGGGAGAAGAATATCTTTTTAGAGTTGTTGCTGTAAATGAGAAAGGGAGAAGTGATCCTAGGTCTCTTGCAGTTCCAATCATTGCTAAAGATCTTGTCATTGAGCCAGATGTAAGACCTGCATTCAACAGTTATAGTGTACAGGTTGGTCAAGATTTGAAAATAGAAGTGCCAATTTCTGGACGTCCTAAGCCAACTATTACCTGGACTAAAGATGGTCTTCCACTGAAACAAACCACCAGGATCAATGTTACTGATTCACTCGACCTCACCATACTCAGCATTAAAGAAACTCAGAAGGATGATGGTGGACAGTATGGGATCACAGTGGCTAATGTTGTTGGTCAGAAAACAGCATCTATCGAAATTATCACCCTAGATAAACCTGATCCTCCAAAAGGGCCTGTTAAATTTGATGAAGTAAGTGCTGAAAGTATTACATTATCTTGGAACCCTCCCTCTATATACAGGTGGCTGCCAGATCACCAACTACATTGTTCATAAAAGAGATACAACCACCACAGTATGGGATGTTGTTTCTGCTACTGTTGCCAGAACTACACTCAAAGTAACCAAACTAAAAACAGGTACTGAATACCAATTCAGGATATTTGCTGAAAACAGATATGGACAAAGTTTTGCTTTGGAATCTGATCCAATCATAGCCCAATATCCATACAAAGAACCAGGACCTCCAGGTACACCATTTGTCACTGCAATTTCCAAAGACTCTATGGTTGTACAGTGGCATGAACCAATCAATAATGGAGGAAGCCCAGTAATAGGTTACCATCTTGAAAGAAAGGAAAGAAATAGTATTTTGTGGACAAAAGTCAACAAAACTATTATCCATGACACCCAATTTAAAGCCCTCAATCTTGAAGAGGGCATTGAATATGAATTCAGAGTTTATGCTGAAAATATCGTTGGTGTAGGCAAAGCAAGCAAGAATTCTGAATGCTATGTTGCCAGAGATCCCTGTGACCCTCCAGGAACCCCAGAAGCAATAATAGTCAAAAGAAATGAAATCACTTTAAAATGGACCAAACCTGTGTATGATGGTGGGAGTATGATTACAGGTTACGTTGTAGAGAAACGTGATTTGCCCGAGGGTCGTTGGATGAAAGCCAGCTTCACCAATGTCATTGAAACACAATTTACTGTGTCAGGTCTGACGGAAGATCAAAGATATGAATTCAGAGTCATTGCTAAGAATGCAGCTGGAGCAATAAGTAGACCTTCTGACAGTACAGGACCTATAACAGCCAAAGATGAGGTTGAGCTCCCAAGAATTTCAATGGATCCAAAATTCAGAGACACAATTGTGGTAAATGCTGGAGAAACCTTCAGACTTGAGGCTGATGTCTATGGAAAACCTCTACCTACCATTGAATGGTTAAGAGGAGATAAAGAAGTTGAAGAATCTGCTAGGTGTGAAATAAAGAACACAGATTTCAAAGCTTTACTTATTATAAAGGATGCCATCAGAATTGATGGTGGACAGTATATTTTAAGAGCTTCCAATGTAGCAGGTTCTAAGTCATTCCCAGTAAATGTAAAAGTATTAGACAGACCAGGACCTCCAGAAGGACCAGTCCAGGTAACTGGAGTCACTGCTGAAAAATGTACTTTAACCTGGTCACCACCACTTCAGGATGGTGGCAGTGATATTTCTCACTATGTTGTTGAAAAGAGAGAAACAAGCCGTCTGGCCTGGACTGTTGTTGCTGCAGAAGTTGTCACCAATACGCTAAAAGTTACCAAACTCCTAGAAGGGAACGAATATATTTTCCGTATAATGGCAGTCAACAAATATGGTGTTGGAGAGCCTCTAGAATCTGCACCAGTACTAATGAAAAATCCATTTGTCCTCCCTGGACCACCAAAAAAGCTTGGAAGTCACAAACATTACCAAGGACTCCATGACTGTCTGTTGGAACCGTCCAGATAGTGATGGTGGAAGTGAGATTATTGGTTACATTGTAGAAAAAAGAGACAGAAGTGGCATTAGATGGATAAAATGTAATAAACGCCGCATTACAGATTTGCGTCTAAGAGTAACAGGATTAACTGAAGATCATGAGTATGAATTCAGAGTCTCTGCAGAAAATGCTGCTGGAATTGGAGAACCAAGTCCAGCCACAGTTTATTATAAGGCTTGTGATCCCATGTTTAAACCTGGCCAGCCTACCAATGTACACATTGTAGACACCACTAAAAATTCAATCACTCTAGCCTGGGGTAAACCCATCTATGATGGTGGCAGTGAGATCCTGGGATATGTAGTAGAAATATGTAAAGCAGATGATGAAGAATGGCAAATAGTTACTCCACAGACTGGTCTGAGAGTCACTCGTTTTGAAATTTCAAAACTTATTGAACACCAAGAATATAAAATACGAGTCTGTGCCCTTAATAAAATTGGGTTAGGTGAGGCTGCATCAGTTCCTGGTACTGTGAAACCAGAAGACAAACTTGAAGCACCCGAACTTGACCTCGATTCTGAACTACGGAAAGGAATTGTTGTAAGAGCTGGTGGGTCTGCCAGAATTCACATTCCATTTAAAGGTCGTCCAACACCTGAGATCACTTGGTCCCTAGAGGAAGGTGAATTCACAGATAAGGTTCAGATTGAAAAGGGAATAAATTATACCCAGCTTTCAATAGATAACTGTGATAGAAATGATGCTGGAAAATATATACTGAAGCTGGAAAACAGCAGTGGAACTAAGTCTGCTTTTGTAACTGTGAAAGTTCTTGATACCCCAGGACCACCACAAAATTTGGCAGTGAAAGAAGTGAAGAAAGATTCAGTCATTCTGGTATGGGAACCGCCCATCATTGATGGGGGTGCAAAAGTCAAGAATTACGTTATTGACAAGCGTGAATCTACCAGAAAAGCATATGCTAACGTGAGTTCTAAGTGCAGTAAAACAAGTTTCAAAGTTGAGAATCTTACAGAAGGATCCATTTATTACTTTAGAGTTATGGCTGAAAATGAATTTGGAGTTGGTGTTCCAGTGGAAACCATTGATGCTGTGAAAGCTGCAGAACCTCCATCTCCACCAGGAAAAGTTACCCTCACTGATGTGTCCCAGACCAGTGCATCACTGATGTGGGAGAAACCTGAACACGATGGTGGTAGCAGAATTCTGGGGTATGTTGTTGAAATGCAACCTAAAGGGAACTGAAAAGTGGAGTGTTGTGGCTGAAGCCAAAGTCTGCAATGCAACTGTTACTGGTTTGAGTTCTGGACAAGAATATCAGTTCCGTGTCAAAGCCTACAATGAGAAAGGAAAAAGTGATCCAAGAGTGCTTGGTGTTCCTGTCATAGCCAAGGACTTAACTATACAGCCTAGTCTTAAATTACCTTTTAATACATACAGTGTCCAAGCAGGAGAAGACCTTAAAATTGAAATTCCAGTTATTGGCCACCGAGGACCTAAAATTGCGTGGGTCAAGGATGGTGAGTCTCTTAGACAGACAACAAGAGTAAATGTTGAGGAAACAGCTACTTCAACTATTTTGCACATTAAAGAAAGTAACAAAGATGACTTTGGAAAGTACACCATAACAGCAACAAACAGTGCCGGCACAGCAGTGGAAAATCTCAGCATTATCATTTTGGAAAAGCCTGGTCCTCCAGTGGGACCAGTTCGGTTTGATGAAGTTAGTGCAGATTTTGTGATAATATCTTGGGAACCTCCATCCTATACTGGTGGCTGCCAAATAAGCAACTATGTTGTAGAGAAGCGTGATACAACTAGCACCACTTGGCAAATGGTATCGGCAACAGTTGCAAGAACAACAATTAAAATAGCCAAACTGAAAACAGGAACTGAATACCAGTTTAGGATTTTTGCAGAAAATAGATATGGAAAAAGTATCCCCCTGGATTCTAAACCAGTCATAGTACAGTATCCTTTTAAAGAACCTGGACCACCTGGAACACCTTTTGTGACATCAGTCTCAAAGACCAAATGCTTGTGCAATGGCATGAGCCAGTTAATGATGGAGGTAGCAAAGTTATTGGCTACCATCTTGAACAGAAAGAAAAGAATAGCATTTTATGGATCAAATTGAATAAGATTCCTATTCAAGACACAAAATTCAAAGCAACTGGGCTTGATGAAGGCCTTGAATATGAGTTTAAGGTTTCTGCTGAAAATATTGTTGGCATTGGCCAGCCTAGCAAAGTATCAGAATGCTACGTTGCTCGGGATCCTTGTGACCCACCAGGTCGCCCTGAAGCCATTGTTATCACAAGAAACAATGTGACACTGAAGTGGAAGAAACCTGCTTATGATGGTGGAAGCAAAATAACAGGTTATATTGTAGAAAAGAAAGATCTACCTGATGGTCGCTGGATGAAAGCCAGCTTTACCAATGTATTAGAAACTGAATTTACAGTGAGTGGACTTGTAGAAAATGAAAGATATGAATTTAGAGTCATTGCAAGAAATGCAGCTGGCAACTTCAGTGAACCATCTGAAAGCACAGGTGCCATTACTGCAAGAGATGAAATTGATGCACCAGATGCCTCACTGGATCCAAAATATAGAGATGTCATTGTTGTTCACGCAGGAGAAACTTTTGTCCTTGAAGCTGATATTCGTGGTAAACCTATACCTGATGTTGTTTGGTTAAAAGATGGAAAAGAGCTTGAAGAAACAGCAGCTAGGATGGAAATTAAGTCTACTATTCAGAAAACAACACTAGTCGTTAAAGATTGTATACGTACTGATGGGGGGACAGTATATTCTGAAACTCAGCAATGTTGGTGGCACAAAATCTATACCAATCACTGTAAAGGTTCTTGATAGGCCAGGACCACCTGAAGGACCTCTGAAAGTTTCTGGGGTTACTGCTGAAAAATGTTACCTGGCTTGGAACCCACCACTGCAAGATGGTGGTGCTAATATTTCACATTACATCATTGAAAAGAGAGAGACTACCAGACTCTCCTGGACCCAGGTTTCAACTGAGGTACAAGCCCTTAACTACAAAGTCACTAAACTTCTTCCTGGAAATGAATATATTTTCCGTGTCATGGCTGTGAATAAATATGGAATTGGTGAGCCCTTGGAATCTGAGCCTGTTATAGCTTGTAATCCATACAAACCACCAGGTCCTCCTTCAGCACCTGAAGTCTCAGCAATCACCAAGGATTCTATGATAGTAACATGGGCACGCCCAGTGGATGATGGAGGTGCACAGATTGAGGGCTACATACTTGAAAAAAGAGATAAAGAAGGCATTAGATGGACCAAGTGCAACAAGAAAACACTAACAGACCTCAGATTCAGGGTAACTGGTCTCACTGAAGGTCATTCTTATGAATTCAGAGTTGCTGCTGAAAATGCAGCCGGTGTTGGTGAGCCTAGTGAGCCATCTGTTTTCTATCGTGCTTGTGATGCACTGTATCCACCAGGCCCACCTAGTAATCCCAAAGTTACAGATACTTCCAGATCTTCTGTCTCCTTGGCATGGAATAAACCAATTTATGATGGTGGTGCACCTGTTAAGGGGTATGTTGTTGAGTTTAAAGAAGCCACAGCCGAAGAATGGACAACTTGCACTCCACCAACAGGATTGCAAGGAAAACAGTTCACAGTGACCAAGCTTAAAGAAAATAATGAATATAACTTCCGTATTTGTGCCATCAATTCTGAAGGTGTGGGTGAGCCCATAACAATACCTGGTTCGGTTGCTGCTAAAGAAAGACTAGAGCCACCTGAAATAGAACTTGATGCCGATCTCAGAAAGGTGGTCATTCTGCGTGCTAGTTCTACTTTACGCTTATTTGTTACCATCAAAGGGCGGCCAGAACCTGAAGTTAAATGGGAAAAGGCTGAAGGCATTCTCACTGAGAGGGCCCAGATTGAGGTAACAAGTTCATATACGATGTTGGTGATTGATAATGTTACCAGATTTGACAGTGGACGATACAATCTGACCCTTGAAAATAGCAGTGGCTCTAAAACTGTTTTTGTTAACGTCAGAGTCCTTGACTCACCAAGTGCCCCAGAGAATTTGACTGTAAGAGAAGTTAAAAAAGATTCAGTCACATTGTCTTGGGAGCCACCACTTATTGATGGTGGAGCTAAGATTAAAAACTACATAGTTGAAAAAAGAGAAACTACAAGAAAAGCATATGCTACCGTTACAAGCAATTGCACTAAGAATACTTTTAAAATTGAAAATCTACAAGAAGGATGTTCTTACTACTTCAGAGTCTTGGCTGCCAATGAGTATGGGATTGGTTTGCCAACTGAAACAACTGAACCTGTTAAAGTTTCAGAACCACCCCTCCCACCTGGAAGAGTAACTCTTGTTGATGTGACCCGTAACACAGCTACAATTAAGTGGGAGAAACCAGAAAGTGATGGTGGGAGCAAAATTACTGGTTATGTAATTGAAATGCAGACTAAAGGTAGTGAAAAATGGAGCATTTGCACACAAGTTAAGGCTCTAGAAGCAACTATAAATGGCCTAACTGCAGGGGAAGAGTATATTTTCAGGGTATCTGCTATTAATGAAAAAGGAAGAAGTGACCCAAGACAACTTGGAGTGCCAGTAATTGCAAAGGATATAGAAATAAAGCCTTCTGTGGAGCTTCCTTTCAATACTTTTAATGTAAAGGCTGGAGACCAACTTAAAGTTGATATTCCTTTTAAAGGAAGACCTCAAGCCACTGTAAGCTGGAAAAAAAGATGGACAGACTCTTAAAGAGACAACTAGAGTCAATGTTTCTTCTTCAAAAACTGTAACATCACTATCCATTAAGGAAGCTTCAAGGGAAGATGTTGGTACTTATGAATTATGTGTTTCAAACAGTGCTGGATCCATAACAATCCCTATTACTATAATTGTCCTTGATAAACCAGGGCCTCCAGGACCTATCCATATTGATGAGGTTAGTTGTGACAATATAACCATTTCTTGGAATCCTCCAGAATATGATGGTGGCTGCCAAATTAGCAATTACATTGTTGAAAGAGAGAAACTACTTCTACAACGTGGCAGGTAGTTTCACAAGCAGTTGCAAGAACATCAATTAAAATAGTTCGTCTGATAACAGGAAGTGAGTATCAGTTCCGTGTCTGTGCAGAAAACCGCTATGGAAAGAGCTCTTACAGTGAATCTTCACCTGTTGTTGCAGAGTATCCATTCAGCCCCCCAGGTCCTCCTGGTACTCCAAAAAGTCGTGCATGCCACAAAATCTACCATGACTGTGAGTTGGCAAGTGCCAGTTAATGATGGAGGAAGTCAAGTAATTGGTTACCATCTTGAGTATAAAGAAAGAAGCAGCATCCTTTGGACAAAAGCAAATAAAATTCTCATCGCTGATACTCAAATGAAAGTTACAGGCCTTGATGAAGGACTGATGTATGAGTTCGAGTATATGCTGTGAATATTGCTGGAACTGGTAAATGTAGTAAAGCTTGTGAACCAGTCCCTGCAAGAGATCCTTGTGACCCTCCTGGACAACCTGAAGTCACAAACATCACAAGAAAGTCAGTGTCACTTAAATGGTGAAACCACTTTACGATGGTGGAGCTAAGATCACAGGATACATTATTGAACGTCGAGAATTACCAGATGGCAGGTGGCTAAAATGTAACTTTACTAACATACAAGAAACATATTTTGAAGTGACTGAACTTACTGAAGATCAACGTTATGAATTCCGTGTTTTTGCAAGGAATGCTGCTGACTCAGTTAGTGAACCATCTGAATCTACTGGACCCATTACAGTTAAAGATGATGTTGAAGCTCCAAGAATTATGATGGATGTTAAGTTCCGTGATGTTATTGTTGTCAAAGCTGGAGAGGTCCTTAAGATAAATGCAGATATTGCAGGGCGACCTCTGCCAGTTGTTTCTTGGGCCAAGGATGGTGTAGAAATTGAAGAAAGAGCCCGAACAGAAATTGTCTCAACAGACTACACTACTTCAATAACAGTAAAAGATTGTGTCCGACGAGACACTGGGCAGTATGTACTTACACTGAAAAATGTTGCAGGAACTCGGTCTATGGCAGTCAACTGCAAGGTGCTAGATAAGCCTGGACCACCAGCAGGACCTCTTGAAATAAATGGCCTCACTTCTGAGAAATGCTCTCTTTCCTGGGGACCACCCCAAGAAGATGGTGGAGCAGATATTGATTATTACATTGTAGAGAAACGTGAAACAAGTCGTCTTGCATGGACAATATGTGAAGGACAGTTACTGACAACATCATGTAAAGTAACCAAGTTACTCAAAGGCAATGAATACATCTTTAGAGTAACGGCTGTTAATAAGTATGGTGTTGGTGAGCCCCTAGAGAGTGTGGCTGTAAAGGCACTGGATCCATTTACAGTCCCAAGTCCACCCACCTCTTTGGAAGTTACATCTATCACCAAAGACTTTATGACACTTTGCTGGTCAAGACCTGAAACTGATGGTGGCAGTGAAATCTCTGGGTATATCATTGAAAGGCGAGAGAAAAATAGTCTGCGGTGGATTCGTGTGAACAAAAAAACCAGTTTTTGATCTTAGGGTGAAATCAACAGGACTTCGAGAAGGATGTGAATATGAATATCGGGTTTTTGCTGAAAATGCTGCTGGCCTAAGCCTTCCTAGTGAAACCACTCCCTTAATTCGGGCAGAAGATCCAGTGTTTTTACCATCACCTCCATCCAAACCCAAAATTGTGGACTCAGGCAAGACAAATATAACAATAAGCTGGATTAAGCCCCTATTTGATGGTGGGGCCCCAGTAACTGGATACACTGTAGAATACAAACAGTCTGATGAAACTGACTGGAAAACTGCCATTCAGAGCTTCAGAGGCACAGAATATACAGCAAGTGGATTAACAACAGGAGCTGAATATATTTTCAGAGTGAGATCTATCAATAAAGTTGGTTCTAGTGATCCCAGTGATAGCTCAGATCCACAGATAGCAAAGGAAAGAGAAGAAGAGCCTGTATTTGATCTTGACAGTGATATGAGAAAGACCTTGGTTGTCAAGGCTGGTTCCTCCTTTACCATGACAGTGCCTTTCCGAGGAAGACCTGTACCCAATGTCTCCTGGAGTAAGCCAGATACTGACCTCCGCACTAGAGCTTATATTGATTCCACAGATTCTCGAACATCACTTACAATTGAAAATGCCAACAGGAATGATTCTGGAAAATACACATTAACAATTCAGAATATTTTGAGTGCTGCTTCCCTGACTTTAGTTGTCAAAGTTTTAGATTCTCCTGGTCCTCCAGCCAATATCAGAGTACAAGAAGTAACCAAGGAGTCTGCAGTGTTATCCTGGGATGTTCCTGAAAATGATGGTGGGGCTCAGGTGAAGAATTACCACATAGAAAAACGTGAGGCCAGCAAAAAAGCATGGGTCTCAGTGACCAACAACTGTAACCGCCTTTCCTACAAAGTTACCAACTTACAAGAAGGGGCGATTTACTACTTCCGAGTCTCTGGAGAAAATGAGTTTGGTGTTGGTGTACCTGCTGAGACAAAAGAAGGAGTTAAAATAACAGGTATGTTTTTGGAACAAAAGAAAATCGGCTTATCTATTTTATTTTTTCTAAAGTAGGGGCCAGAGTGATAGTACAGCCCGGTAGGACAATTACTTTGCACATAGCCATTCTAGGTTTGATCCCTTGCATCCTATATGGTCTTCTGAGCTACACTAGGAGTGATCACTGAGCACAGAGCCAGGAGTAAGCCCTGAGCACTATTGGATGTGGCCCCAAACCAAAAAAATAAAGGAATATGAGTCATTCTGCTTCATCATTTCATCTTAAGTTACTTTGGTTTGCTTTAAGAAATTTATGCTATAACACAAAATACCTTTGATAGAAAAGTTTTCATGTTAAAAAGTGTATAAATGTATATATTAGATTTCTATATGTAGAAATGGCACAGAATAGTTAATGTTTAAGTTAAATATAATTGGATTTCACAGCATATATGCTGTCTATTCACCCAAAAGTGTACAGAGGAAGTCTCTTAAAACTTCATCCCATTCATCCCATTGCTCATTTTTATATCCTTATTTTGTTATAAAATAAATTTGGGGTAGATTTTATCATTTTCTGGTTATTTGACAATTTGAATTTGAATGTCATCACATGTCATAAAATGTCGACTCTTTGGTTAGCTCAAAAGCCAAACCAATCATATAAAAAAAATAAGAAAACTTCAACCAAGAGTAATTCTATGGCTGTCTGTTGGGGATGCCATTGGGGTATGTCTGACAGTATCAGGACAGAAGTTCTTTTCTACCTCCGAGGCCCCTGGGGAACAGATGGATGAAAACTCAGTGCAGTTCCACAAAGGCTTTTAATAGTACAAAAGCTCTACCACTACAATCCAATATAATGAAGGAACTCTAGCTCTGGTCAGAACTTAGACCATACAAGAGAGCCCAAGTCTCCCACCAAAGAGAGGATCTCACCCGAGAGAAGTCCTACCCAAAAAGAAGTAGCAGGAAAAAAGGGCAGGGGCCTCAAGTCAGTCCCCTTATATACACCAAAGTAATCCTATCTGTGACAGGGAGTGTCCTGTCAACAAAGAACCCTAAACAACTTGTAGAAGGGTGGTGCCCTATTATAGGTATAAACAAAGGTTACACCAAGGACTAATCCCTTCTTCCGAGATTATCTCTTATATAAAACACTGGAGAGAGAAAGGCTGATATAAAGTAATACATCTTAATTTCATGAGCTTCATGTAATCTAGATGGTACCCACAGGTCCTTATTTATTATCTGCACCAGGGTGATTCTGAGTATCTTGTTCTCCGTATACTGAAAGGGTCACACTCGCCTGCTTGAGAGCAAACTAGTATGATCTTCCTATAGTCTCAACCTCAACATAGCCAGGGTGTTAGTCTCCTGGTAAATTCTAACTGTCCCACGCTGGGTGCAGTGGGTATAAAGAGGAGCTGTGCCCAATCTAGAAAACATAGAAGTCTTAGATGTATAATAAGTCAGAAGTTATTCAGAGTCAAGGTGACTTCTATAACTGCCACACCCTCCAGCAGTGTTTACATAGAAGAGAGGTCTTATTAGAATGAACCTTGGCTTAAGGACATGTAAGTAGATTAAGCTGTGAGGTAAAACAGCAAAGCTCCCAAAATAGCTAAGCCTGTCATCCAACAGCTGTCATTTTAAAGTTTTCTTTTGATGTATAGGAAAATTCATTTGGGAGGGAACATTTTTGTAATCTTTTCTTTTGCCCTATTACTTTCACAGAAAAACCAAGCCCTCCTGAAAAACTTGGAGTAACCAGCATATCCAAAGACAGTGTTTCCCTGACCTGGTTGAAACCGGAGCATGATGGTGGAAGTCGGATTCTACATTACATTGTTGAAGCGCAGGAAAAAGGACAGAAAAACTGGGTCAGATGTGCAGTGGTAAAGTCAACCCATCACATCGTTTCTGGCCTGAGGCAGAATTCAGAATACTTTTTCCGGGTGTTTGCTGAAAATCAAGCTGGCATCAGTGACCCAAGAGAACTTCTGCTTCCTGTTCTTGTTAAAGAGCAGCTAGGTATGTATAATTTTAAATTGAAACAAAATTCGGAGTTACTTACATTGATTTTAGTTGATTTTAGAAATTTTCACCTAATCTTCTTACTCATTTTTCAGAACCACCTGAAATTGATATGAAGAACTTCCCAAGCCACACTGTATATGTTAGAGCTGGCTCAAACCTTAAAGTTGACATTCCAATCTCTGGAAAACCACTACCCAAAGTAACCTTATCAAGAGATGGTGTCCCCCTGAAAGCAACCATGAGATTTAATACAGAAGTCACTGCTGAGAATGTGACCATCAATCTCAAAGAAAGTGTTGCTGCTGATGCTGGCAGATATGAAATCACTGCTTCCAACTCCAGTGGAACAACCAAAACTTTCATTAACATCATTGTCCTGGACAGGCCTGGTCCTCCAACTGGCCCTGTTGCCATAAGTGATATAACAGAAGAAAGTGTAACTCTCAAATGGGAACCACCTAAGTATGATGGTGGAAGTCAGGTTACCAATTACATAATACTGAAGAGAGAAACAAGTACTGCAGTATGGACTGAAGTGTCTGCAACAGTTGCAAGAACTGTGATTAAAATAATGAAGTTGACCACCGGAGAAGAATATCAGTTCCGTATCAAGGCAGAAAACCGCTTTGGCATCAGTGATCACATAGACTCAGCGTGTGTAGTAGTTAAACTGCCATACAGTAAGTTGTCAAACCTTTCAAATATCCCAGGTTTTATTTTACATAATGTTTTGAATGTTAAAATTTATCTATGTGATTTCTCTCCTTTATAGCAACACCTGGACCACCATCTACACCACGGGTCACTAATGTTACTAGAGAAAGCATCACTGTGGCCTGGCATGAACCAGTGTCCAATGGAGGCAATGCAGTTATAGGTTATCACCTGGAAATGAAAGATAGAAACAGTATCTTATGGCAGAAAGCCAACAAAATGGTCATTCGTACAACTCACTTCAAAGTCACAACAATCAGTGCTGGACTTATTTATGAATTTAGAGTATATGCAGAAAATGCTGCTGGTATTGGAAAGCCTAGCTCTCCTTCTGAACCAGTTCTAGCCATTGATGCCTGTGGTATGTATGTCATGAGATTTTTTTTCTGACTCTTTAAAAAATGTAAAGTGTATATATGCAAGAAAAACAATGCTAATTTAATAGTTATGATATACAATTAATTTGTTTTATCTTATTCCCACAGAACCCCCAAGAAATGTTCGTATCACAGATATTTCAAAGAACTCTGTCAGCCTCTCATGGCAACAACCAGCTTTTGATGGTGGAAGCAAGATTACAGGTTACATTGTTGAAAGAGCGAGACCTTCCAGATGGCAGATGGACCAAGGCTAGCTTCACCAATGTTATTGAAACTCAATTCATTGTCTCTGGTTTAACTCAGAATTCCCAGTATGAGTTCCGTGTCTTTGCTAGGAATGCCGTTGGTTCTATCAGCAATCCATCTGAGGTTGTAGGTCCCATTACATGCATTGATTCTTATGGTAAGAATTTTTGATATTTGAAATAACAGCAATTTAAATCATTTTTTCTTACTTATCTGGCCTAGTATATGGAATAACTTTAATGATGCTCATTAGCCAAAGCATCATTAAAGCATCGCTCCATATTTATTTTGGGAAGAAATATGAAATAACTGGGAGCTTTAGGAAAATTCTTTAAACTTCCAAGTCATTTTAACTATAAACAATGAAATTTGAACTACAAGATATCTAAAGATATTTCCTATTCTAGCAATTTCTTTCTTTGCTTGTATAAGTTAATATTTTCACTCTTAATTTTGTCAACATTGTTTGAAATTATTCTGTTTGCACCATGACAGACTGAGCCCTGTGAGGCCAGCTTTGTTATTACTATTCCCTCATTTTACAACCAGTGTTCAGATCTTATGGGAAAGGGAATTGAAGGTTGATTAATTCATTCTTTCTCTTTGATGATAAGTCAGTAAAGATTAAAGTAATCATTGGTTGTCCCAAGAATATTCCTCTGAAAAGAATAAATAAAAAGGGCTGGAGTGATGGTACAATGGGGAGGACACTTGCCTTCTATGTGGCTGACCCAGTTTCAAACGACAGTATCCCACATGGTTCCTCAAGCACTGAGGTGTGATTCAAAAAGCCAACACACATACATGCACACATACATAAATAAATAAATACTGAAAATAAACATAATAGTCTTGGCAGTTGTTAACATTTTGTGGATACTTTTTATTCATTCTTAATGTTAACAACCCTATGGTTAAACCATTTCACATAAGACAAAAATTTAGCATACTTAATGTCAAGTAGCTTATTAGCAATTGAGTAGAGATTCATACAAATTTCAAAATTTTCTCTACATTGCTGTAACACCAAAAAATATGCCTACTTGACCATTCTGGACAGTAAGTATTGAAGTCAACAGTTCAAGAGTAGTTGGCAATATTTCTTCTGAGTTAGATATGTTTCTAAAAGACTCCCATATGCAAGAAGTCATTACTGTCTGGACAAAAATACCTACTTTCATACACATTCTGAATCTAAGGTTGCTTTTTGTGAATTAGGTCTTATGGACACTGAATCAGCATTTGTGAGACTATGAAGCAAGTCATATTTAGCTCTGTTTCTCAGAATTTCTAGACCTTTTAGAGGGTTAAAAAATGTGCCCTCGGGGCCAGAGCGATAGCCCAGCGGGTAGGGCATTTATCTTGCACGCGGCCAGCCCATGCCAGCCCGGGTTCGATCCCTGGCATCCCCATATGGTCCCCCTGAGCACCGCCAGGAGTGATTCCTGAGTGCAGAGCCAGGAGTAACCCCTGCTCATCGCCAGGTGTGACCCAAAAAGAAAAAAAAAATGTGCCCAGTGAAGTACATAGCTGTATGAGAAGAGAAGTCTTTGTTTTAACTGCCTAGTGTGAACTTTCCACACACAGATGTCAGAGATCTAGGAAAGGAAATTTTGAAAACTAGAAGTGGGTGGAGAAAGCAGCAAAAACAAAATGTACAGAGCAGCATCTTCAATGATGTTCTCGCCACCATGTCCTATTTTATTTATGGAAGAAAACAACAAAGAGACTTTAAATTACATTTAAAAGGCACTCAAGTTCCTGTGTAATTACGTCAACATTGTTAGAGTAAAGTGTTTTCTCACAATCTTACTTCTCCAATCTGGGAAAGATGGATAGCTTCTTTAATTTAATATTTAATTAACTAATAATAAGTAGATCGTTTTAGAGCTGTTATGTTTTATTAAGGATATTACCCTGATATTTTCCCTTGTGACTTTTTTAATATTTATGGTGTATTTTTCTTGCAGGTGGGCCTGTAATTGATTTGCCTCTAGAATATACAGAAGTTGTAAAATACAGAGCAGGAACATCTGTGAAGCTAAGAGCTGGCATTTCTGGCAAACCTGCACCTACAATTGAGTGGTATAAAGATGATAAAGAGTTACAAACCAATGCACTTGTATGTGTCGAAAATACCACTGATGTTGCCTCTATACTTATCAAAGATGCAAATCGCCTTAATAGCGGAAGCTATGAATTAAAACTAAGGAATGCCATGGGTTCAGCATCAGCCATCATCAAAGTGCAAATCCTTGGTAGGTATTGAATATAGGCTAGCATTATATTCTGTTTGCCTAAAAAATTTGATAAATTTGGGACCAGATCAATAGTACAGCGGGGAGGGTATTTGTCTTGCATGCAGCTGATATGAGTTTGATCCCTGTCATCCCATTTGGTCCCCTGAGCACAATCAGGAGTAATTCCTGAGTGTAGAGCCAAGAGTAACCCCTGAACATTGTCAGGTGTGACCCAAAAAGCAAAAAGTAAATTAAAATAAAAATTCAATACCTTTTAAGTGCCTTTTTTAAAAAAATATTTTATTATACCACTGTGAGATATACAATTACAAAGATGTTCATGTTTGGGTTTCAGTCACACAGTGTGCCAGCACCTTTCCCTCTATCAATACCCATTTCCCACCAACTATGTCCCCGATTCCCTCCCCCTCCCCTAGCCTGCCTCTATGGCAGGTACTTTATCTCTTTGCTCTTTCTCTTTCTTTCTCTCTCTTCCTTCTCTTATACATTATGGATTGCAATACATACATTTAGAAGTTACCATGTGTACCTTTTTGCCTGTGTTTAATGCTCAGTTCTAGGTTGGTATTATCACTTTCAACAATTATTAGCACACTGTTCCCTTCTCTGTCTTACCTAACCTCTGACTCCCACATGTTTGCAGTAGATTCCACCTTTGACAAGACCTCCTGATCCATGTTTTGCCTGGCTTTGGATATTGGTATCATAATAAGTATATATATTATATATAAGTATATATATATTTTATATATTTATATATTATATATAAGCATATATATTATATAAGTATGTATATATACACATATATACATATATATGTCATGCAAATAAATGCAGTCATTCTATATTTGTCTTTTTCCTTCTGACTAATTTCACTCAACATGATCCTCTCCATGTCCATCCATTTATAGGCAAATTTCATAGCTTCCTAACAACTGCATAGTATTCCATTGTATAGATGTACCAGAGTTTCTTTATCCAGTCATCAGTTCTCGGGCACTCTGGTTGTTTCCAGATTCTGACTATTGTGAATAGTGCTGCTATGAAAATAAAAGTGTGGATGGTATTTCTGCTATGTGTTTTTGGCTTCCCAAGGTATATTCCCAGGAGTGGTATGGCTGGGTCAAATGGGAGCTCAATTTCTAGTCTTTGGAGGAATGTCCATATTGTTTTCCCCCAAAGGCTGTACCATTGACAGTTCCACCAATAATGGATGAGAGTCCCCTTTTCACCACATTCACGCCAGCACTTGTTGTTCTTGTTCTTTTGGATATGTGCCAGTCTCTGTGGTGTGAGATGATATCTCATTGTTGTTTTGATTTGCATCTCTCTGATGATTAATGATGATGAGCATTTTTTCATATGTCTTTTGGCCATTCGAATTTCTTCCTTGTCGAAGTATCTGTTCATTTCTTCTCCCCATTTTTCAATGGGGTTGGCTGTTTTCTTCCTGTAATGTTCTACCAGTGCCTGAATATCCTGGATATTAACCCCTTATCAGATGGGTATTGGGTGAATATTCTTTCCCATTCTGTGGACTGTCTTTGTATCTTGGTCACTGTTTCTTTTGAGGTGCAGAAGCTTTTTAGTTTCATGTAGTCCCATATGTTTATCTTTGCTTCTAGTTCATTTGTTAGTGGTGTTTCATCTTTGAAGATGCCTTTAGCTTCAATGTCATGGAGAGGTTTTCCTATATTAAAAACACTAACATGTTGTCTTGTTCTTTCATGACAGATAAACCAGGGCCTCCAGGTGGACCAATTGAATTTAAGACTGTCACGGCTGAAAAGATGACCCTTCTCTGGAGACCTCCAGCAGATGATGGCGGTGCAAAAATCACTCACTACATTGTGGAGAAGCGTGAGACTAGCCGTGTTGTGTGGTCTATGGTGTCTGAAAATTTGGAAGAGTGCATCATTACAACCACAAAAATCATCAAAGGAAATGAATACATCTTCCGAGTTCGTGCTGTGAACAAATATGGAATTGGTGATCCTCTGGAATCTGATCCAGTCGTAGCAAAGAATGCATTTGGTGAGATGTGATTTTTTTAAAAATATAAAGATTAAAAATTACTTTAAAATAAGAGTGATAGTTTGTTTTAAAAATTTTGTTTTTATTTTTGTATTTCATCTTTCATTATCATCACCGGGAATATAGTATTAATGCAGCTAATATTTTCAGATAGGATTTGAAATCAAGAGGAAGAATTTATGAGAATTGTTGATCATTTTAACTATTTTCCTTTCATGTTAAACAGTTACACCTGGACCACCGAGTGTACCAGAGGTGACAAAGATTACCAAGAATTCAATGACTGTTGTCTGGAGCAGGCCAGTTGCAGATGGTGGTAGTGAAATAAGTGGTTATTTCCTTGAAAAGCGAGACAAGAAAAGCCTTGGGTGGCTTAAAGTCCTAAAGGAGACTATCCGTGACACCAGGCAGAAAGTGACAGGACTCACAGAGAATAGTGACTATCAGTACCGAGTTTGTGCTGTAAATGCTGCTGGACAAGGTCCATTTTCTGAACCCTCTGACTTCTACAAAGCTGCTGATCCTATTGGTAAGTGCGCATAAGGGACCATCATCACTTATATGTTCTTTCATATCACTAAATTGTACATGACCTGTGGTAATTGCTATATTGCAAATGACCATTTCAGATCCTCCGGGTCCTCCAGCTAAAATAAGAATTGCAGATTCAACTAAATCATCCATCACTCTTGGGTGGAGTAAACCTGTCTATGATGGAGGCAGTGATGTTACTGGCTATATTGTGGAGATGAGACAAGGAGAGGAAGAGGAATGGACTGTTGTCTCTACCAGAGGAGAAGTCAGAACTACAGAATATGTGGTATCAAACCTGAAACCTGGAGTCAATTACTACTTCCGGGTATCTGCTGTAAACTCTGCCGGTCAGGGAGAGCCTATAGAAATGACTGAACCTGTACAAGCTAAAGATATACTTGGTATATTCTTAGAGCTATCTTTTTTCATATTTTGATTTACAGAAAATTCTGAAATTTACTCATTTACTTGCTTTGACACTCATCATGTATTTCCATTTATTTCTACAGAGGAACCAGAGATTGATCTTGATGTGGCTCTTAGAACATCTATAATAGCTAAAGGGGGTGAAGATGTCCAGGTGTTGATACCCTTTAAAGGCAGACCTCCACCTACTGTCACATGGAGAAAAGATGAGAAGAATCTTGGCAGTGATACGAGATATAGCATTCAAAACACTGATTCATCTTCATTGCTCACTATTCCTCAAGTCACTCGCAATGATACAGGAAAATATGTCCTCACAATAGAAAATGGAGTTGGTCAGCCCAAATCTTCAACAGTGAGCATTAAAGTGCTTGATACACCAGCAGCCTGCCAGAAACTACAGATTAAACATGTTTCTCGAGGCACAGTCACTTTGATCTGGGACCCTCCTCTCATTGATGGGGGTTCTCCCATAATTAATTATGTTGTTGAAAAGAGAGATGCCACCAAGAGAACCTGGTCTTCGGTGTCACACAAATGCTCCAGTACAACCTTTAAAGTGACAGATTTGTCAGAGAAAATTCCATTCTTCTTCAGAGTGCTTGCAGAAAACGAAATGGGACTCGGGGAGCCTTGTGAAACCACTGAGCCAGTGAAGGCAGCTGAAGTACCAGCTCCTATACGCGACCTTTCAATGAAAGATTCCACAAAGACTTCTGTTACCCTGAGCTGGACCAAGCCTGACTTTGACGGTGGTAGCATTATTACAGAATATGTTGTGGAAAGAAAGGCTAAGGGCGAACAAACATGGTCACATGCTGGCATAACGAAGACCTGTGAAATTGAGGTTGGACAACTGAAGGAACAGTCCGTCCTGGAATTTAGAGTGTCTGCCAAAAATGAGAAAGGACTGAGTGATGCTGTCACTATTGGGCCAATAACTGTGAAAGAACTTGTCATTACACCTGAAGTCGATCTGTCAGAAATCCCTGGAGCAGTTGTCACTGTCAGAATTGGACATAATATTCACCTGGAATTGCCTTATAAAGGAAAACCTAAACCATCAATCAGTTGGCTGAAAGATGGCTTGCCACTGAAAGAAAGTGAACATGTTCGTTTCAGTAAAACTGAAAACAAAATTACTTTGAATATCAAGAACGTCAAGAAAGAACATGGAGGGAAATACACCATTATTCTTGATAATGCAGTTTGTAGGAACTCATTCCCGGTGACAATCATCACACTTGGCCCACCATCAAAGCCTAAAGGGCCCATTCGATTTGATGAAATCAAGGCTGACAGTGTTGTAATGTCATGGGATGTACCTGAAGATGATGGAGGAGGAGAGATTACTTGTTACAGCATTGAGAAGCGAAGCGTCACAAACTAATTGGAAGATGGTGTGTTCAAGTGTTGCCAGGACAACTTTCAAAGTTCCTAACCTAGTCAAAGATGCTGAATACCAGTTTAGAGTTAGGGCAGAAAACAGATATGGAGTGAGCCAGCCACTTGTCTCAAACATTATTGTGGCAAAACACCAGTTCAGAATTCCTGGCCCCCCGGAAAGCCAGTTATCTATAATGTGACTTCCGATGGTATGTCCTTAACTTGGGATGCTCCAGTCTATGATGGTGGTTCAGAAGTTACAGGATTCCATGTTGAAAAGAAAGAAAGAAATAGCATCCTCTGGCAAAGAGTGAATACATCACCAATATCTGGAAGAGAATATAGAGCTACTGGACTTATAGAAGGTCTGGATTACCAGTTCCGTGTATATGCTGAAAATTCTGCTGGCTTGAGCTCACCCAGTGACCCAAGCAAATTTACCTTAGCTGTTTCTCCAGTAGGTAAGTGATGCAGAAATATTCAGATATATTTAATTCAGCAACTGAATGTTTTAGGAACATGTTATTTTTTTTCCTATATACTACTTACTGAATTTTTCATGTCAAATAAAGTAAGAGATCTTTTTAAAATCAATAACTATATTTATTTGGGACTTTGCTGTGGGCATGGTATGGAACATGTATTTGAAGGGGAGTGAAACTTTAATTTTAGAAACAAATATGGTATTGTAAATCAACATCACTTTGTTTTAAAATATCAACATTATCTCATTAAAAATATGGAACAGAGAAATTTAAAATCATGCTTGAGCGGGCACCAGTAACATCTCCATACGTCCTATCACAAGCAAGTGTAGCAATCAAGGGCTACTACTTGCTCCAGGGACAGGAAGAGCCTCAAACCATTTTTCAGGTCATGGAATTGAGGTCCATAATGTTACTAGTTTTGGGCATAACACATAAAACGTGGGTAGCTTGCCAGGCTCTGCCGTGTAGGTGGTATACTATCAGTAGAAGGTATACAAAACTATATATATATATATATATATATATATATATATTACATTATATACACACATGCAGTATTAATGTGCTCACCTGAACCTAAGGCACTGAAATATGTGCTAGAAAGTTCTTCCAGATTTACCTTGGTAAGATGCTATGAGATGTAATGGTCTACTGAAAAGATGAAATTTGAGGCTGTACGTTGAACAATCCCAGATTTTAAATGAGAGTTTTCAAAGAAATCAGAGAAAATGATGGGAAGTTTTGCCTTTTACCAACCAAAACCTTAACCAGTTTTAAAAGAAATTCACTTGATCACTTGATCACTTGACATCCCATTATTCATTGATTTGCTCGAGGGGGTGAATTTGGGGTTTACTTATTTTATTTTATTTCACTGTTAGTTGATTTCAGAAATGATGTATTTAACTCTGTATAATGTTTTAGATCCACCTGGCACTCCTGACTACATTGATGTCACCCGAGAAACTATCACACTTAAATGGAACCCACCTTTGCGTGATGGAGGCAGCAAGATTGTGGCCTACAGCATTGAGAAACGGCAAGGGAATGATCGCTGGGTTAGATGCAACTTTACTGATGTCAGTGAATGTCAATACACGGTAACTGGACTTAGTCCCGGGATCGGTATGAGTTCAGAATAATTGCAAGAAATGCTGTTGGAACTATAAGTCCACCTTCACAGTCTTCTGGCATTATTATGACAAGAGATGAAAATGGTAAGCATTTACAAAAAAATTAACAGCTTATGTATTTGAAAAAATATACTTTTGTTCCCTGGTCTTTAAAATAGGAATGGCAACATCGTTTTGTACAGATTCTTAAGGACAATATATAGATGAGCCAGATTTTATACTATGTAGGTGACAAAATTAACATAATTGGCTTCAAATCTTTTTACCATCTACTTCACTTATTCTATATAGAGTATGCAAATGATGACATTTTTCTAATTTCAGTGTTTATAATAAATACTTTTAATGTTCATAAGTTTAATCATATATTGTTCTGAAATTATTAAACTATAACATATCCACCAGTACAATCTTATCTCTTTGAATGAATGCAGTTGATAGCCTGTTATAAAAGCATGTCTGAATATGTAGCAATATTAGGAAATATATGAACTATTAATGTTGTTTCTCTTTTTAAAAATGGCAGTGTAACAACATTAATCACATTATTAAAAGGCTAACAAAGCAATATGTAAATATTTAACACCATAATATTAATCATCAGTTTTGATCCTTCTTTTGAATAAATTTAGGCAAAACTGTACAAGCATTATCTTTCTGAACTTTACTCTGCTAATGAAAAATGAAATTGTGCTAATGAAAATTTATGTATATATTAGATCAAACTAATACATTTTCTTTCTTCTGTCATAGTTCCACCGACAGTAGAATTTGGCCCTGAATACTTTGATGGTCTCACTATTAAGTCTGGAGAGAGTCTTAGAATTAAAGCTTTGGTACAAGGACGACCAGTACCTCGTGTAACTTGGTTCAGAGATGGAGTGGAAATTGAAAAGAGGATGAATGTAGAAATAACTGATGTCCTGGGATCCACCAGTCTCTTTGTTAGAGATGCTACTCGGGATCATCGTGGTGTATATACGGTGGAAGCCAAAAATGTATCTGGCACCACAAAAGCAGAAATTACAGTGAAAGTACAAGGTATTTTAAAGAGATAAAAAGGATTCTTAATCATACAATATATAGGTTAAGATAAGAAATATGGGGCCGGAGCGATAGTCCAGCGGGTAGGGCATTTGCCTTTCACTCTGCCAACCCGAGTTCGATCCCGGCATCCCATATGGTTCCCCAAGCACTGCCAGGAGTAATTCCTGAGTGCAGAGCCAGGAGTAACCCCTGAGCATCGCTGGGTGTGACCCAAAAAGAAAAAAAAAGATTAGAAATATGCTGGATTGCATGTTAATATCTGAGGAAAAATACATTAACTTTGGAATGCTTTCTTACAGATACACCAGGAAAACCGGTTGGTCCAATAAGAGTCACCAATATTACTGGCGAGAAGATGACCCTCTGGTGGGAAGCTCCACTGAATGATGGGTGCTCCCCGATCACTCACTATATCATTGAAAAACGGGAAACCAGCAGACTTGCTTGGGCATTAGTGAGGATAAATGTGAAGCTCTCAGCTACACTGCTATCAAGCTTATAAATGGCAATGAATACCAATTCCGTGTTTCTGCAGTTAACAAGTTTGGAGTTGGCAGGCCTCTCGAATCTGACCCAGTGGTTGCTCAAATACAATACAGTAAGTGTTCCTCTTTCTTAAGTAGTGGCATCATGAGACTAATTTCCAAACATACCTAATCGGTTTGTTTCTCTCTTTGTCTCACTCTATAGCTACTCCTGATGCTCCTGGTACTCCAGAACCTAGTAATGTAACAGGCAACAGCATTACCCTGACCTGGACCCGACCAGAATCAGATGGTGGCAATGAAATTCAACATTATATCCTTGAAAGGAGAGAAAAGAAAAGTACAAGATGGGTGAAAGTTATCAGCAAACATCCTATCTCTGAGACAAGATTCAAAGTCACTGGCCTGACAGAAGGCAATGAATATGAATTCCATGTCATGGCTGAAAACGCTGCTGGAGTAGGACCTGCAAGTGGTATCTCACGACTCATCAAATGTAGAGAGCCTGTCAACCCCCCAAGTGCACCCAGTGTGGTAAAAGTGACAGACACATCAAAAACAACCGTGAGCTTAGAATGGGCCAAACCAGTGTTTGATGGTGGCATGGAAATAATTGGATATATTATTGAGATGTGCAAAGCAGACTTAGGAGACTGGCACAAGGTGAATGTAGAAGCATGTGTGAAAACAAGGTACACAGTCACTGATCTACAAGCTGGTGAAGAATACAAATTCGGGTTAGTGCCATCAATGGTGCTGGGAAAGGAGACAGCTGTGAAGTGACTGGCACAATTAAAGCAGTTGACCGGTTAACAGCTCCTGAGCTAGACATCGATGCAAATTTTAAGCAGACTCACATTGTTAGAGCGGAGCCAGCATTCGTCTCTTCATTGCCTACCAAGGAAGACCCACTCCAACAGCTGTGTGGAGCAAGCCAGACTCTAACCTTAGCATTCGAGCAGATATCCATACAACAGACTCCTTCAGTACCCTCACTGTGGAGAACTGCAACAGAAATGATGCGGGGAAATATACCCTGACTGTGGAAAACAACAGTGGTAGGAAATCTATCACATTCACTGTGAAAGTGCTAGATTCTCCAGGCCCACCTGGCCCAATCACCTTCAAAGATGTGACCCGAGGATCTGTTACGTTGATGTGGGATGCCCCTCTCCTTGATGGGGGTGCCCGAATCCATCACTATGTTGTAGAGAAAAGGGAAGCAAGTCGTCGCAGCTGGCAGGTTATCAGTGAAAAATGCACTCGTCAGATCCTCAAGGTTAGTGACCTGACAGAAGGTGTCCCATACTATTTCCGTGTTTCTGCAGAAAATGAGTATGGAGTTGGTGAACCCTATGAAATGCCTGAACCGATCTTAGCCACAGAACAGCCTGCTCCACCTAGGAGACTGGATATTGTTGACACTAGCAAATCCTCTGCAGTCTTAGCTTGGCTGAAACCTGAACATGGCGGGGGCAGCCGCATCACCAGTTACCTGCTTGAAATGAGACAGAAGGGATCTGACTTCTGGGTTGAAGCTGGGCACACCAAACAGCTAACTTTCACAGTAGAGCGCCTGGTTGAGAACACTGAGTATGAATTCCGTGTGAAAGCCAAGAATGATGCTGGCTACAGTGAGCCCAGGGAAGCCTTCTCTTCTGTCATCATCAAAGGAGCCTCAAATCGAGCCCACTGCTGATCTTACTGGAATTACCAACCAGCTTATCACTTGCAAAGCTGGAAGCCCATTTACCATTGATGTACCCATCAGCGGTCGTCCGGCCCCCAAAGTCATATGGAAGCTGGAAGAAATGAGACTGAAGGAGACAGACCGAGTCAGTATCACAACCACAAAAGACAGAACTACCCTATCTGTGAAGGACAGCATGAGAGGAGACTCTGGCAGATATTTCCTAACCTTGGAAAACACAGCTGGTGTGAAAACATTCACCATCACAGTTGTGGTCATTGGAAGGCCTGGCCCAGTAACTGGCCCCATTGGCGTCTCCTCTGTCTCTGCTGAATCATGTGTATTGTCATGGTCTGAACCTAAAGATGATGGAGGCACTGAAATTACTAATTACATTGTTGAAAAACGTGAGTCGGAAAAACAGCTTGGCAACTTGTTAATTCCAGTGTCAAGCGCACTCAGATTAAAATCACTCATCTCACCAAATATATGGAATATTCTTTCCGTGTCAGTTCAGAGAACAGATTTGGTGTCAGCAAACCTCTAGAATCTGCGCCAATAGTTGCAGAGCATCCATTTGGTAAGAAAATTTTTAAAAATCACACTTAAGCATCTTCAATTAAATATTTTCTCTAAATTTTATGAAGTTGTACTCATACTTAATACTTTTGTTTATATTTAGTACCACCGAGTGCTCCAACCAGACCTGAGGTCTATTATGTGTCTGCCAATGCCATGTCTATTCGTTGGGAAGAACCCTACCACGATGGAGGCAGTAAAATCGTTGGCTACTGGGTTGAAAAGAAAGAACGCAATACCATTCTTTGGGTGAAAGAAAACAAAGTACCATGCTTAGAGTGCAACTACAAAGTGACTGGTTTGGTGGAAGGTCTCGAATATCAGTTCGAACATATGCACTCAATGCTGCTGGCGTGAGCAAAGCCAGTGAGGCTTCAAGACCTATAATGGCTCAAAACCCAGTTGGTATGTAAATTTTGAGGCCAAATTTTATTATTACTATTAATAGTGTTGTTACCTCTACAATTCAGACCTACATTATTTTAATGTATTGCTGTTTGTTTTTCCTAACCTCATTTCACGTCTTTGGATTTGAATTCTTGTAGAAGGAAGCGTTAGTAAATCATGATGTGATTTTTAAACTTTAATTTTTCATCCGGGGCCGGAGCGATAGCACAGCGGGTAGGGTGTTTGCCTTGCCGTGACCGACCTGGGTTCGATCCCGGCATCCCATATGGTCCCCCGCACACCATCAGGAGTAATTCCTGAGCAAAGAGGCAGGAGTAACCCCTGAGCATTGCTGGGTGTGACCCAAAAAGCAAAAAAAAAAAAAAAATTTTTTTTATCCTTTTCAGATGCACCAGGAAGACCAGAGGTGACAGATGTCACAAGATCCACAGTGTCACTGACTTGGTCTGCCCCAGTGTACGACGGAGGCAGCAAGATTGTGGGCTACATCGTAGAGCGTAAGCCAGTCAGTGAAGTTGGAGATGGTCGCTGGCTGAAGTGTAACTATACCATTGTGTCTGACAATTTCTTTACTGTGACGGCACTCAGTGAAGGAGACACTTATGAGTTCCGTGTACTGGCCAAGAATGCAGCAGGCGTAGTGAGCAAAGGATCAGAATCAACAGGACCTGTCACTTGCCTAGATGAATATGGTAGGAAATTATCGACATTCTTTCTTTAAATTGTCACTTTATGTGAAAATAAATTATCATGTATTTATTTGCATTTGTTTTGCTTTTGACAGCTCCACCCAAAGCTGAACTAGATGCCAGATTACAGGGTGATCTGGTTACCATCAGAGCAGGTTCAGATCTTGTTCTTGATGCTGCTGTTGGTGGCAAACCTGAGCCCAAAATTGTCTGGACCAAAGGGGACAAGGAGCTAGATCTCTGTGAAAAAGTCTCTTTACAGTATACTGGCAAGCGAGCAACTGCTGTGATCAAGTTCTGTGATAGGAGTGACAGTGGGAAATATACCTTAACAGTGAAAAATGCTAGTGGAACCAAAGCTGTGTCTGTCGTGGTCAAAGTTCTTGGTAAGCATGCCATATTTACTTATCCTTACAGAACTCCCAGTGGGCAAAAGGTATGGCCTACATCATAGCTTTCATTACACCTGTTTCAGATTCCCCTGGCCCATGTGGAAAACTCACTGTCAGCCGAGTGACAGAGGAAAAGTGCACTTTATCTTGGAGCCTTCCTCAGGAAGATGGGGAGCAGAAATAACTCACTACATCGTAGAAAGACGTGAGACCAGCAGGCTCCACTGGGTGATTGTGGAAGGAGAATGCCCTACCCTATCCTATGTAGTTACCAGACTGATCAAAAACAACGAATACATCTTCCGAGTCCGGGCAGTAAATAAATATGGTCCTGGTGTGCCTGTTGAATCAGAGCCTATTATAGCCAGAAACTCATTCAGTAAGTATAACATTTGGAAATAACTTGGTAATTAAATGTAATGAAATCCGGGAAAGAGGAGGGCAGTCACCCTCACTGCCATTTTGTGCTATTCTGATCATACTTATTTTCATTAAAAATATAAACAGCTATCCCATCACAACCGGGCATTCCTGAAGAAGTTGGGGCTGGAAAAGAACACATCATCATTCAATGGATGGAACCTGAATCTGATGGTGGGAATGAGATTAGAACCTACCTGGTAGATAAACGTGAGAAAAAGAGCTTGCGCTGGACACGGGTCAACAAAGACTATGTGGTGTATGATACCAGACTGAAGGTGACGGGACTAATGGAAGGCTGTGATTATCAGTTCCGGGTGACTGCAGTGAATGCTGCTGGTAACAGTGAACCCAGCGAAGCTTCCAACTTTATCTCTTGCAAAGAACCATCATGTGAGTTCCAAGAATCATACATAAATGTGTTGCTCATCAAAGCTATATTACAATTTTCTAACATACTCTTTATAAGAACTTTAGAATTTATGAATGCTCTAGAAAATCATATCCTGATATGATTTTCTCAGAGGTAGCTTAGACATAGACTAAGTCAGAGACTATGTAACTACTATTTCTATAAATAAGCTAAAATTGAATTGTTGAAAATATTCAGCAATATTTTCCAATCTGTTAAATAAAAACCAGTATGAAAGGATGTATGATATAAATTTTCCTAAGTATGTAGGAAAATGCACTGTAGTGATAATGACACTGAAAAGAGACAATGTATTTTAAGAAGCCTTTTCAGGAAAAGGATTTCTACTATTTTTAATAAGATTTCTGCTATTTTTAATAAATAAAATAATTGTCATGAAAACTTCAAAAATTAGTGAACAATACTTGTATGGAATTTGAGCCAAGCACTAGATAATAGAATAAATGAGACGGAATAGGGGGAAATTGAAGAAAACAATTTCCATATTAATTTAAAATATAACAGTAATAATAATATTACCTCTGTGGATACTGAGCAGGTAAAGAAGTGTCCCTGAAAATGGACTTAATGAGTTTATCTAGAGTAATAAAGCAAAGCTAGCCAGAAAAATATCTACCTTTTTTTAAGTAGTTTCATTTTAAAAATAATAATGGTGGTAGTGATAATGATAGTAATAATATAGCTAATAATATAATTACATTGCTATTCTAAAATACAAAAAGAGGGGGCCGGAGCGATAGTCCAGCAGGTAGGGCGTTTGCTTTGCACGGCGGCCAGCCCATGCCGGCCCAGGTTCGATCCCGGCATCCTATATGGTCCCCTGAGCACTGCCAGGAGTAATTCCTGGGTGCAGAGCCAGGAGTAACCCCTGAGCATTGCCGGGTATGACCCAAAAAAAGCAAACAATAAAATAAAATACAAAAAGAGCCAAATTACAAAAAAATATGTAGGTGAGTATGGCCAAAGAACAATAGCAACTCTGTCTTGATAAAACAAAAATCACATCTCAACATTTCCTTATTTGTACAATATCTTCATTTCAAAATTCCATAGATACCCCTGGACCACCTTCTGCTCCAAGAGTTGTGGATACTACCAAGCGCAGCATTAGTTTGGCATGGACCAAGCCCATGTATGATGGTGGTGCTGACATCATAGGATATGTTCTTGAAATGCAAGAAAAGGGCACTGACCAGTGGTACCGAGTGCATACCAATGCCACACTGAGAAATAATGAATTCACTGTTCCAGACCTCAAAATGGGTCAGAAATATTCCTTCAGAGTTGCTGCGGTGAATGTGAAGGGTATGAGTGAATATAGTGAATCAACTGCTGAAATTGAACCTGTGGAAAGACTAGGTATTTATAATACAATCTTTCTAGTGAATTATTTTCTCATTATACATGTTCATGAATTAATTACATTTTGGCATTTATTTTCCAGAAATACCTGATCTTGAGCTTGCAGATGATTTGAAGAAAACTGTGACCTTAAGAGCTGGCACCACACTGCGCCTGATGGTCTCTGTAACCGGAAGACCACCTCCTATCATCACATGGAGCAAGCAGGGCATTGACCTTGCAAGTCGGGCAATTATTGACAACACTGAA
This sequence comes from Cryptotis parvus, assembly GCA_021461705.1. Lineage (NCBI taxonomy): Eukaryota > Metazoa > Chordata > Mammalia > Eulipotyphla > Soricidae > Cryptotis > Cryptotis parvus. Next base: position 65,011 of record JAJIBD010001294.1, on the reverse strand, counting down.
AGCTATTCCTTGCTGATAGTGGACAAAGTTAACCGCTATGATGCTGGAAAATACACCATTGAAGCTGAAAATCTATCTGGCAAGAAATCAGCAACAGTTCTTGTAAAAGTATATGGTAAGCATTTGACTTAAAATGAACTATACCACGAGTGGATTCTCTAAAAATATCCACTGACTTATGATCGATAATGTCCCTAGGGAGAAACTGTGTTAAGTATATATTCTGGGGGGTACGGGAGGATTATTTTACGTATTAGTCAAATAAACATGAATCTTTCTTTTCATTCCAATTTTCAGATACTCCTGGTCCTTGTCCTTCAGTGAAAGTTAAGGAAGTATCAAGAGATTCTGTGACCATTACTTGGGAAATCCCCACAATCGATGGTGGAGCACCAGTCAACAATTACATTATTGAGAAACGTGAAGCTGCCATGAGAGCATTCAAAACAGTAACTACCAAATGCAGCAAGACACTTTACCGAATTTCTGGACTTTTTAGAAGGAACTATGTACTATTTCAGAGTGTTGCCAGAAAATATTTATGGTATTGGAGAACCTTGTGAGACATCTGATGCAGTGTTGGTCTCAGAAGTACCTTTGGTCCCTACAAAGCTAGAGATAGTCGATGTCACCAAATCAACTGTCACACTAGCCTGGGAAAAACCACTGTATGATGGTGGTAGTCGACTGACAGGATATGTTCTCGAAGCCTGTAAAGCTGGAACAGAGAGATGGATGAAAGTTGTCACCTTAAAACCTACAGTCCTAGAGCATACTGTTATTTCCTTAAATGAAGGTGAACAGTATTCCTTCAGAATAAGGGCACAAAATGAGAAAGGTGTGTCAGAACCAAGAGAGATCGTCACTCCTATAACTGTACAAGACCTTAGAGGTATGTACCAAATACCTAAAGTACAACAATAAAAATAAAGTAAAATTTTAAAAAATTCAGAATTCATGATATTTTATTAGAAATGATGCTTAAGACTAAATGTCTAATTTCTTTTTCTTGTAGTGTTGCCAACAATTGATCTTTCTACAATGCCTCAAAAGACCATCCATGTCCCAGCTGGCAGACCAATAGAATTGGTGATACCCATTGCTGGTCGCCCACCTCCTACTGCTTCCTGGTTCTTTGCTGGTTCTAAACTAAGAGAATCCGAGCGTATTACTGTTGAAACTCACACTAAAGTCACTAAATTAACCATCCGTGAAACCACTATCAGAGATACTGGAGAATATACACTTGAATTGAAGAATGTAACTGGAACTGCATCAGAGACCATTAAAGTTATTATTCTTGGTAAGATGGATGACACCAGAACCAGCAAGTTATGGTTGACGTTCAGTTCACCAGTTTTGATTTGAAGTGAAAACTAATTTCTAACTTTCTTTCTCTTCCCTAGATAAGCCTGGTCCACCAACTGGGCCTATCAAGATCGATGAAATTGATGCTACTTCAGTCATCATTTCATGGGAACCACCAGAATTGGATGGTGGTGCTCCATTGAGTGGTTATGTGGTAGAACAACGAGGCGCCCACCGTCCAGGATGGCTCCCAGTGTCTGAGTCTGTGACAAGAACAACATTTAAGTTCACCAGACTCACAGAAGGAAATGAATATGTATTCCGTGTGGCTGCAACGAATCGCTTTGGCATTGGCTCTTACTTGCAGTCTGAGGTCATAGAATGCCGGAGCAGCATCAGTAAGTCCTCCCACCATTCTCCCTTCTTCTGATTTTTAAGTTTAATTTTTGGATGGGTGTGGGGAACTCTTAGCAAAGCTCAGAAGCCACCATCCAGTGGAGCTGGTAGAGAAGGTGCATTATGAAGTACCAGGGATCAAACCAAGGGCCTCATTCATGCAACCCACGTGCTCGACCACCTGGTCCACATCTGTAGCCCCAGGTCTTGTTGTAAAGGTCTCTGAGTCTTCTTTTCTTGGAATTTTTCAACATGTTCATTTTAAATGAAAGAAAAATAAGGTGAAAGAAATACATAGGGTTGGAAAGAAGGAAGAGACAGAGAGAGGAAAAGAGAGGAAGAGGAGGAAGGTATACATGAAGGAAAAGTAGCACTTGCATAACTAATGTTCATACAACTGAAAATGAGAAACAGAAAGAAAATATAAACATAGGAATACTGGAAAATAGTCACAAGAGTCATACATGCCACTTAGAAAACAGTCACACTTATGAAAACACGCAAGTCCTTATTGCCACTGTCTTTACTGTCTTTCTGCAGATATTCCTGGGCCTCCAGAAACGTTGCAGATATTTGATGTCTCTCGTGATGGCATGACACTTACATGGTATCCACCTGAAGATGATGGAGGCTCCCAAGTGACTGGATATATTGTGGAGCGCAAAGAAGTGAGAGCAGAGCGGTGGGTCCGTGTCAACAAAGTTGCAGTAACAATGACACGTTACCGCTCTACTGGTCTTACTGAAGGCTTAGAGTATGAACACCGTGTCACAGCCATTAATGCCAGAGGAACTGGAAAGCCAAGCCGTCCTTCTAAACCAATTGTTGCCATGGATCCAATCGGTAAACATGCTGTCTATGAGTTGAGATAATTGAAGTTTAATTTAATGTAGCAAAAATCATACTCCTGAAACCTACAATTCTGTAAGTGTAACTTACCACTCTCCCATAGGAAATACAAGGTATTTCCATCATGCCAAAAAAGTTGATTTGTAACTCTTTACAATAATCTACTTTTGACTCCATCTTCTCCTCTTCACACTCCAGCTTCTCACAGCTTTTGGCAAATCAATTTTCATATTGTTCTCTCATCTATTTCCTTCTTTCCAAAATGGACTCTTGCTATACGCCCTCAATCATCGTTTAAAATTTAAAGCAATATTTCTGAAAGTACTTTCAAAACTTTTGGCAAACTAATATAGTAGTAATGATTTTGGAATTTTAAAATAAATAATTAAGGGTACAAGAGAGAGTACAGCAGGCAGGGGACTTGCCTTGCATGCAGCCAACCTGGGTACAATCTCTATCACCCCATATGGTCATCAAGCCCCCACAGGAGTGATTTTATAAGAAAGAGCCAGGAGTTAGCCCTAAGGACTGCTGGGCATGACCCAAAAAACCAAATTAAATAAAATTTTAATAAACACTTTAGGATGAAGGAAAAGTGAGTTTGCATTTTTAACTAATAAAAATGAATGTAACTTTTACAAAACAAAAATAGCCTAATGCTAGCTTTTACAAAAACATGAATGTTTCTAAAACTCACTGAACTTGTTAGGTGGCACAGTTGAGTTTCAACTTTGTAGTACCTTTAACAGCATATTGTTATTTATTTTTAATTACAGCTCCTCCAGGAAAGCCACAAAATCCAAGAGTTACTGATACAACAAGAACATCTGTCTCCCTGGCATGGAGTGTTCCTGAAGATGAAGGAGGATCTAAAGTCACAGGATACTTGATTGAAATGCAAAAAGTAGATCAACATGAGTGGACCAAGTGTAACACCACCCCTACCAAGATTCGGGAGTATACTCTAACACACCTACCTCAGGGTGCTGAATACAGATTCCGTGTCCTAGCATGTAATGCTGGTGGACCTGGAGAGCCAGCTGAAGTACCAGGAACAGTCAAAGTCACTGAAATGCTTGGTAAGACATATGATCTTTAGCTTTGCACTATGATTGTCTTAACACTAATTTCCTACTCTCCCCCTAAAATTCTTCCTTTTACCTCAATCTTTCTTTCTCAGAATATCCTGATTATGAACTTGATGAAAGGTACCAGGAAGGTATCTCTGTGAGACAAGGTGGCGTCATCAGACTTACCATACCAATTAAAGGAAAACCATTCCCAATATGTAAATGGACCAAGGAAGGCCAAGATATTAGCAGGCGAGCCATGATTGCAACATCTGAAACACACACTGAGCTTGTAATCAAAGAAGCAGACAGAGATGATTCTGGTACTTATGACCTGGTTCTGGAGAACAAATGTGGCAAGAAGACCGTTTATATCAAGGTCAAGGTCATTGGAACCCCTAACACTCCAGAAGGACCACTGGAATATGATGACATACAAACTCGCTCTGTGAGGGTCAGTTGGAGACCACCAGCTGATGACGGTGGTTCTGACATCTTGGGTTACATCCTTGAGAGACGAGAAGTGCCTAAGGCTGCCTGGTATACCATTGATTCCAGAGTCCGAGGTACATCTCTGGTGGTAAAAGGCCTCAAAGAAAATGTAGAATATCACTTCCGTGTTTCAGCAGAAAACCAGTTTGGCATAAGCAAACCCTTGAAATCTGAGGAAGCAGTTATACCAAAAACACCACTGAGTAAGTTCACTTTTAGCAATAATACCATAAACATTCTTCCAGTGCTCTTTCTGTTTTGAAATGAAAGTCACCAGATTAAAAGATTTCAGTACTATACTCTAAAATATATGTTTTCCATCTATACTCCTAGATCCTCCAGAGCCTCCAAGCAATCCCCCAGAAGTACTTGATGTAACCAAGAGTTCTGTTAGCCTGTCTTGGTCCCGCCCAAAGATGATGGTGGTTCCCGAGTCACAGGATACTACATTGAACGCAAGGAGACATCAACTGACAAGTGGGTCCGACACAATAAAACTCAGATAACAACCACAATGTACACCGTCACCGGACTTGTTCCTGATGCTGAGTATCAGTTCCGCATCATCGCGCAGAATGATGTTGGCCTAAGCGAGACGAGCCCTGCTTCTGAGCCAGTTGTTTGCAAAGACCCATTTGGTAAGAAAAGAGTTTAAGAAGGGGTGAAAATCAAAGAGACTCTCTATCATGGCAATGGTGAACTGATTCCCTATTCAACTGTCTTAAATTTTTCAGATAAACCAAGCCAACCTGGAGAACTTGAGATTCTTTCAATATCCAAAGACAGCATCACTCTACAGTGGGAGAAACCTGAATGTGATGGAGGCAAAGAAATCCTTGGCTACTGGGTTGAGTACAGGCAGTCAGGCGACAGTGCTTGGAAGAAGAGCAATAAGGAGCGTATCAAGGACAGGCAGTTCACAATTGGAGGGTTGCTGGAAGCGACTGAATATGAATTTAGGGTTTTGCTGAAAATGAAACTGGACTTAGTAGACCTCGAAGAACTGCAATGTCTATAAAGACTAAGCTAACATGTGAGTAGCCCTTAGATTCTCTGCTTTATATTTACCAAAATAAAACATATTAAGATCATCTGATATTGTATATTAAATAAATCTCCAGAAAGCTTTATTGAAGAGAAAACGTTTGAAGGAATTACTCATTTTGGCATGTGTGTGCATACGTATCGCGTCTTGGCGTTGCGTCTTGTACACACACACACACACACACACATACACAATGTGGAATAGTGAGTGTATCCTGTTGGAAGTTATTCCAAATATTTTACCTCAGCAGATGTTAGGGGCAAGTTAACTGAAAACATTCCTAGGACAGGTTCTACCCAGAATGCAATAGGTTACTTTAATACTTCGAGGCATGACTTGCAGGGTCAACAAATATCCACTTCAGGAAAAGTAAGAAAATGCAAAGATACCAGCAATTTGTAGAGATCATTCATAGTTCCCTAAAATCCCTTGTACTGTTAATTCCTCCCAATAATTAAGAGAAAAATCACTCTGTGTTATAATGTGAGCATGTCCTCATGGAATCCCAATGGGGCATCAGAAAAATAATCACTGTGAACAGTTTATAAAAATCACTCATGTAAATCAAAGTGTCCATAAATTTCTGGTCAGTAAGAATAATTCATTCCTGATCTTCAAGATAGATGATAATGGATGCTTAGATTACAATAATGAATTTAAAGTTAACTTTTATATCCTTCAGCTGGAGAGGCTCCAGGAGTACGCAAAGAGATGCAAGATGTTACTACCAAGTTAGGTGAAGCTGCTCAGTTCTCATGCCAGATTGTTGGAAGGCCTCTTCCTGACATCAAGTGGTACCGATTTGGTAAGGAGCTTGTACAAAGCCGGAAATACAAAATGTCTTCAGATGGACGTACACATACTCTGACAATAATGACAGAAGAACAAGAAGATGAAGGTGTCTATACCTGCATGGCTACCAATGAAGTTGGAGAAGTAGAAACCAGTAGTAAGCTTCTCCTGCAAGCAACACCACAGTTCCATCCTGGTTACCCACTGAAAGAGAAATACTATGGTGCAGTGGGTTCAACACTTCGCCTTCATGTTATGTACATTGGTCGTCCAGTACCTACCATAACTTGGTTCCATGGCCAGAAACCTTTGCAAAACTCAGAAAACATTACTATTGAAAACACTGAACACTATACTCATCTTGTCATGAAGAATGTACAACATAAGACCCATGCTGGGAAATATAAAGTTCAACTTAGCAACATTCATGGAACAGTTGATGCCACACTTGATGTAGAAATACAAGGTATTTTATTTTTTGTTTACAGTGCTTATTTCTTTCAAAGAAAATAATCATTTGGGGACACATTCTAAACACCAGTTATGTTTTCTCCCAACAGATAAACCAGACAAACCCACTGGACCCATTGTGATTGAAGCTCTATTGAAGAACTCTGTAGTGATAAGCTGGAAACCACCTGCAGATGATGGTGGCTCCTGGATCACCAACTATGTTGTGGAGAAGTGTGAGGCCAAGGAGGGGCTGAATGGCAATTGGTGTCTTCAGCCATCTCAGTGACAACCTGCAGAATTGTGAACCTCACAGAAAATGCTGGCTATTATTTCCGGGTGTCAGCTCAGAATACCTTTGGCATCAGTGATCCTCTAGAAGTCACTTCAGTTGTCATCATCAAGAGTCCATTTGGTGAGCACAACCTTGTGTACACTTTCTTATAATCTTCATATGACAAAATTACACATTTAAATGGAAATATTTTTACATAAACACATTTTGAAGAAAAATAACAATGATTCAGATAAAATACGTTTGCCCTTTAACTACCCCATATATATACACACATATATACATATATATACATATTATATTTAAAGGGTATAAATATATGCCTTACCCTCTTATTCTTTGTAAAGTGACTTTGTGTTATGATAGCTTTCTTAGCATAAAATAAATCAGTTTATTTTCTGGTGGAATGACTCTTCTTAATACGACCTTGGGTTCATGACACTTTTTTTAAAATAAGTTTTTAATAAAATAGTTTGCTTTGCTTCGTGTCTCAAATCTTTCATATGTATTTGTTTTAAACAGAAAAGCCAAATGCTCCTGGTAAACCAACTATTACTGCTCTCACAAAAGATTCTTGTGTTGTGGCTTGGAAGCCACCTGCCAGTGATGGAGGTGCAAAGATTAGGAATTATTACCTTGAGAAGCGTGAGAAGAAGCAGAATAAGTGGATTGCTGTGACAACAGAAGAAATTCGAGAAACCGTCTTTTCAGTGCAAAACCTTATTGAAGGTCTTGAATATGAGTTCCGTGTGAAATGTGAAAACCTAGGTGGAGAAAGCGAATGGAGTGAAATATCAGAACCTGTCACTCCCAAATCTGACGTTCCAATTAAGGCTCCACACTTTAAAGAGGAACTAAGAAATCTCAATGTCAGATATCAAAGCAATGCTACTTTGGTTTGCAAAGTAACTGGTCATCCAAAACCTGTGGTGAAATGGTACAGACAAGGCAAAGAAATCATTGCCGATGGATTAAAGTATCGGATTCAAGAGTTTAAGGGTGGCTACCACCAACTCATCATTGCAAGTGTCACAGATGATGATGCCACTGTTTACCAAGTCAGAGCCACCAACCAAGGGGGATCTGTGTCTGGCACCGCCTCCCTGGATGTGGAAGGTATGAACAATTTGGTGAAAAGCAGTTGGGTGCTGGATGAACATTATTCATTGGGGTAGTAGGGATGGCCTTTTGACAATATTGCTAAATTATGTTTCTTTTATTTTGATACAGTTCCAGCTAAGATACACTTACCTAAAACTCTTGAAGGCATGGGAGCAGTTCATGCTCTCCGAGGTGAGGTGGTCAGCATCAAGATTCCTTTCAGTGGTAAACCAGATCCTGTGATTACCTGGCAGAAAGGACAAGATCTCATTGACAATAATGGCCACTACCAAGTCATTGTTACAAGATCTTTCACATCACTTGTTTTCCCCAATGGAGTGGAAAGAAAAGATGCTGGTTTCTATGTAGTCTGTGCTAAGAACAGGTTTGGAATTGATCAGAAGACAGTTGAACTGGATGTGGCCGATGTTCCTGACCCGCCCAGAGGAGTCAAAGTTAGTGATGTCTCACGAGATTCTGTCAACTTAACATGGACTGAGCCTGCTTCTGACGGTGGCAGCAAAATCACCAACTACATTGTTGAAAAGTGTGCAACAACTGCAGAAAGATGGCTCCGTGTAGGTCAGGCCGAGAAACACGTTATACCGTGGTCAACTTATTTGGAAAAACAAGCTACCAATTCCGTGTAATAGCTGAAAATAAGTTTGGCCTGAGCAAGCCATCAGAGCCTTCAGAACCAACCATAACCAAAGAAGATAAGACCAGAGCAATGAACTATGATGAAGAAGTTGATGAGACCAGGGAAGTTTCCATGACTAAAGCATCTCACTCTTCAACCAAGGAACTCTATGAGAAATATATGATTGCTGAAGATCTTGGGCGTGGTCAGTTTGGAATTGTCCATCGTTGTGTTGAAACATCCTCAAAGAAGACATACATGGCCAAATTTGTTAAAGTCAAAGGGACTGATCAAGTTTTAGTAAAGAAGGAAATATCCATTCTAAACATTGCCAGGCACAAAAACATCTTATACCTTCATGAATCATTTGAAAGTATGGAAGAACTTGTTATGATATTTGAATTCATATCAGGACTTGACATATTTGAACGGATTAACACGAGTGCTTTTGAGCTCAATGAGAGAGAAATTGTAAGTTATGTTCGCCAGGTCTGTGAAGCACTTGAGTTCTTACACAGCCGTAATATTGGACATTTTGATATTAGACCAGAAAACATCATTTACCAAACAAGAAGAAGCTCCCTAATTAAAATAATAGAATTTGGCCAGGCCCGCCAGCTGAAGCCAGGAGACAATTTCCGGCTTCTGTTCACTGCTCCTGAATACTACGCCCCTGAAGTCCACCAGCATGATGTTGTCAGCACAGCAACAGACATGTGGTCACTTGGAACCCTTGTCTATGTGCTATTGAGTGGTATCAATCCATTCCTGGCTGAAACAAATCAACAGATGATTGAGAACATCATAAATGCTGAATACACTTTTGATGAAGAAGCATTCAAAGACATTAGCCTGGAAGCCATGGATTTTGTGGACAGGCTATTAGTAAAAGACAGAAAATCTCGCATGACAGCCTCCGAAGCACTCCAGCACCCGTGGTTGAAACAGAAGGCAGAAAAAGTCAGTACTAAAGTTATCAGAACACTGAAACACCGACGTTACTACCACACCCTGATCAAGAAAGATCTCAACATGGTTGTATCAGCTGCCCGGATCTCCTGTGGTGGAGCAATTCGATCTCAAAAAGGGAGTGAGTGTGGCTAAAGTTAAAGTGGCATCCATTGAAATTGGCCCTGTTTCTGGGCAGATAATGCATGCAGTTAGTGAAGAAGGTGGATATGCCAAATATGTATGCCACATTGAAAATTATGATCAGTCTACCCAAGTAACCTGGTACTTTGGTGTCAGACAACTAGAAAATAGTGATAAATATGAAATTACTTATGAGGATGGTGTGGCCACCATGTACATCAAAGATATTACCAAATTTGATGATGGTACCTATAGGTGCAAAGTAGTCAATGACTATGGTGAAGACAGTTCTTATGCAGAGCTGTTTGTTAAAGGGGTGAGAGAAGTTTATGACTATTACTGCCGCAGAACCACAAAGAAAATTAAACGCAGAACGGACACTATGAGACTCCTTGAAAGACCACCAGAATTTACCCTGCCTCTCTATAACAAGACAGCTTACGTGGGTGAAAATGTCCGATTTGGAGTCACGATAACTGTCCACCCAGAGCCCCGTGTAACATGGTATAAATCAGGTCAGAAAATCAAGCCAAGTGAAGAAGATAAGAAGTATACTTTTTGAGACTGACAAAGGTCTTTACCAATTAACAATCAACAGTGTAACCACAGATGATGATGCTGAGTACACTGTTGTTGCAAAGAACAAATATGGTGAAGACAGCTGTAAGGCAAAACTGACTGTAACCCCACACCCACCTCCAACAGATACAACTCTAAGACCTATGTTCAAACGACTGCTGGCAAATGCAGAATGCCAAGAAGGCCAAAGTGTCTGCTTTGAAATCAGAGTGTCTGGCATCCCTGCACCAACATTAAAATGGGAGAAAGATGGCCAACCACTATCCCTCGCACCAAACATCGAAATTATTCATGAAGGTCTGGATTATTATGCTTTGCACATCAGGGACACCTTGCCTGAAGACACAGGTTATTACAGGGTCACAGCCACCAACACAGCGGGATCCACCAGCTGCCAGGCTCACCTGCAGGTGGAGCGCCTGAGATATGTCAAACAGGAGTATAAGAGTAAGGGAGGAACGCGAACGGCATGTGCAAAAGCAAATTGACAAGACACTGAGAATGGCTGAGATTCTTTCTGGAACGGAAACCGTGCCACTGACACAGGTTGCCCAAGAGGCTCTGAGAGAAGCTGCCATCCTATACAAACCAGCAGTAAGCACCAAGACTGTAAAAGGAGAATTTAGACTTCAGACAGAAGAAAAGAAGGAAGAGCGGAAACTCCGCATGCCTTATGAGGTTCCAGAGCCACGGAAGCACAAAACCACCACCATAGAAGAAGACCAGCACATTAAACAGTTTGTACCTATGTCTGACATGAAGTGGTATAAAAGATCCGGGACCAATTTGAAATGCCTGGGAAAATGGACAGGGTCATACAAAAGAGACCCAAACGCATCCGCCTCTCAAGATGGGAACAGTTCTATGTGATGCCTCTTCCTCGCATCACAGACCAATACAGACCCAAGTGGCGCATTCCCAAGCTGTCCCAGGATGATCTGGAAATGGTAAGGCCAGCCCGCCGGCGCACGCCTTCTCCTGACTATGACTTTTACTACAGGCCTCGGAGGCGTTCTCTCGGAGATGTGTCAGATGAGGAATTGCTCCTTCCCATCGATGACTACCTGGCCATGAAAAGGACTGAGGAAGAAAGGCTTCGTCTGGAAGAGGAGCTTGAACTGGGCTTTTCTGCTTCACCCCCAAGCCATAGCCCTCCACGTTTTGAGCTTTCCAGTCTGCGTTACTCCTCGCCACAAGCTCACGTCCAGGTGGAGGAAACTAGAAAGGGCTTCAGATATTCAACCTACCAGGTGCCCAAAAAGGAGGAGACGAGCACAAGTTATGCCGAAGCTGCGGGAACGCCAGGCCCGGGCCTCCTACCGGCAGCCCAAACAACGGCAGAGGATCATGGCTGAGAGGGAGGACCAGGAGTTGCTTCGCCCAGTCACTACCACCCAACGTCTGGCTGAGTACAGAAGCGAGCTTGACCACATGTCAAAAGAAGAAAAGTCAAGAAAGAAATCAAGGCGACAGAAACAAGTGACAGAAATCACTGAGATTGAGGAAGAATATGAAATTACCAAACGTGCTCAGAGATCCTCATCCTCCTCAGTGTCCAGGTTGCTGCGTCGCCGGCGCTCCCCTGTCCCCCTCCTACATAGAGGTGATGAGGCCATCGCCTGAGTTGATCCGCTCACGCCCACTCCCAGCTGAGGACTATGAAGGCGACGCAGAAAGAAGGTCTCCTACCCCGAGAGAACCCGTCCACGCTCCCCCAGCCCTGTGTCCAGTGGAGCGATCTCTCTCCAGGTTCGAGAGAGCCGCAAGATTTGATATCTTCTCCAGGTGCGAGTCTATGAAAGCTGCCTTAAAGACTCAGAAGACATCAGAGAGGTCATATGAAGTGTTGAGTCAGCAGCCTTTTACATTGGACCATGCCCCACGAATCACACTGAGGATGCGCTCCCATAGGGTCCCCTGTGGTCAAAGCACGCAATTTATCTTAAATGTTCAGTCTAAACCCACTGGGGAGGTCAAATGGTACCACAATGGTGTGGAACTCCAAGAGAGCAGCAAGATTCGTTACACCAATACAAGTGGAGTCCTTACCCTGGAAATTCAGGACTGTCAGGCCGAAGACAGTGGAACATACCGGGCAGTGTGCACCAACTACAAAGGTGAAGCGTCTGATTATGCGACCTTGGATGTGACCGAGGTGATTACACCACCTACGCATCCCAGCGCAGAGATGAAGAAGTCCCTCGATCCGTCTTCCCAGAGCTGACAAAGACAGAAGCCTATGCAGTTTCCTCATTCAAGAGGACATCTGACATGGAAGCATCTTCTTCAGTCAGGGAAGTGAAATCACAGTTGACAGAGACAAGGGAGAGTCTCTCTTCATATGAACACTATGCGTCTACAGAAATGAAAAGTGCTGCCCGAGAAGAGAAGTCTCTGGAAGAAAAATCCACACAGAGAAAGATCAAGACAACTTTGGAAGCAAAAATTCTAACAAAGCCAAGATCCATAACTGTCCGTGAAGGTGAAACCGCAAGGTTTTCTTGTGATACTGATGGTGAACCGATACCAACTGTCACCTGGTTGCGTGGGGGCAGGCAGTAAGTGCTTCCACCCGATACCAGGTGACCACTACCAAGTACAAGTCAACCTTTGAGATCTCCTCAGTCCAGGCCTCTGATGAGGGCAGTTACAGTGTGATGGTGGAAAACGGTGAAGGAAAGCAAGAAGCACAATTCACCCTGACAGTTCAAAAGGCCAAAGCCCCTGAAAAGGCAGTGACATCGCCACCCAGAGTTAAATCCCCAGAGCCTCGAGTCAAATCTCCAGAAGCAGTTAAGTCTCCTAAACGAGTGAAATCCCCAGAACTGGTAGCTTCTCCCCAAAAGCAGTATCACCCACAGAGACAAAGCCCTCACCCACAGAGAAAGTGCAGCAACTACCAGTCTCTGCTCCACCCAAGATAATTCAGTCCTTGAAAGCAGAAACTTCCAACGATATTGCAAAGCTGACCTGTGCGGTGGAAAGTAGTGTGTTAAGTGTCAAAGAAGTCTCCTGGTATAAGGATGGCAAGAAACTAAAGGAAAATGGACATTTCAATTTCATTATTCAGCAGATGGTACCTATGAGCTAAAAATTTACAACCTCACTGAATCCGACTGTGGAGAATATGTTTGTGAGATTTCTGGTGATGGTGGAACTTCTAAAACTAATTTTCAGTTTACAGGACAAGCCTTTAAGAGTATCCATGAGCAGGTGTCAATTGAATCTAAGAAATCAGCAGAGAAAATTGCTGAGTCAACAGAAACCAAGAAATCAGCAGAGAAAATTGCCGAGTCGACAGAAACCAAGAAATCAGTTCAGAAAACTGCTGAGTCAACAGAAACCAAGAAAACAGAACCAAAGTCTCCTGAGCCAACTTCCTCAAAACCAGTAATTGTTACTGGGTTGCAGGATACAACTGTTTCTCCACATAATACTGCGAAATTTGCCATTAAAGCTACTGGAGAACCCCAGCCAACTGTCAGCTGGACCAAGAATGGCAAGGTAACCAGTGCTTAAATAGCCCTTAATTTTATCTTCTGAAACACTAAAATTTTCCCTCATCCCCTCTCCCCAAAACGTTTAAGATCATATTGTCTTAACGTTCAAATCATTGCATATTACAGGCTATTACACAAGGAGGTAAATATAAACTTTCTGAAGACAAAGGAGAATTCCTTCTGGAAATTCTTAAGACCGATGCTTCTGACGGCGGCTTTATACTTGTACAGTAACAAATGCAGCTGGATCTGTGTCCTCAAGCTGCAAATTGACAATTAAAGGTAAGCTGGCTTGTGTTCTTACCAGCGTTTTCAGAATATAGCATTAATGAAACTTCCTAAATGCTGCCTGTCCCTAGTGCACACGTAAAACTGCACACATACAGAGTTTTAAAACTGTTTTCTAATTCCAGAACCTTTTATTCGCAGATGTAGAAATACACATATATGAAGTTATTAGCACACATTAGCATAAGAAGTGCTGATCAAGTTGCAGAGATCGTACAATGGGTGCCTGACTAGGTTCAATCTCCAGCACCAAAAATGGTCCCTCCAGACTCCACCAAGAGTAAGCCCTGAATGCAGAGCAAGGAGTAAGCCCTGAGTACCACTGAGTGTGGCCTCCCCCAAGGCTATCCTATCCCACCACAAAAAATAAAAATCCAGTGATGATTAAGTACTTAATTAAATGTACTGCTCTACCTGTCAGTAAAATCAGCCCCTACCCCCAAGATTGTTTAAATCAAAGTTAGGAAGTAACATAATGGCGTTGATGGAGTGTCATGAGCACATTAATGGTAATGTGAGTTAACTGTATGTCAAGTCCACAAGCAGGGACTGGAGAGATAGTATAAAGGGTCAAGTGCTTGCCTTGCATGTGGCCACCCCAGGTTCTATTTCCAGGATCCCATATGATTACAGAGCCAGGAGTAAGCCCTGAGCACTGCTGGGTGTGGTTTCCCCACCCACCAAAAAAAAAATCCATAAACATTAATATCATTATAAGCATGTGACCTAAACTATAGTAATAAATTTTCTTTTAAAATAATGTTAGCCTCTGCCCCTTATGTAAAATGCTCTTAGTTTGATCCTTAGCATCAAAGCATAAAAAATAAATTTAGGAAAATATACAAAATGGTACTTTTTCTTAAACCTTTGCTCTTGCTAGTTTTCCAAAGCAGTGAAAGAGCTGTATCAATTTTCTCCAATTAAAAGTAGTAGTTTGTTTTCATCTCATTCTTCTAAAGTATAATTTACCTTTGACTAAAGTCTCCCAACTCTATTTTTTCAACATTCTTTCCTATGCCATAAAAATTATCCTCAGTTTAGTTCAAATAATCATTACACTTTTCTAAAAAAAAAAACATACGTGGTAATTTTCCAAAACTGAGACTGAAAGAATTAGGTACTACTAACACTACAAAAAAGAAGTCAACATTTTTTCTTTGTATATTATTAAATCACAGAAGTAGAGAAGATTAAAGGGTGGGACCTCCTTCCTATTAAATTTTTACCTTACAATGGTTTCTTTCTTAGCAGTAAAAGAAACCGATACACAAAAGCTATCTGCAGAAAAGATCTCTGAAATAACATCCCAGAAGCAAGCAGTGGTCCAAGAGGAAACTTCCCAAAAAGCTCTGAAGTCCGAAGAAACCAAGATGTCAGAGATGACATCTCAAGACAAAGCCCAAACAGAGGAAACTTCAAAGATTCTGATTGCTGAAAAGGTCAAGAAATCAGAAGCAGCCTCCCCTGGAAAAATTAATTGTCCATGAGGAAATCACAAAAGCTTCACAAGCTTCTGAAGAAATCAGAACTCATGCCGAGATGAAAGCCTCCTCTACTCAGATGAGCATAAGTGATGGACAGCAAGTGACTCTGAAAGCCAACATTGCTGGTGCCACTGAGGTGAAATGGGTCCTTAATGGAGTCCAACTTGCCAACTCTGAGGAGTACCGCTACGGTATCTCGGGCAGCAGTCACACGCTCACCATCAAACAGGCCAGTCGCAAAGACGAAGGAATCCTCACCTGTATCGCCAAAACCAGTGAAGGACTCGTCAAGTGTCAGCACGATCTCAGCCTGAGTGAGGAGCTCTCAGATGCTCCAGCCTTTATCTCACAGCCCAGATCGCAAAATGTTAACGAAGGACAGAAAGTTCTCTTCTCTTGTGAAATCAGTGGGGAGCCATCCCCTGACATTGAATGGTTTAAAAAATAATCTTCCAGTAAGTTCAATCATGCATGTATTAGCACAGATTTGTAATAGCACATCTACTCCTTACGATATCAAAGAAACACTTTTTTTTTCATTTCAGATTTCTGTTTCTTCACATATTAATGTAAGTCGTTCCAGAAACCTATACTCCCTTGAAATCCGAAATGCATCGGTAGCGACAGTGGCAAGTATACAATTAAGGCCAAAAATTTCGAGGCCAATGTTCAGCTACTGCTTCTTTAACTGTGCTTCGTAAGTATATCCTTGCCATTTTCCTTCTTGCTTTAAGATTTTGTGCATTTGGGGTTTGGCGGGGGTGGAGGTGGGGGGGGCTATCTGATGGCTGGGCATAGCACACATTCTCAGGAGTGTGCTATGCCCAGCCATCAGAGGAGGCTCATTAATTTTCATGCATAAAAGGCTCAGGCCACTGTGAATTCATCCTGATGGTACAAGCTTATTTATAAAGAGAAACATGGATAAGTTAATTGTCAACAAAGCGTACCAACTATATTAAAATAAATGTAATAGGACATTTATTTTCAGGATGAACACCATTTTTTATATAAGGTTTTTTATTGTCAATTTTGTATGTAATGTCATGCAAGCAATTAATTTCTTGGAGACATTGGCTAATTAATGATAAATGTATGTATAAAACCCCCCACACCATGAAGTCAGTCATTCTCTACATCCGGACTCCACAGCTCCTCAGAGCTCTACCTAAGAGAAAAGCAGATCTTTCCCTATTGAGGTTCATCAGTAAAGCTCGAGATGAGAGCCTAGTACTGAGAGTGTACCACCTACATGGCAGAGCCTAGCAAGGTACCCGTGGTTGTATTTGATATGCCAAAAACCAATAATAATTATAGACCTCATTCCCATGACCTGATGAATGGTTTGAGGCTCTTTGTGTTCCTGGAGCAAGCAGATGCCCTTGGGCTACACTTGCTTGCAACAGGACATATGGAGATAATATTGGTGCCAGCTCTAGCAAATCGATGAACAACGGAAGACAAGTGAAGTGATACTTTAATAGCAAATGGGATTGCTTCTACCATGTGTATGTGCATGTTTTTCCATTTCTTCACATGACACCAATTAACCAGATAGCATTGATGTTCACTGTGTATCTGCTATGCTCCACAGCCCTAGTGGAAGAACCTTCCAGAGAGGTTGTATTGAGGACAAGCAGTGACATGAGCTTGCAAGGAAGCTTCTCCTCTCAGTCCGTCCAGATGTCGGCCTCTCAGCAGGAGGCTTCCTTCAGCAGTTTCAGCAGCACTGGTGCTAGCAGCATGACTGAAATGAAATTTGCAAGCATGTCTGCGCAAAGCATGTCCTCCATGCAAGAGTCATTTGTAGAAATGAGTTCCAGCAGTTTCATGGGAAAATCTAGTATGACACAACTGGAAAGCTCAACGAGTGAAATGCTTAAAACAGGCATAAGGGGTGAGTAATAAAATTATTGATAGAAGTAGAAGAGCCCAGGGTTGTGGTGCAGTTTTAAGCACATAAAATTCATATGAAATCAAATCATCATGTTTTTATTAACCCTGGCTCTTTTTTCTTTTTGCTGTTATTCCATAAAAGGCATGCCACCTAAGATTGAAGCTCTTCCCCAGACATCAGCATTGAAGAAGGCAAAGTTTTAACAGTAGCCTGTGCTTTTACGGGGAGCCTACCCCTGAAATAACATGGTCCTGTGGTGGAAGAAAAATTCAAAATCAAGAACAACAAGGAAGATTTCATATTGAAAACACAGATGACCTAACGACTCTTATCATCATGGACGTACAGAAACAAGATGGTGGACTTTATACCCTAACTTTGGAGAATGAATTTGGATCTGACTCTGCTACTGTGAATATAACCATTCGTTCCAGTTAAGAGGGCCTGTGCTCTCACACTGCATTACTCAGACTCATTCTGAACTTTTTCACAAATGATCCTCATGGACTAATCTTTCTTGATCTGTAAATATTTTAGAGTAGTTTTGTATCAACCTAAATGAGTCAAAGTTCAAAATTATGCCTTCAAACCTTTTCATAATTATTGACCTAAGAATATTATACCTTTTCTAATGACATGTACATACTGTATATAGCCGGATTAACGGTTATAAAGTTTTGTACTATTATTTTATGACATTTTACAATGTAACTTTTAAGAATAACTGCTGGTAGGAGAAAGTTTCTTATGGAACGAATACCCTGCTCAACATTTAACCAATCTTTGTGCCTCAACATAATGTTGATGTCTAAGTATGCCTCAGTGGGTTGAGAAATTCCCCACTGAAGATGTCCTGTCCACCTAAAAGATGAAACTATGCATTTCACCTGATGTGCACACAATACCTATTAAATCAGAAAATGTAAGGCATTGGTGATGTTTGCATTACCCTCCTGCAAGCAACACTTTAACGTCTTACATTTGCTCTGATGATATCACACAGAATTATCATGACAAATAGAACCAGAGCAAAGTGTAACGGCCAACACTTTGTTCGCTCCTTTTACACTGTCTCTGACTATAGACAATACCTGGATATCTTGGAAAAGTAACATCTCCTGGCCATCCTCTTATGAAACCAAGCTATTCAAGTATTCCTATGCCAGAGCAGTGCCAACTCTTGGGGGTCACTGGGTGCAGCCAATGCTTTTGTGTGGTAGTTCTAAATTTAAATTTCCTGAAAAGCCAGGGCAACTAAGCAGTGAGCCACAGCTAAAGAAAGACCATAATAACAGAACAACAAAATTAAGCTGTTGTTAAATTTACAACCAGTTTTACTAATTGCCCAGACTGTCAATTTGATGTAGTTCTTTTCATGCAGATATAAATTGTTAGTTATAATTATTGGACCTCCTTGAGATAGTAATGACAAAATAAAGCAAGCTATCTGCACCTCAAAAATGTGTGATTTTTCTGTGACATTCTGGGGTTGGAATGTATGCACCTTTATAAATCATAGGAAATATCATAGATAACATAAAGCGACCACCCAGAGGGCTACTACAGGAGGGAAGGCACTTACCTTTACCAGTTGAATCCCCCAGCACTGTATATAGTTCCCTGAATACTGTCAGGGTCAATCCTAAGGCACAGAGCAAGGAATAGCTCCTGAGAACTTCTAATCACTTGTATCACTTGTCTTCCCATTCATCATCGATTTGCTCGAGCGGGCACCAGTAACATCTCCATATGTCCTGTCACATGCTAGTAGAGCCCAAGGGCATCTGCTTGCTCCAGGAAAATAGTCTCAAACCATTCCATCAGGTCATGGGAAAGAGTTCTATAATTGTCACTGGTATTTGGCATATCAAATACGACATGGATAGCTTGGCAGGCTCTGCCGTGCAGATGGGAACTTCTAAGTGTGGCCCAAAAAACACAACTAAAAACTACAAAGAACTCAAGTTTAGATCATAGTCTCATCCTTCACGTTGGAGACTATCCTCATCTTAACCTGAGATATGCACCTTCATTATTTTCCCCTCTGAAGAAGTCCGTTTTCTCTCTGGAACACACTATCTCTCTCTTTCTCTTTCTTTCCCCTCATATTTTCCTAAGTAATTTTCTTTAAATAGAACATTTTACTTCACTAAAAAGAATAACCAATATCAATACTTCATGCAGCAGTTAAATTGAGTTGGATCATTATTATAGATACATTATCTAAAACAATTTACAGGTGGCAAAGACATTTTAAATAGGTACAAGGAGCATAAAAAAAGATTATTTGGACTTCAGATTTAAAATATTTTTGAGGGGGGCCAGAGCAACAGCACAGCAGGTAGGGCATTTGCCTTGCACGCGTCTGACCCGGGTTCAATCCCCCGTCATCCTATATGGTTCCCCAAGCACTACGAGGAGTAATTCCTGAGTGCAGAGCCAGGAGTAACCCCTGAGCATTGCTGGGTATGACTCGAAAAAAAAAATTTTTTTTGGAAGATACTGAAAAGAATAAAAAGACAAGCTTCAACTCAAAAATAGTTGCAAACCATAAATCCTATGTCTGAATAAAGGACTTGTATCTAGGGTATATTAAGAAATTTTATACTAATTATGAGACTGCAGCAGGTGGTGTGGGAGATTAATAAAGGATCTTTGTTGTTGCTGGGATTGCTTTGGAATTTTTTGAAGTTCTGAATTACAGAGAAGTTTATAACTAAATTCCTAAATTACATTAGAGAATACTGTAAATAGAACATAGGTTATGACCAGCTAGAAGGTTAAAAAGTGAGAAAGCAGCCCATAAATGGAAAGGCTTAAACAGACATGGTTGAATATGCACTCATGACTAGTAAAGAAAGAGACTCCATTTCTTCGATGTCAGTAAGGTCAAGGTGTGTGCTGGGAACCGCTAGGAAACTGGGAACAACTGGGAAACGAGTTCCCTTCTACCTCTGAAGCCGGTGGGGAATGGATAAAAGCTCAGGAATCCAGCGCAGTTTTTAAAATACTACTATCACAGATTGTGATATACAATCCAAATCCGAGAACAGGAAAAACCCGACTCTGGGTTCCGGGCTGGGCCCCCTGGCCAGGCCCCAGCCATATGTAGGCCAACATGGCTGCCACCACGTGTTGAAGCCCAACAGAGAACGGAGATGATTGAGGGAAAGCCAAAATGGCAAAAGGCCCCTTCTTCTTTTCCTAGTTTCTTTTATAGACAGAAGCCTGCCAAAATCTTCCAGCCCAGCCCATTGTGGGTTGGGCTATCTAGAGATGTAGCCACATAAATTACCCTTTTGAAATGTAGATCTTTAGGTGAGCCTTTGGCTCAAGCTTCACAAAAGACAGAGCTGATTTCCCGAAGCAACATCTCCCTAGCAGGGAGAGAAGGGGGCTGCATCTGAACCAGAAAGCAGTTCAGAGTGTAATTTGTAGGAAATGGCATTAATACTTTTTACTATAAATATATAGCTAACAGATCCTAGTCTCTGTATCCCACTAAGGTCCAAAATCCTTCAGAATAATTCATTTTGGCATTACCCTTAGAGTCAGAGACAAGTTAGTTTGCCAGGGGGCTCACTGGCATGTCTATGAACTAGGAGAATTGATTACATTATGGTTGATCCAATGTGGCCAAATACTGTTAGGATATCTACATGTATGTTCCATGTGGAGATCCGTGGGAAAAGAATATTGATCTGGGGCAAGCGAGGTTCATGATAAAAATATTTATGCCATATACAATTATGACAGCAGAGCCTGGCAAGCTACCCGTGTTTTATTTACTTGTTATGCCAAAAACTAGTAACAATTATGGACCTCAGTTCCATGACCTGAAGAATGGTTCGGGCTCTTCCTGTCCCGGAGCAAGCAGATGCCCTTAGGTTACACTTACTTGTGACAGGACTAATGGAAGTGTTACTAGTGCCCACTCGAGCAAATCGATGAACAATGGGAAGACAGTGAATCAGTGACAGTGAATAAGTTATTTAGAGCAAATGACCCAAATTATAGTGTTGAACACATTTGACAACTTTTAAAATTTTAGTCACCATGATTTAGTCACTGTAAATGAGCAACAATTTAAGCCAATCTCAAGCCCAGTTCGGTCAGAGCCCCACCCTATAAAGAAGCCAATTTCAAGCCCAGGCATGCAGGCCTCGGTGGCTAAAATCATCGGGCTTCTGTGGCAATGGAGCTGGGGACCCTTTCCCCACCTCTGTCCCATCTGGGAGGCCTCGTGAACCTGCCCACAAACTGCTCCTGGGCTGTCAGTCATGCTCCAGATACACAGACACACAGGGCCGAGCTGCTACTGGCTCTCCCTGTGGCATGCAGCCGCTTTGTGATGCGAGGTACATTAAACGAGTAGAAAACCACATTCTAGAAATTAAGATGGTCAATTCAAGAACAGAAATAGACCAGATTAGCTCATAACAAACCAGAAAAAAAAAGTCATGACTTTATCAATACCATTGCCATATATGGGCTGTAATGGTCAACATAATTGCTGCCAGGTGAGGGAGCTGGCATGGGGATGGGGTGGTGGGAAATGAGTTTCTTTGGTGGTGGGAGCAAACTGGTGGTGGGATTTGTGTTGGATGATGAAATATTAAATAGGGCCGGAGCAATAGCCCAGCAGGTAGGCCGGCCTGGGTCGATCCCCGCATCCCATATTGTCCCCCGAGCACCGCCAGGAGTAATTCCTGAGTGCAGAGCCAGGAGTAACCCCCTGAGCACGCCGGAGTGACCCAAAAAGCAAAAATTATATATATTAAATAAATTAATAATTTTTACATAAATAAATAGGTAAATGAATAAATAAATAAATGTACCCGTGATTCTCTCAGATAAATGTATTCGCAAAAGTTAACAAAATTCCCGAATAACAGAAGCTACTTCTGTGGAGAAAAAATTTATTTATATATAAGAACTGATGCCAGTAAGCCTATCAAAGACATTAATTTATAGTCATAATATTTTGTACTAGATACCACATGGAACAGTGCAAAGATTATGTAGAAGATTTAGACCCTGTCTTCAAGGAGTGTGGTGAAGAGAAAATGACAATTTCTGTCAGTCTGTACAACTATATCCATAGTTATTCTAACTCCAAACTGTAAAGGACATCAGATCTAAAGGAATTTTTTGATGCAAAAGAGACAGTAGGGGTAGGGCACTAGCACAGAGCCAGGAATAAGCCAGGAGCATCACCAGGTATGGCCCAAATATACCCCCGAAAAATGCAAAAGAGCTCAAGAAATTGTTAAAGGGGATGAGAAAAAAAATTTCCACTTCAGTTAGGTAGGGGAACATAAGCTTAGAAAGTTGATCATTTGCCTAAGTTACCTACAACATATCAGTACAAGTTATGAATGTAAGTTATAAGCACAATTACCTCCTAATGTAGTAACAAGAGGCCAAAGGGGAAGCAAAGGTAGAAATTTTATTTGCTAGAGATCTTGGATCTTCATTCCTTTATTTAGTAATGGCTCTATCATTAGACAGGAATCTTACATATGTAATTTTTGAGGGATCACAGTCAGGAAAAAGAAGGGAACAGGAAGTCTCAGTGAGGGATTCAGCTTAGTCCAGAGGCAGCTTAATCCCTACCACAAAATTGATTCCATCCTGGAGCACTGTGGAAAGACCTATCCTTATCCTCTTAGTCAGTGGGTAGCTATTGGCTGTGAGGCAGACAATCTCCCAAGCCAGGGCAGCAAACCAGACAACAATCAAGAAACTAGGGACTTTAAATAAAACATTTTATTTAAGAGCCTGCATGCGGATGTGGCCATGAGTCCCCGCGATTCACAACCACCTAATAACATTCTGACTTTCTAACTCATCTGAGGGTTGATATTGGTAAGAGTTCTGAAACAAAGCACTTCACACTTCCTGTAGGTGCAGCTCCCAGGCTGGACCTAGGAGACGACCAACAAGCTTTCCAACAAGGTAGATCTACATCAGCGGTCAGGCTTTCTCTGTGTGCACTTTGTGTCCACTCTCACATGGGGCTCTCGCCAGCTCCTAGGACATCACAGACAAACTGGCAGGACCAAGAACCTTTTTCCTGGTCTACCAGCCAGGCTCCTTCCCATCCTTCTTCCTAGAACAAAGCTCCAGGATGAGCTGGAGGGCAAATTCTTGCCCCATGCATCCCCACCTCAAGAATCTGATTGAACTCATCTGATCAGATTGGATAATCCAATCATACCCATCATAACCAACCATCATCCAACCATTAGCAATCTCCACTATCGTCCTATAACTCCTCTTACTGAATTTAATTCTCTGATTCTGGCTACCTGAAAAGCTACTTAACACTGGAATAAAATCTGCACTCAAAAGCCGGGATGAACCTCAATCTGCTATTGACTAGCTTGTGAGTGCTCACTGAAGGGAGTAACCAATGGTCTGATATTGCCATTCACTGTCTGGAAATAACAGCATCTATCTCAAAGGCAACTGTGAGGGTTAAACAAATGACCACATGTAACACAGTTAATATTTTCAATAGGTGAAACATGCAACATTACCTGGGATTGGGATATACCGTACTGTGAGCGCAGGACCTCACTTTCCTGTTCTCCATCCCTTGAGCTCTCTCCCAAGCTCCATGGAGAATTCAGAAAAGTGCCTGGCACAGCACTCAATCAATATCACACTCTTTATTTTTTATTAAGGATCACCATGCAGAACACTGCAGTCTACAGAGATGCTTTTTATTTTTAGTTTTACTTCCTGTTTGGTTGTTAGTGGAGAGACTGGAGGTTGCACTTACTTGGTTGAGGTGCTTGAACACATTTTGGAGGATTTGTACATGTTAGTAGTGGTTCTCACACACACTTAGTTGTGGTGGACCGTGAATTGCACTTTCTCCCGGTAGTAGGGATTGTCCTAGGAGCATGTAGGTGCCAGGGATCACACTTGTGACCTCTTGCTTGAATGGTAGGCTTTTTGCCATTGGGCTCCTCTTCTTACATGTCCCTTCTTACATGCTCTTACATGTCCCCATCTTACATGCCCCTTCTTACATGCTCCCCAGAGGTAGCATGTAAGAAGGGACCTACTACTGGTCTCATTCGTGACTGCTAGATGTATTTGTTTGCTAGTGCTGGGAGCACAAACATACCAAGTTGGATGGCACCAAACATCTAGAAGACCAAAATTGGTTTGTCCTAGACTATGGGAAGCTATACTCCAAGTTTTCTACAGCATTCCCCTTATCTAAATATATAGGTTTAAATTTCCAATTTAAAATGATACTAGGGACCAAAGCGATCACTAGTAGGGCGTTTGCCTTGCACGCGACCGGCCTGCACCAGCCCGGGTTCGATCCCCGGCATCCCATATGGTCCGCTGAGCACCGCCAGGAGTAATTCCTGAGTGCAGAGCCAGAAGTAAACCCTGATCATCGTCGGGTGTGACCCAAAAAAGCAAAAAAGTAAGATAAAATAAAAATAAAAATAAAATGATACTAGAGGGGGTCGGAGCGGATAGCAGAGCAGGTAGAGTGTTTGCCTTGCACACAGTCAACCCGCTTTGATCTCCGGCATCCCATATGGTGCCCCAAGCTCCGTCAGGAGTAATTTCTGAGCGAAGAGCCAGGAGTAACCCCTAAGCATCACTGGGTGTGACTCAAAAAACAAAAATAAATACATATATACATATATACATACATACATACATACATACATACATACATACCTACATACATTCATCACTTGATCACTTGCCATCCCGTTATTCATCAATTTGCTCGAGCAGGCGCCAGTATCATTTCCATTTGAACTTATCATGTGCCAGTGTAGCCCAATGGCATCTGGTTGCTTCAGGAATACAAAGAGCCTAAAACTGTTCGGTTCAGGGTCTTGACAAAGAAGTCTAACCATCTTGTAGGTGGGAGGCCACATGATCTTTTGACATCCTGTGGGATCCAGTCAGTAATGGCTCTAGTCCAGCGGTCATCTCCAAATCGCATTACATGTCCAGCCCATCTGATTTTCGATGCCTTGGCAAACGAGACAGCGTCCCTGACTCTGGAACAGCGACGGAGGTCGGAGATCTGTATTCCTTCTCTCACTTGAGTGAGACATGATCTTCCAAGCATAGCTCTTTCAATTCCTCTTTGGGAGACCCAAATAGCATTCTCATCCTGCTTTCATAGGGCCCAGGTCTCTGAGGCGTATGTTAATGCAGGGAGAACTGTAGAGTTGAAGAGATGTGCCTGGAGCCGGAGGTTCTTTGTCCTTTTAGCTATTTCTTCGATGCTTTTGAAGGCATTCCATGCCGCTCTCTTCCTCCTGCGCAGCTCAGGTTTTAGGTCGTTCATCGGAGTTGACTTCTCGACCTAGGTACACATAACTGCTGCATTCAGAGATGTTTGTTCCACTGAGAGTGAATGGGGCCTCTGGAACTAGTTCATTTCTCATGAACATAGTTTTCTTCAGATTCAGCTGTAGACCATTTTTTCCACATTCTCAATCAAAGTCAGCCAGCATTTGTGCCGCTTGGCTAATGTTTGGTGTTATTAGATGTCATCAGCGAAGCGGAGGTGGTGTAGTTGCTGACCATCTATCTTCACTCCCATTCCTTCCCATTCTAATTGTCGCATGATGTTCTTGAGGGTGGCGCTGAAGAGTTTTGGTGAAATGGTATCACTCTGACGAACCTTCTTTTGACATCCATGATCACTTCTTTGTAGAATGGTGAGATCCTGGTGGTGAATCCATAATACAGCTCATGAAGGATCTTGATGTATTGGGTTTGAACAGCCTGTTTGGCTAGGGCTTCGATGACTGCTTCAGTCTCCACAGAATCAAAGGCTTTCTTTAAATCAATGAACGTGAGACAGAGTGGCATCTTGAACTCCCTACAAACTTCAATGAGCTTGGTTACCATGTGGATATGGTCGATTGTGCTGAATTCTTTTCGGAAGCCAGCTTGCTCGCATGGTTGTCCTTCATCTAATGTTCTGCAAATTCTGTTCAGGATGACTCGAGTGAACAGTTTGTAGATGATGGACAACAGGCAGATGGGGTGATAGTTGCCAATGTCTTGAATGTCTCCCTTCTTGAACAGTAGAACTATCCTGCTGGTTTTCCATTGGGAGGGCACCTTGCATTCAGACAGGTAGCATGTGAAGAGCCAAGCCAACGTATTGATGAGTACTGAAGGCAGATTCTTCAGGTGTTCGGGTCTGACTTTGTCTGGGCCTGTTGCTGTTCCCTTCTTTAATGACTAAATGTCATATCGGATTTCAGAAAGGAGAATGTTGGCATGTCGTATTTCAGAAGGGGGAATAGCGCCTTCTGAAATTAAACAGCAGCGCTCCCAAGTTCAGCTAGGCCTGTCATCCAACAGATAACCAGTATCCTATATGGTCCTCTGAACATTACCAGGAGTAATTCCTGAGTGCAGAGCGGGAGTAACCCCTTGAGCATCTCCAGGTATGGCCCCCAAATAAAAACAAAAAGTAAATACCGAAGATATTTACCAAAAAAAGAGCCTATTACAGCCGGCTCGCGCTGCCACAAGTTCATCAATAAATGCTGTTTATCAATAAATCCTGGATTTAGAGGTGACTACAAGAGTATGCCACCCGCACAGGCAGAGCCTGGCAAGCTACCCGTGTCGTATTTGATATGCCAGATACCAGTAACAATTATAGAACTCATTCCCATGGCCTCATGTAATGGTTTGAGGCTCTTTATGTTCCTGGAGCAAGCAGATGCCCTTGGGCTCTACTAAGCGTGAGACAAGACATATGAAGATGTCACTGGTGCCCGCCGAGCAAATCAATGATGAACAGGAAGACAGTGACAGTGTGATACAGTGAATAGTGCCTAGGAGCGTGACAAGGCAAGGCGGGGGACCCCAGCGCGGGCCTGGGACTGGCCATGCGGGCAGCGCGGCATGGCTGCAGGGAGTGGCGACAGTGAGGTCAGGGGAGCCTCGGCTTGCAGCCCCCATTCCCGGGCAACTCCTGCAGGGTCTCAGATCCTGGCCCGCAGGGCGACTTGATTACAGACACCCGCGGTCATCTTTCGTTACCATCTTTACCACTGCCATGTTCGCTGCGCTCATCAAGGACCGCAAGTGGGACGACCGGGGCACAGGCCATGTGTCCTCCGGCTATGTGGAGCAGCTGAAGGGTATGACCTGCTTGTCAGGGCGGAGAGTGACATCACACTCAGCAATGCTCAGGGATTACTCCTGGCTCTGCACTCAGGAATTACTCCTGGCAGTGCTTAGCCCAGCAAGGTACTAAGAGAATACTGCCCGCACGGCAGAGCCTGGAAAGCTGCCCAATGCATAGTCAATATGCCAAAAACGTAATAAATAAATACATACATACATAAATAAAATGATACCAGATTATTACATTGAGTTCACTCTAGTTACCTCATTTTAATTGTATTATCTCTCTAAAGGTGGTCTCTCATAATGAAAGAAAGCTCCCTGTCACATTCATGACAGGGGAAATAGCAAAATTCAATTCAGTTACTTCCAAGTAATTCTAATAATTTTCTAAAAGCTCCTCAGTTTTCATGTGCGATTAATGCCTCATCTTTGCAGAAAGCTAAGGCCAGATATGGCTGAACAATTTTTATAGGCATCTGCAAACTAGCAAGGAAATGGGTGCTTATCTGACCCTGTATGTCATGTGACAACAGCAGTAGCAGCACCAAAACTTCCTGGAAATAACTCTACAGGCCACAGAGAAATAGCAGGGAAGAACCAGGGCTGTAGTTCAGTGGTAAAGCACTGGCGGTGCGTGTGCCAGGCGGGAGTTCAATCTCCAGCACAGGAGATTGAATCTCTCAAAAGAGAGAAATAACAAGAACCTTTCTAGCCTTTAGGGAGAAAGGTTTCTGATGAGTAATCTGCATTCAGCTTGCTGGGTATCTATCCCAGCAAGAATGAGGTTTCCGACAGCTACTGTGCAGACATTCGAAGACCTTGAAAGATTCCATTTTAGTCATTCGAAACTAGACTTAGTAAATTACTTATGGGAAAATTACATTTCCCTTCCAAGAAGACTTCTCAAAGATACGAACTGCACCCTTGCCAAGATGTTTTAAAAATCCAGTTTATTACTGTAACCAATAGTATCAAATACCTAGGAATCAACTCAACAAAGGAAGTGAAAGACTTGTACACTGAAAACTCTAAGTCATTACTCAGATAAATAACAGATAAGTAGCAGACACAAGAAAATGAAAAACATTCCAAGTTCATGGACTGAAATAATTAACTGCTAAAATGATAAATCTACCCAAAGAATTATAGATACTTCATGTAATCCTATAAAAATCCCAATAGCATTGTACAAGTACACAGAATAAATATTTTTAAAATTTGTTTTGAACCATAAAATTTCCCCAAATAGTCAAAGCAATTCTAAGAAGATATAAAGATAGGAAGTGTTGCATTCCCTGACTTTAAATTATGACAGAGTGTTGGATTCAGTTTTTAGAATTTTGTTGAGAATCTCTGAATCAATGTTCATCAGGAATATTGGTCTATAATTTTCTTTTTAATTGGTATCTAAGCTTTAGGTATCAGTACGATAGTGGCATCATAGAAGCTACTGGGGAGGATGCCTCTTTCCTAAATATTTTGGAGGAGCTTCCTTGACAAGATTTTATTTTTCATTGTCTTAAAAACACGACTGTGCAAAGGAATTGAGAAGGCATGCTGAACTGCTTTGTTTCCCCAAGTGAGAGAAATCGAATCTGGTAACCACACTTGAACCGCTTTAAATTTCCCCAAGTGAGAGGAGTGTGAGTGGGAAGGATTCAGTTGTATTAATTCACATGCTCTGGATGAATCTGTCATGACTTAGCTGTGAGAACATGTACTTATTTTGCTTCCCGACCCTGTATGAACATACCCTGATGTACTTAAGACAGGACTCCAGGGGCAGAAGCAACAGATAGCCATTATTAAAACTAAATTGAACTGAATGTCACCTCTAACACTGCCTCACCAGAGTATTACGTCCAACTCGGTTCCAGGGATTGGGTGGTGCCTGAGATTCTGCAAGGATACTTCTCCTAAGTAGAATCACCTACTGCTGAGCCATCCTTGGACCATGGTGATAAGAACCTAAAACACCAGGATCTCGGAGGATTAAATAATGGCCCTCAACCTTAATGCTATACACACACACACACACACACACACACACACACACACACACACACCCTAACTATAATAATCATGAACAGACATTACCACCCAATTTCTTGGCTCACCACCCTTGACTACCTACTTGAATCACAGAAGTTTTAATACTATCCATGTCTAGATGCTACTCCCAGAAATTCTGCTGTGATTGGTCTGAATCATTCAGACTAAATACCTAGGAGCTTACTTTTTTGTTTGTTTGGGGGCCACACTAGTGGTGCACAGGGCTTATTCCTGGCCCTACACTCAGGAATCACTCTTGGCAGTGCTCAGAGAACCATATGGGGTGCTGAGGATCAAGTATGGGTTGGCCATACACAAGGAAAGTGTCCTACCCACTGTACTGTCTGGCCCCTAACATCCAGAACTTTAAATACTGTTCTGAAGGGTATCTACTGAGTGACCAAAGTGAAGAACCTTTATTCTAGTGAAATAAGACAACCACTTTACTATTCGCATTTGCATTTAAAGGCTCTATTTGCACTTAATGCTAAATATCAGCATGTGACATTTTCATAACTAATTATACCACTCAAACTCAAGACCTTTTGTGTGCAAGGTATATGATCTCCAACCGATCCAGAGTCCAGCCTACCTTTCCCCTAAACAGCAAATAAATTTCCAGTTTTATAAAGCAAAGGGTTATCCTCTCTTTAAACATTCAGAACATAACATAAATGCTTAATGTCTGAGCAAACTTAAGAAACATTTCCCCTGAATTGTTGACATAGCTCAGTTTTATTAATAAAATTACTACAGTACTTTAAATAAGCAGAAGTTTCATATTAAAACTTGAAGAGAACATCTTTTGGCATTAGGAAGAGGGTATTTTTTAAAGTATTCACAAAATAAGTACACATGTATCTTTCTCCAGGAATAAAAATCCTACTCTGAAAATGTTTCAGAATGAAGTGTTATATCTAATTAAAGCCATATTTCCTGTAAGGCTATCATGTTAGAGACTAACTGCTATCAATCTCAGTGTTCTCAATTTCACTTCTAGTTTATATCAGTTCACTTAAATACCCAAAACTTGTCAAAAGAATCATTAGCTCTCATGACTAACAACAGTAACAAAGACATTTAAAGGGCACATTATCATGATTTAAATCTAGGCTTCCAGTTAAATAAGGTGAATAAAGCACAGCATTTTCTTTATCTACTGCCAACCTCCCACAAAAAGGTAGCACAAGAGCCCTAGAACAGAGGACTGGCTAAAGAAACTGTGGTACATCTACATGATGGAATACTATGCAGCTGTCAGAAAAGATGAAATTGTGCAATTTACCTACAAATGGATGGACATGGAGACTATCATGTTGAGTGAAATTAGAAGGAAAAAACAGATGTAGAATGACAGCATTCATTAATGGGATATAAATATATACCAGTGTTTAACTGAGTGTGGGCAATGGTAATGTCAGACTAGAACTCACCATTGAATATACAAAAAGAGACTTACATGATAAACCTTACCTGTCTGCAGGGCTAGCCGCAATGTGTAAAAGAAGGAGGAGAGAGATGAAGAGACAGAGAGAGAGAAGCGGAGAGAGAAAGAGAGGAAAACGGGTACCTGCTACTGAGGCAGCCTGGAGGTGGGCGGGAGGGGTGTGGGTATACTGGTAGTGGTGATGGGGCACTGGTGGAGGGTTGGGTGCTGGAATACTGTATTACCAAAAACCAATTATGAACACCTTTGTAACTGTATGTTTCACTGTGGTATAATAAAAAATTTTTTTAAAAAAGATAGAAGAATAGTGAGATTATCATCCTATTTGGGCAAGAATAGTCCCAATAAAAACCAGAAACAGTAAATGCTGGTGAAGGAGAGAAAAAGAAACCCTCACACAGTGGTGGTGTGAATGTAAGCCTCGATAGAAAAGTCTGTAAATGTGACAAAAAATTACAAAAGAACCATCATCAGTAAATCCATTCCTAGACATCTATCTCAAGAATTAAAAATACACTCATTTGAAAAAACATAGAAACATATATATACAATGTATATATATTTATATACATATATAAAATATACATATATACATATAATTATATATATATATATTGCCGTTCTGTTTACTATAAGCAATTTCTAAAATCAACCCTTGTCCAACATAGGATGAATGGATAAAGAAGTTATGGTGTAAGAAATCTTTTTTTTCCTTCTGAAATACAGATGGAACTGGAGGGTATAAATCAGAAAGAGAAAGACAAATAATCATGATCTCTACTCACATGTTCTATGAAAAGAAACAAAGCAAGGGACAGACATCCAGGAAAACCAGCCCTAGATGCCAACGATTAAACTGAATTCATTTAAGGAAGGCAGACATGGGTGAGGAAGCATGTCTCTGCCAAGAGTCATTTGGATAATACATCATTCATAAACCACACAATACAGGTACACCACGTACATGGTCACACAATATGGCCACCAGCAGCTGAGAAGCTTAAGGGCCCATCCCATCAGGTACCAGAGTCAGTCCACATGATTTTGCAGGCATTAGATGGTCCCTGGCCCAGAAATTACCCACCACAGTAAGGGAGAATGCTCCAAGACAGTGTGAGGGATACTGGCACTAAGGTGACAAGCATGGTACGGTGACAATACATCCTTAAACCAAATAATAAATTTCGCAAACAAATGCTACCTTAATAAATTACAAATCTATTTTTAGAGTAAATCCTACCCTAAAAAGGAATTCAAGAAATTAAATTCTGAAACTGACAAATCAAGGAAGAGCAAGGTAACATTCAGGAGTGGAAAATGAATAACAAAATTACTAACAGTAGAAAATGTGGGTCTCTAGGGAACAGTCAGGAGGAATTACTTTTTCATTGTACTCTCTGCAGTACCATTTGATTTTTTTTAACTTCAGTAAAAAAGTCAAAAATATATATATTTTAAAAAGTTCAACTTAAAAAGAATTTAAATTTGCAAATCCAGTGGCATTGATGGGTATGGGTACTAAAGACATGAAAAGAAAGCCTTCCCAGCCCACATCAACTGTCACCCCACCAGGGTTTGTCACGGAATGTCTGCACATAATAAGGGCTGCTCTCAGGCCAGAATGCTCCTACACCAAGTAGCAAGTGCTAGGCTCAAAGACCCATCTGGACTCAAGAGAGAGTCCAGAGGGTGACGTGTCTCCCTTGCATATGTCTACCCAGAATCACTATGTGCCACCTGGAGTGACCCCGAGTACAAACCCAGAAGTAAGCCTTGGGCTGGGTGAGACCCAAAACAAAAACTAAAAACAAACTACACACCTGAAAGAGGCACTTCATATAATAAAAGTAGACTGTGTTGTGTCCAAAGCCATGACATTATGTGTGGTGTTGGCAAAAAGTGAATATTATTAATATAGTGTAGTAGTACATTGCCTGAGATCTTGTGGTGATGATTTTCTAAACTCTAAGCAGAAAGGCATAATGACAAAGTTACTCTTCAGTGCAAAGGTTCCCCAGCACTATTGTTGTAGGCAGGCAGACAGGGGGGTGCCACATGGCAATAAAAATTCCTGAAGAAGGAAAACTGGTCCTTCAGGGAGTCACACCTGTTGTCACAGGGAACCAGACTTGATAAGACCATAGCAACAATAGGCCCTGGGGGGAAGGGAAGGCCAGAGGGAATGTGTGAGGCCCTAGGCCACAGGCCCTTCTAATGGCTTTAGCTAATTAAATCTCCTGAGGTTCCCGCCCAGGACCCAGCTCACAGACGACTCCAAAGCATTCCAGTCAAAGAAGACCACTCCCAAAGTCTACTCCCCTTGGCAAGGGCCCTAGCAACCGAGGTTGAAGCCCCATATGGAAGTAACCTGGGGAAAAAATCTATAAAAGCCGTCCTGACCAGAGGGACGGAGCACACATGCTGCATGGACACACATACTGCCTGAGCCCCTGTGGCCGAGCACATGTGGTGGCTGAGCACGCCGTGTTGCCCGCGATCTCCCCCTCTTCATATGTGTACTCTCCCTTTCTTACTCGCTCCGTCTTTGGAGTAGCCTGCGTTCTCCCTTGAGCGTGTTACTCTCTCTCTCTCTCTCTTTCTCTCCCCTCCTCCTCCCCTAAAACCTCCTTAATAAAACCTATTTTACTTCATTGCTCTTTGACTCCTGAAAATTCTTTTTCTGCGAGGAAGACAACAACCCTAAGGCAGCCCTGGGTAAGGCCTAGGACTGACTTTCCTTTCCTGCAAAGAGGAATTCCTCACCCCAGCCTGAGTCTGTGGCTCCCCAAGAAACCTGGGGTGGTGGGGGATCAACTCCCGTGCCTAGAAACCAAGGGGACATCAGGTGTGGCTTGGCGGCCACCTTGTGGGGCTAGTGGGGCTCAGGCCCACGCCGTGTTCAGGGGCTCATCACAGACTTTATCAGTCCTAAGCCTGCCTAGTGGGTCCCGGTGGCAGAGGCGGCTGGGGAGAAAGCGACCATCTCTCCCCCCCTTCCTGCCTCACATAAGTCACCCGTGGGGTCCACCTGCAACACTATGAAGTTAAGTGAGAAGGTGCTTTATCTCTTAACTGGAAGTTTAAGTTAAAGGAGCAGCATCCATTGTAGGGTCTGCCCCAATTAAAGATACTATAGTAATTCAATCTAATATATAAAAAAATTAAATTTAGTTCATTTACAAATGGCTTCTCCTCGAAGCCTCTTTCATCATAGTGGCTAGCAATTTCCACCAGATATCTGAAAATAAAAGCAGGCCCTAGTTTTGCTGAGATCACTGGATTGTCAATAGCAGATTCTCTAAATTTCTTAATTACCCCAGGGTGGAGAACACAGCATGAAAAGCCTAAGCCTAGTAACTATGTACCATGGAAAATCCTGACAAGAAAGACAGAGAGATGGCTCAGAGGGCTACAGTATATGCCTCAGGCACGCAGGAAGCCCTGAGTTCTGTCCTTGGCAATCCCTGGTCCCTAAGCACCTTGGGCCCCAGGTATTGAATGACCTGGCTATGACCTGCTTATCTACAGGAATGCTAATCACTGCTTGGGAGGCCTCCCATCTTTCAAAAAAAAACCTACAAAAAAGTCCTGACAAGCTAAAATTTTAGAGGATTCTCCTTTTAATAATTTTTTTACATTCAAAATTTTCTTAAAATTCAAGTCATACATATATATTTGAAACACTCCTTCAACAAAAGATTCCCTGACACTTTGTACGGTGTTTCACTTACTGCAAGACCAAGATGTAATTCATACATTCATACTCACTCAAAAAAAAAAAAAAAAAGGGACCACAAATATTGTGGTTCTACAGGAAGAAAAGTGGCTGGAATTCACGATAAAAGTCATACCGGAGACTCCAGCAATTTGTTCAAAGCACCTTCTTCTAGGGGGAAAAAATGATTCAAACCAGAAATGATTGCATTTATTTTTTAAAATCTTTACGTAAAAGTGTTATGAACTCATCTTTTTGATAAAGCAATGGAAAATGGACTAATTTCCTATAATCTTTTCCTTATAAGCCTACTGGTTAAAAATCACTATCAGAAAAATTCCGTATCAGTAGCATCTTTCACTTCATGATCTAATCATTGTTCAGTCTCCCAATACCAAAAAAAATTCAAAAAAGCCAAAACTATGATTATTTGCTCTGTGTGAATTTTTTTTTTTTCAAATTAGACATGATGTAGAGCATCTGAGAAGATAAAGAGATTCCACTTTATCTAGTCTAATGACCTACATGCTGCTGAAAAATCACAGATACTTTATAGGGGTGGGAATGAGCCTCATTGTAGAGCACAGACCTGGCACACAGAAATATCTGATGCCCTGGATTAAATCCCTGACATCACAAAAACAAAATAAAATAAAAACAAAACCCCAACTTTTAAGAAGCATTCAGTTTATCCAAATAGACATTAATGTATATAAATGATTTACAGCCATTTCAACGTAAGGATAGAAACTTATGATTATAAATCTTAGTAAAATAAATACAAATATTAAATCAAAAAAAATATTCCCACATGTAAAAGTGAAACAGACCAGACTATTCCGAGCTCGTAGGCCAAACACCTGAAGTATGCCTCATTTGCATATCAGGAGTCCCGCATACAGCCAAAACCAAAGTAATAAAGAATATATTAACACTTCATAAAGACTAGATAGAATATCAATAAATGTAAAAATACAATATATTATATGCTGAATTTAAATGCAAAAAACATATATTTATTTAACATATGATAAACTTAAAAACACCAAACCAGTTTGCTTTAAAGTGCTCCTCATCCAAGTCCTTGGACAAAACTGTCACTCTTAAGTAAATTTCAAAAAACAGTTTACAAGGCAAACTCTGACAAAAAGGTATGTACAGGCACTACCAAAAATGGGATTTGTTCCTTGATGGAATATAATGTACTCTCAAGTGATGTAGAAAAGTTGCCTTGGCAGAATCTCCTTCTTGTATAAGTAGTCATAAATTAAAAATGTCTCTAGATAATCTAAGGGCTGCAAAGTGTATACAGTAGCAGCTTAATGTCTATTTTAGAAAATAAAGCATAAAATTCTCTTTCATTGAAAGCCATTTATTTTTCAGATGTGAGCGCAGACACCACACACCTCTGAAACAATGCAAATTACAGTGTCTATACACCTTTAACTTGGAAAGTCATAAAAGTTAGGATGCAATCCACTTCTGGAAGAACACCAACAATAAATAAATACAAACTAAACACTTGAATTCAACATTCGGTACTGATGCTCAGCAGTGTCACCTTCACATATGAAGGACAGCACAGTTTGCTTTTTGCTTTTCATTTTAAAACAATCAGAACAGGATGGCGGGCGGGATCGAGAATACAGCGGCTACGGTGTTTGCCTTGCACACCACCAACCTGGGTTTGATCCCCAGCATCCCATATGGTCCCCAAGCACCGCCAGGAGTAATTCCTGAGTGTAGAGCCAGGAGTAACCCCTGAGCATAGCGGGGAATGACCCAAAAAGCAAGAAAAGGAAAAAAAGAACATGATGGCATTTGGGTTACAAATAATTGAGATAATAAAAGTGTTTCCTTTCTACCTAAAGGAATATAATCCACTCACTGTCAAGCTGCTATCACGACTTATTTTTTTATCTGGGGGCAAAGTGACCATTTGGTCCATGGCACAAATCATAGACATCAGGCTTCTGCTACAACCAAAACCTTTTTGATAAGATTCCATGTTTCTACACCACAATACACACTCACTGACAACGTTGTCAGTCCCTCAAAGATTTTTTTAGAAAAATATCTACATCTGTTCCTTACGAATGAGATGTCAAAATGTTATACCATCTTTGTTTTAAAAAAAAAGGAAAAACAGATGCACATTCACACTGTGGAATTATTAGGAAAATACTCTTGCAAATAAACTATATAAAGATAAAATACACTCAAAAGTATGTGGGTTGTTCTGTTTGTTTTACAATATTCTATAAAGTGCAGAGAAGTTCTAAGGGAAAAACTGCTCCCTATAACCATAGCTTCATCACAGCAGCTTTTGCATAGCAATACTTGGAGGAAGGTGGACATGTCCATTTCCTCAGCATGAACACTTCCATTTCCTCAGGACGAGAAGGACGGAAGAGGATCTTCTGACTCCGACTTTTTTTTGGCCATAAGTCTGCTTTCTTCAGGAATGGCGGCTGATGCCAAATCTCCATTAAGTGTATTTCTTGAACAGTGAACAGGTCCTACAAGAAATTAATTAAGACGATAAACACCCTCTCAACATTAACTAGTCTTCTGTAAAGATTGTTCTAAATTTCCTCTAAAGATACAAAATTCCTTGCACTTTCTGCCTTTTCTGAGTAGACAAAAATTCAGCTTTTCATCTACTGCTAGTCATCAAGAAACAAGGACCAGAGAGAGAGTTCAGGGGAGTCAAGGGACTTTAACTGCATGAGGCCAACCCTGGTCCCAAAGCAGCACAAGAGTATGAGCCAATAGCACAGACCCCAGAGCAGCACCCACACAGAAGACAAAGCAATAGAAAAGATAAGCCTCAGGGTCCCTGAGGAAGATGAGGAAACTCTAAGTATAGATCTTTTATATTCATTGCTCCAACTATGGTTAGCAAACACTGAGCAGGCAATACATAAGTGCTGAGATGAATTTAATTTTCATTTACTACTGCTTTTGCAGCCAAGGCATTTTAATATTGTTACTTAACTTTCTTGTTACCAAAGAAACCTAGATAGATGTGATAAATACTGGTAATAGAAGTGGGATTCTATCAGGTCTTGCCTCGCTCATTATGAGATTTTCTACAGGCCAGAGAGACATAATCCCTTGCATGACGCTGATCCCAGTTTGATCCCAATCATCACCAGAACAGCCCTGGGGGGTCCCCCTTGACCCGGGCCTCCTGAGTAACCAATGAGCGACAAAGAGAAAAATATCAAGAAGATTCTCCAAGTACAGTCTGCAAGTTGGCTCATACTACAAGGTCCCCTATTTCCATCTGGAATGCAACGGACAGGACTCTGGCTGCAGCGTGCAGGGAACGCAGCTGTTACTATTGCTGCACTTTCCTGTACACACACATTCTCTGTACTGGCCATTTATTATTGTTATAATTCTTTTAAATCTATCTCATAACAGAAGCAACTGTTTTCCTTAAGGAGAAAGAATACTTGGGGCAGAAGCAATAGCACAGCAGTAAAGCACTTGGCTCTCAAGCAACTGACCCAGGTTTGATCCCGAGCACCACATATGGTCTCCCCGTGCCCACCAGGATTGGTTCCTGAGCACAGAGTCAGGAGTCAGCTCTGAGCACTGCCAGGTGTGGCCCAGAAACAAAAAAAAAGGGAGGGGAATATTCAAGGATAAATATTTTCAACCAAGACGGGCAAGTATTCTTTGTCAATTAAGTCAAACACTCAAGTTCAGTGTAAACAGATGGAATCCCAGAATAAACTTTTTTTCTTTTTACTTTTTGGGTCACACCAAGCAATGCTCAGGGGTTGTTTGTGGCTCTGCACTCAGAAATTATTCCTGGCAGTGTTTGGGAAACCCTATGGGATGCTGGGGAATAGAACCCGGTCTGCCACATACCCTATCCTCTAGACTATCCCTATCCTCTGGACTATCACTCCAGTCCCCTAGGATAAACTTCTGACCCACAATAAAGGGGGAGGTATCCGACTCCCAGGTTCCCAGAAACCACCAGGAGTGACCCCCA
This sequence comes from Cryptotis parvus, assembly GCA_021461705.1. Classification (NCBI taxonomy): domain Eukaryota; kingdom Metazoa; phylum Chordata; class Mammalia; order Eulipotyphla; family Soricidae; genus Cryptotis; species Cryptotis parvus. Next base: position 26,361 of record JAJIBD010001294.1, on the reverse strand, counting down.
GAACCAAGCCAGGCACAGTCTCTGTGTCCCAAAGCAAGTGACCGAAGAGTTTTGATCTAGCCTCCACTAACCAATTTAAATAAATTCTGGAGAACTGAAACAGGTAGGTAGGTAGATACAGTACATGTACGTAAATCTGCATGTAAGTCTGGGGTGAGGAGGGCAAAAAAATATGTGCAGTTTCAAAAATCACACACCTTCACAGATTAATTGCAAAATACTAATAAGGCATACAGACTTAGGTCCTTTAAATATTTTTTTTAATGCAAGACATGAAGTTAACTAAAAGAGAAAGGAGCTAAAGAAAATGGTTGGCTTAGAAAGTTTTACAACATTTTTAAAAAATGATCCTCTTTTTAAAAAGAGAATGTTGGCATCTAGTGAAAAGAACAGCGCAGTCGACAGCAATCTGGCCTAGCTCCACCTTCAGAGGGTCAAATACAAAGCCCCGGAGCCCAGGGCTGTAGACCAGAGGCAGAGTGAGTTCCTGCCTGGCATAGAATAAGGTCGAAAATTCAATCCCTGGCACCATCCCACATCACTGAGAGTGAACGGGGTGGTGACGACACTGGGGTCCCTCAATGCCATGAACAAATGTGCCATCCGGACAAATGCTGCGCGCTGAAAGCAGTAGGGGGTGCACACGGTCACCTTTCAGTACCTGTACCGCAAATCATAATGCCCAAAAGGAAAGAGAGAGAGAAGAAAAGTGCCTGCCATAAAGGCAGACTGGGGCGGGGTGGGGGTGCGGAATGGGGGAAACTGGGGACATGGGTGCTGGGAAATGGGCACTGGTGGAGTGATGGGTGTTGGAAAACTGTAAGACCGAAACCCAATCAAGAACAACTATGCAATAAATATACCAGGTGATCTTACCAAAGGTGGTAATTGCCACAAGCGCGTGGGAGTCAGAGGTTAGGTAAGATAGAGAAGGGAACATGTGTGAATAAATGTCAAAAGGGCTGATACCAACATAGAACTGAGCATTAAATACAGACAAAAAAAATGCAAATGATGGCTTCTAAGTGTACGTGAGTGCAACCCACAGTGTGTAGGAGAAGGAGGAGAGAGAGAAGGAGAGAGGAGAGGAGATAAAGAACCTGCCATTTAGGCAGGACGTGGGAGGGGGAGGGAACTGGGGACGTGGGTGGTGGGTGATGGGCACTGGTGGAGGGCGGGAGCTGGAACACTGTGTGACCGAAACCTCCAAGCGTGAACAACATTGTAATTGTATATCTCACGGTGGTATAATAAAATGTTAAGAAAAAAAAAAGAACAACTATGCAACTGTGTGTCTCATGGTGATTTAATTTAAAAAAATTAACAAACAACTGTGTGACCCCCCGCACACTGCCACGACGTGTATGCAGCTCCTGGACATCAAACGGCAACAAGACAAAGGTCACATACGAAGGGCAGCAATAGGAAGTAAATGAAGATGTGCAAAACCTGACAATGGTACACTCCCCAACCCCAACACTCTCCCCCCAGTCCCCACTGTCTTCCCAGTCAACCTCATTGGGCTCAGAAAGGGTTCTTTCTTCTTCCACATCCTACCGCGCCTCTTCTTCTTTCAGTACTTTACCTATAGCCTCAACCTAAAGATCAGATGGTAATGAAAACACCTTAGTACTCTAAACAGATGCATAATGTCATCGGCTTCTAAAGACCTAAAAATGGGCTGCGAAGTTCTTCCAACATCTCTACCATCTGCATGAATTCTACATTTTCCTCTAATTCAATCTATTTAACTTTCTGGCTAAGTAGAATAACTACTTCTTGTTCAATGTTTTTAACATATCCAAATACTAAAAATCTAATGTTATTGGACCAGAGAGAGAGAGAGACAGACAGACAGACAGACAGACAGACAGGCGCAGGCAGGCAGGCAGGCAGGCAGGCAGGCAGGCAGAAAGGCAGGCAAGCAGAGAGAGCAAATGTGCTGCACAGAGGAGACCCGGGATGGCATCCCAAACACTGCGGAGCACCCAGAGCGCCACCAGGAGTAAGACCCTCAAGCATTCAGAAGACCCTTAATCATTTACCATGTCATCCATATGGGAAACAAAATCTGTTCCAAACAAATGGTTTACAAGCGGTAAAAAATAAGGTTCTTTTCTGGCAACTTTATCCACATGCTTCCTGGGTAATACCAAAGACTTTGAAAAGCAAAGTCTATTACTGGGAGTTAGAATAAGACCCTGGAAATCATGGTCCCTACAGTCTAAATTTTCTGAAAAAATTTTAAAGCTTCTCCTCTGAAGAGAAAAATTAAGCTATAAACAAATCGCAAAATTTTCCCCCCCCCAACAACCCAGAGTACAAAAAAGGTAAAAAAGAATTCAAATAATAAGGAAAAAGGAACAGAAATTAGATGTACTATAATTCACCTTCACTGACCAAAATTTTATTTTCCCTTGCCATTTAAAATTATATACTATTTTTCTTTGAAATTAAAACTTACCTTTATTTCCCCTAAAATTATACCTACAATTCATGTTTTCCCCTAAAATGTTTTTAAAATGCAAGTGCAGTGGGAGTAATAGATTACTAAGGATTACTAACATGTAGTATAAGCAAGGTGCAAATTTGTGTATAATTATAGGAATCTAGAATATGCTATTTGCAAAGAGATACTCCGGGAATTCTTAGTGAATAACAAAGGTGTCTGAAAAAAGGATATATGAGCTTCTGTTGATCATGTGTTAGCCTGGCTCAGATTAAGTTAAGGAATCAATCAAAGCATAAAATGCAGTGTCCAATGTCAGTACCCTTCATTCTAGCAATTACAGAGCCACATAATAAGTCGGCTAAATATCACCCCATACCACCCCCACCCCAAAGAGACAGAAACACAGAGACAGAAACGGAAAATGCATTTACTTACTTTCTGGATCTTCAAGAGGAATATCAGTACAAGTGTCTGTATCTGAGTAAGTTCTTCGGCGACGCTGTGCAAGTCGATGAAGTGCAGACATTGGTTCCTTTTGCAGAGTAACTAGTCCTGCAAATGAAAACAAAAAGCTTAATATTTAAAAGGCCATCAACAAATGAAAGCACACTCAACCTACTCGTGGCTTCTCATCGAACGAAAACAGGGAATTATTGGTCTGCCCAATCACATATTTTTTTAACAACATTCTACTCATTTGGAGGTTGGGCTGCAAGTCATTCAGATTCTTCAGGTAACCCTGAATATACACATAGATACTTGCATCATAAACTGTAAGGCAAGTCACAAAGTGTAAGAGGAGAGACAAATACAGAGACAGAAACAGAAAGAGAGAAAGATAAGGTGCCTGCTATAGGGGCAGGCTAGGGTTGGGTGGGAGGGAGCGTTGGGACATTGGTGGTGGGCGTGGGGCACTGGTGGAGGGCTGGGTGCTGGAACATTGTATGATAGAGACCCAATTGTGAACATCTTTGTAATCGTGTCATGGTGGTATGAAAATTGAAAAAAAAATAGGGCCCATCACCTCTGTAGGCCTCAGAAGCAGCCAGATGAGACTTGCTCACCATAATAGCTGCCATTTTCACAGTCCAGACACCACTGCTCATCAAAACCCACCCAAGAGAGATACTAATCAAGACCAGCTTAGTAGAGCAGCCGAGTTCAAGCCCAGGTGGGCAGCTCTCGGAGAGGTAGAAGTCACCGGGCATTCGTGAGATGGAGCTGGGGTCCCCGTCCCCTCTCTGACTTATCCCAAGGCCTGGTGGCCCCCGCCATCAATCAGCCATGATGCAGAAACTCAAATGTGCACAGGAGAGAGATGCCATCTGGCTCTCCCCTAGCTCAGCTGACCATGAGGCCCCCAGGAGGCAAGAGGGGTTTTGGAGTGGGCACATCACCTCTGTAGGGCCTCGGAAGCAGTAGGATGAGACTCGCTCACCATAATAGCCGCCATTTTCGTGGTCCAGACCCCACTGCTCATCAGAATCCACCCAAGAGAGATGCTGACCAAGACCAGCTTAGTAGAACAGCCAAATTCAAGCCCAGGTGGGCGGTTCTCAGAGGCGGAAGTCACCAGGCATTCATGAGATGGAGCTGGGGTCCCCCTTCCCCTCTCTGACTCATCCCAGAGGCCCAGTGGCCCCACCCACAAACTGCCTCAAGGCGATCGGCCATCATGCAGAGACTCAGACTAGCGAGGGAGAGCTGCTATCCAGCTCTCCCCTAATCGCACGGTAGCTTGCAGTCACACAGTGCATCAGGCTGGTGGAACCAATCATGTCCTAGAGTGTATTGCAATCCACAGTGTATAGGTAGGGGGAAGCAACAGGGAGGAAGTGAGAGAGAGAAAGGAGAGAAGGGAGATAAAGAACCTGCCACGGAGGCAGGCTGAGGGAAGAGGAAGGGAAGTGGGGACATTGGTGGTAGGTAATGGGCACGGGTGGAGGGATGGGTGCTGGAACACTATAGAACCAGAACTCAAACATGAACATCTTGTAATTGTATATCTACTGGTGGTATAATAAAAAAAAAATTAGATTCAAGGCTGGGAAGAGAGTGGAAAGGCCTGTAGTACATGTCTTGCATATGAAAGTCCTTAAGTTCAGTCCATGAAACTGAAATTTCCTGCAGCTCCCAGTAATACAAGCGTAGGCACCAGCAGTGAACTGTTCTGCTCAGAGAGGTGGGTCAAGGATCACCACAAGTGAGCCTGGGGCTCCAAAATTCTGCCTGGGTGGTTTGTACCCCCCAAAAAATAATTAGTGTATGAGGTCTAGATAGACAGTGCAATGGTAGGGTGCTTGACTTGCATGCGGCTGACCCAGGCTCAATTCCTGACACTCAGAGGTTCCCCCAAATCCTGCCAGACTAAAGCACTGCCTAGTGTGCCTTCCTCCAAATAAATAAAACAATCAGTTTAGGGACCCAGGGAGACATCGAGGGTCGGGTAACTCATGAAGCAGCCTGACTTAGTTCCCATGGGAGAATCCCCCATTTATTTGCCCGGTTTGTTTGTGAAAGGCCCCCCTAGAGACAGATACGTCCAGAAATGTCTGTACTCCTGCCTCAGGTATTCTCCCTGGGGGGTGTGGCTGGCCTGGCAGGTGCCTGGGGTCATGGTAGAGCCCCAGGCCTCGGCAAAAGGTGGAACTACAACCCACAGAAGTCTGAGCGGAAGCGGAAGTAAATGGACATTTTGAACTCTCACACCAGCCTGTATCCCGCCTCAGGTATTCTCCCTGGGGGTTGCGGCTGGCCGGGCAGGCGGCTGCTCATGCAGGACGCTTATTAATAAAAAAACTAGGAAATTCAACACCAAGGGAAGGTAATATCCTCAAGAAAAAGAAACAGTACTCTAGAGAAATCTATCTCTGAACACCGCACCACACCATGGGGGAAACAATGCAGATCCCCAGTTCGAAGAACAGATGAAGAAATCAACCCTGAAGACTCGAAAAAACATGCAAACGGGCATAATCTCTCTGACAATGAATTTAGAGAAGAAATTGGTAGGAGGTTTAACGAGCTCAGTGAAAAAATGGAGCTGATGCCCAAAAAAATACAGGAGAACATAAACAAAGCAGTTGAAAGGGCAGTCAATAAATTACAAGAGGAAATGAGAGCAGAAATGAGAGCCCTGCAAATAGAAATATCATCACTCAAAAACTCAGTAGATAAAATGAAAAGCACAATAGGGCTCCCAACAGTAGGATGACAGTAGGGGAAGAGAGAATCAGTGAGACTGAAGATGAGCTGCAGAAAGCACTCAGAGAACTACATAAGATGGAAAAAAACCAGAAAATGGATCAGCAACGGAACAGAGAACAATGGGATGAAGCCAGGCAGAACAACATAAGAATCACGGGCATCCCAGAGGGACAGGAAAAGTAACCCCAAGGAAATTAAAACAGCTCAAAACATCCTTGAAACCCCATCAAAAATGGGGGAGAAATGAACAGAAGCTTCAAAAGAGAATGAATGGCCAAAAGGCATATGAAAAAGTGTTCTTCATCTTTAATCATCAGGGAGATGCAATCAAAACAACAATGAGGTACCTCTCCACCACAGAGCTGGCACATCAACAGCAGAACAACAGTGCTGGCGGGATGGGGGAAAGGGATTGTCCCTGTGGTGGGAGTGCCGCTGGTCCAGCCTTTGGAAACAATATGGGCATTCCTCCAAAACTAGATATTGAGCTCCATTGTCCAGCAATGCCCTGTGGAATTCCGAGAGCGAAAAACAATAGCAGAAACTCTGTCTTTTTCCTGCGCTATTCTATAGTAGATCTGGAAACCCTCCCGGGAGGATGGCTGACTGTGGTTCTCTTTGGTCGGCTGTCGAAGATGATTTGAAATTTCTGCAAGGAGGGTGGAGATTCTGCTGGTGAAAAGTCAGAGGAAAAGGAAGTATGTGCTGCCTGATGACAGGTTTTATTGGGAAATGGTGGCGATTAGCATGTATAGAGATAAGTTACTCTAACGCGGGCTAGCCGTAGAAGAGGCGAGAGTGGAGAGAGAGGACAGAGGGAGGAGAGGGGGGGTGCGAGGGTGGGGGTGGGGGAAAGGGGCCTGGTGGGGGTGGGTGCGGTTTGTTTCCGCTGCTGCTTGGTTAAAAAAAAAAAAAAAAAAACATCCTGGCTGAAAAGTTCCCAAGTTAAAGGACGAAGGCATCCAGATCCAAGAAGCCCGATGCGTACCAGCAAGATGAGACCCCAATAGAAAGACCCCAAGACACATCCTAGTCAAAGTAATGGATGCCATAGACAGAGACATAATTCTTCAGGCAGCAAGATCAAAGAAGGAAATTGTATACAAAGGAGCATCCATTCGACTTTCAGCAGACTTCTCAGAAGACACCCTCCAAGCGCGAAGGCAGTGGTGGGATATAGCAAACAAGCTCAATGAAATAAATGCCTCAGCAAGAATTCTTTATCCAGCTAAACTCTCACTCAGATTTGAAGGACAGATATACAACTTCTTGAAGAAACCACAGCTTAGGAACTTTGTAAACTCAAAACCAACCTTAAAGGAAGGACTGAAAGGTCTACTCTAAGATGAGACAAAACCCAAAAGAACAACCAACCTGTACAGAAAGATGGCACAAAATCCCATGAAAATCTCTCTCAATGGCAATGGTCTAAAGGCACCAGTTAAGAGACACAGAGTGGCAAAATGGATAAAAAAAAATTGAATCTGACATTCTGCTGCCTTCAAGAAACACACCTGAACAATCGGAGCAAAGACAGGTTCAAAATAAAAGGCTGGAAAACAATCCTTCACTCAAACAACCCATCCAAAAAGGCTGGGGTAGCCATACTGGTATCCGACAACATAGACTTCAGGCTGAAGAAGGTCAGAAGGGACAGTGAGGGTCACTTCTTAATAGTCAAGGGATACATATATCAGGAGGAAATCAAGCTATTAAACATATATGCACCCAACGAGGGGCCAGCAAAATACCTAAAACAACTACTAATAGACTTAAAAAGAAGACATTGACAGCAACACAATTGTAGTTGGAGACTTCAACACTGCTCTATCAACCCTGGATAGATCAACAAGATTAAAACTTAACAAGGAAATACTGGCCCTAAAAAGAAGAGATGGAAGAAAGAGGGCTGGTAGACATATACAGGGCATTTCATCCCCAAAAAAGCTGAATACACTTTCTTCTCCAGTGTACATGGAACATACTCCAAAATAGATCACATGCTGAGCCATAAATCATACCTCCATAAGATCAAGAAGATAGAAATTGTGCCAACAATTTTTTCAGACCATATGCACTGAAAATAGAAGTTAATTGTACACAAGAATGGAGAACAATACCAAGTACCTGGAAACCAAACAGCTCACTGCTGAACAACCAGCAAGTCATAAAAGAAATCAAAGAGGAAATCCAAAGATTCCTGGAAACAAATGAGACTGAAGACACGAATTACCAGAACTTGTGGGATACAGCGAAAGCAGTGTTACGAGGCAAGTTCATAGCTCTTCAAGCATTCATCAGAAAAGAAGAAAAGGCCATCGCAAAGTCTGACTTCACAACTTAAGATCTTAGAGAGTGATCAACAAAAAGGAGCCCAACCCAAGTAGAAAGAAAGAAGTAATAAAACTTAGAGCAGAAATCAATGAGATAGAATGTCAAAAAACAATCCAGAAGATCAACAAAACCAAAAGCTGGTTCTTTGAAAAACTAAACAAGATTGACAAATCACTTGCAAGACTTGTAAGAAAAGGAAAAGAGAGAACCAAAATAAATAGAATCAGAAATGAAAATGGAGACATCACAACAGAAACCACAGAAATTCAAAAGATCATCAGAGATTACTATGAGAGCCTGTATGCCATGAAACAAGAGAACCTAGAAGAAATGGACAAATTCCTGAATTCCTATAGCCTCCCAAGTCTGCAACAAGAAGATTTGGAATACCTCAACAAACCTATCTCCATCAAGGAGGTGGAATCGGTAATCAAAACTCTCCCCAAACACAAAAGCCCAGGAACAGATGGATTCACCAGTGAATTCTACCAAACCTTTAAAGAGGACCTGCTCCCAATTATTTTCAAGCTCTTCCGGCAAATTGAAGACACAGAAACACTCCCAAATAACTTTTGCGAGGCACATATCACCCTGATACCCAAAACAGACAGAGATGTCACAAAAAAGGAAAACTACAGACCAATCTCCCTGATGAACACAGATGCTTAGATCTTCAACAAAATACTAGCAAATAGAATCCAAAGAGTCATCAAAAAGATTTTACACCATGACCAAGTGGGATTCATCCCGGGAATGCAAGGATGGTTCCACATCTGCAAGTCAATCAACATAATACATCATATCAACAAAAAATAAAAAACCATATGATCACATCAATAGATGCAGAGAACCCATTTGACAAGATTCAACACCCGCTTCATGATAAAAACTCTCCGTAAAATGGGGATTGAAGGAACCTTCATCAAGATAATCCAGGCCATCTACTACAAGCCCACAGCGAGCATCATTCTCAATGGGGAAAAACTGAAAGCCTTCCCCTTAAGATCAGGGACAAGACAAGGCTGCCCACTCTCACCACTTCTATTCAATATAGTACTGGAAGTACTTGCCATAGCAATCAGGGAAGAAAAAAGACATTAAGGGCAACCGGATAGGAAGGGAAGAAGCCAAGTTGTCACTATTAGCAGATGACATGATATTATATCTGGAAAACCGAAACTCTCTACCAAGAGGCTCCTAGAAATAATACGTTCCTATAGTAGAGTGGCAGGGTACAAAATCAATACCCAAAAAGTCAATGGCCTTCCTGTATGCAAACAGCGAAAGAGAAGAAAGGGACATTAATGAAACTATCCCATTCACAATTGCGCCGAGAAAATCAAATACCTAGGAATCAGTTTGACAGAGAATGTAAAGGATCTCTTCAAAGAAAACTATAAAACATTACTTCAGGAAATAAAAGAGGACCTAAGGAAATGGAGACACATTCCCTGCTCCATGGATTGGAAGAATTAACATTATCAAAATGGTAATACTCCCTAGAGCTTTATACAGATTCAATGCGGTCCCTATAAAGATACCCATGTTGTTCTTCAAAGAAATTGAACAAACACTCCTGAAATTTGTATGGAATAATAAACCCCCAAGAATAGCTAAAGCAATCCTTGGGAAAAAGAAGATAGGAGGTATCACTTTCCCCAACCTCAAGCTTTACTACAGAGCAGTTGTAATTAAGACAGTGTGGTATTGGTATAGAGACAGACCCGTAGACCTATGGAATAGAACTGAATATCCCGAAACAACTCTCAAATATACAACCACTTAATCTTCGATAAAGGAGCAAAAAATATTAAGAGAAGCAAAGAAAGCCTCTCCAACAAATGGTGCTGGGAAAACTGGGCAGCTACGTGTAAAAAATAAACTTAGACCTCCTTCTAACGCCATGCACAAAAGTCAGATCAAAATGGATTATAGATCTCAACATTAGACATGAATCTATAAGGTACATTGAAGAAAACATAGGAATAACGGTCTACGACATCGTAACTAAAAGTATCTTTAAAGACGACACACCACTGACCAAGCAAATGGAAGCAAAGATAAACAAATGGGATTATATAAAATTGACAAGCTTCTGCACCTCAAAAGAAACGGTGACAATATACAAAGACAATCCACAGAGTCGGAAAGGATATTCACCCAATACCCATCTGACCAGGGGTTAATATCCAGGATATATCAGGCACTGGTAGCCCTTCACAAGAAAAAAAACAGCCAACCCCATCAAAAAATGGGGAGAAGAAATGAACAGAAGCTTCCAAAAAAGAAGAAATTGAATGACCAAAAGGCATATGAAAAAGTGCTCTTCATCTTTAATCATCAGGGAGATGCAAATCAAAACAACAATGAGGTACCATCTCACACCACAGAGACTGGCATACATCCAAAACAGCAAGAACAACCGGTGCTAGCGTGGATGTGGGGAAAAAAGGGACTCTCATCCATTGCTGTTGGGAGTGCCAACTGGTCCAGCCCTTTTGGAAAACAATATGGGCATTCCTCCAAAAAACTAGATATTGAGCTCCCATTTGATCCAGCAATAGCACTCCTGGGAATATACTCGAGAGACCGAAAAACATATAGCAGAAACACTATCTGTACTTCTTTATTCATCTCTGCGCTATTCACAATAGCTAGAATCTGGAAACAACCCAAATGCCTGAGAACAGAGGACTGGCTAAAGAAACTGTGGTACATCTACACTATGGAATACTATGCAGCTGTCAGAAAAGATGAAATTATGAAATTTACCTGCAAATAAATAAATAAATAAATAAATAAAGGCTTTATTTGGGGTGTTTATAGAGTGTGCCTCCCGACGGCAAGCCTGGCAAGCTGCTCGTGTTGTATTTGATATGCCAAATGCCAGTAACAATTATATTGGATCATTCTCATGACCTAATTATGGTTTGAGGCTTATGTTCCTGTACCAAGCCGATGCCCTTGGCCTACAGCATGTGACAGGACATATGAGATATTACTGGTGCCCGCGCAAATAGATGATTAACGGGAAGATCGTGATGTGATCGTGACCTGCAAATGGATGGACATGGAGACTATCATGCTGAGTGAAATTAGTCAGAAGGAAAAGGGCAGATATAGAATGACTTTATTCATTAATAGGATATAGATACCAGTGTTTTACTAAATGTGTGAAATGGTAATGGCAGATTAAAACTCACCATTGAATATACACAAAGAGACTTAAGTGATAAACTCTAAATATCTGCAGGGCTAGCCACAATGTGTAAAAGAAGAGGGAGAGAGATGCAGAGACAGAGAGAGAAAGAGAGGTAACGGGGCTACTTGCTATTGAGGCAGCCTGAGGGTGGGTAGGAGGGGGTGGGGTACATTGGTGGTAGAAATGGGCGCTGGTGGAGGGATGGGTGCTGGAATACTGTATTACCAAGAACCAATTATGAACACCTTTGTAATTGTATGTCTCACGGTGCTATAATAAAAAATTTGAGAAAATTTGAAAAAAAAAGAAATGTCTGTACTCTCTGCCCCCTCGCTCCCTCCTGAAGTTACACTCCCCACACACCCATCTTGCTCCATGCTCTCCACACTCCACTCCTTACCTGTATCACAGTCCCCCACCAAGGGTACCAGGCCGGAAAAACAACAGCTTGGGTAACCTGACTTTCAAGCCCAGAACAATCCCTACCACCACCTGGTTTCCCAAGATTCACGGGGTGCAGGCCTGGAAGCCCCACATAACACTGGATAACATGGGTAATTCCTGGCACCATAAGCCCCAAGCAGAACTCTTTCCCCAGGTTCTTACCTGGAACCACTGGCCCACTGGCTGAGTATCACTAGGACGGGACCCTGAGCACAGCCCGGGAGACCCTCCTCACTCCACAAAATAAAAAGGGATTCTATTGGCCATCACTTTGTATAACTCTAAACATCTCATGAAAGCAGGGCCATTGCTCAGTGGGTTGGAGCGCATAAGAGCTCTGGGTAACCCTCAGCACCACACAGTCCCCAAGTACCACCAGGAGTAGCCCTTGGACACTTGAACCCCAAAATTATTAAATGTAACTAGCAATGTGCTTGCCTTACTGATTAACTTATTCACATTTTTTCTGGACCAGGCTCAGCACTAAGCACTAGGACAGAGCCAGGAAGAACTGAGCGTGCAGGGATGTGCCACTCTGCACTAGAGGTGCAGAGAACTTCCCCAAGCAGATTAACTAAGAAGGACTGGAACAAAAGAAAAGCCACTTTACCTCTCAGAACTGCAAGAGCCAGGGTGACTGACAGAACGCTTCATCTGAAAAGCCAGAAATAAAAATAAGTGCAATGCATAGGGCAGGAAGAATAGCTCTAATTATTTATTATAATTAATACCAATTTACTCAGACTTAAAAATTTTTTTTCAGGTAGCATAAAGTAAAAGCTTTCTTCCGAAGCAACAGTCATCATGATCTCTCACAACACATATTCAAATATGGTGGTTTTTCCTCAATACTATAAACCAAGCTTAATGCATAAGTGTATAAAAGATACAACTACGGATAATAAATCAGCAATATATCTAAATGTGAAATTTATAATGATTTAGAAACTCATCACTTAAAGGCATAGTTTAGCAAGCCAGAAAATACTCTAATAAATCTTTCCCCCCTTCTTTTTTTTTTTTGTCTTTTTGGGTTACACCCGGCAATGTTCAGGGGCTACTCCTGGCTCTGCACTCAGGAATCACTCCTGGCGGTGCTCGGGAACCATATGGGATGCCGGGATAGAACCCCGCAGAGGCCGGGCTGCGTGCAAGGCAAACGCCCTACCCGCTGGGCTATCGCTCCGGCCCCTCCCCCTTCTTTCCTTTATTCTGCAGCATTATTTCTTTTATTCTTGTATTTAAACTTAGGGCCTCATACATGCAGGCAGGCATGTGCTTTACCCTTGAGCCACTTCACCAGCTTTTTTAGAAAGGCTTTTCTATTTTCTTTTAAGGACCAGAGTCTGTCAGCAAACTTCTCCTGAGCATTCATTATTCAGAGGCAGCTGTTACACGAAGGATCTAGAGCAAGGCTTACATGGAAGTCAGCACTGATTATTCAAGTCTTTAAAGTACTCAGAACCCTCAGCCTCAAAAGAAATTCATAAAACATACATGTAAAAATTTTAAAGATAACTGTTTAAGCAGAACATGAAACAAAACATAATTTCAAAGATCTACCTACTCCATGAGAAAAATAGAACTCTGTGTTTCAAAACTGTTTCAGTGCTAAAAAGGAAGAAAAAATAAAGTCTATACTAAGACTTTATTTTTAAATATACTAAGACTTTATTTTTAGCAAAGGAGGGTTAGTTTCCTCCCCTTGGCTTTGGGGCCACACCCAGAAGCGCTTAGGGGCCACTCCTGCTATTACTCAAGGTACCGTTTGATTACCGCCAGAAGTCAGCTCCCGCACACACTCCTGCCTAATGAGCCACAGGCCCACCCAAGCTGATTACTTTCATATGCAGGAACCCAAGAGCTGTAATACAACATCCATGTTATCTTAATGCCTCCTACATCTATGCATTTATCCCAAAGACAGTTGCTGAGAAATGCCAGTTAAAATGGTAACTTATCTAATGTACAGCCTGGAACAGCTAGTAGGACCAACACTGAAAAACAACTGGACAGACAAACGTCCCTTAAACAACAGAACAACTCACCCAAGCACCTTACCAAACTCTTACCATTCAGCCTATAGGTCTAAAAAGGCACCTCTGAATTTTCCTGATAGTGTGAAATATAACTGAATTCAATTCCAAGGAGACAATGAGATCCAATGCGTGAAATAGTAACTATGATTGGAGTAGCTTTGGAATTCAAAAATCTTTGAGCATTTTTATGTACTCATGTTTCTAGGAACAAAAAAAAATTATTTTTGTAGTGCACGTGCCGCCCAAGGAGCCTTCTCTACAGGAGTACAATGGAAGGCCACTAAGGCACACAGGATGGCACCAGCAGCCTGGAGCCCTGCCCGTCGCCCTCTGAAGCAGGTGCCCGTCCCAGCAAGCCGCCCGGAGCTACACATCCTGGAAACGAGGCGGGTCAAGCTCGCTGGTGGGGAACGTGGTGCTAAACCATTAGCACAAAACCTGCTTCTGCATCAGGGCTTCTAAGGCAGCAGTGCAGCTTCCTCGCTGAGGAGCTACTAAAGGTCAGCACTGAAAGAGCGTTTGTAAACAGAAAGGAAAAATGAAAACACTCAATCACCATAGCCAGAATCTTTGCATCAGGTAGAAAGTAAAATGGCATAGGGAGGAAATTAAAAAAGAAAGTGGGTTCTTTTGAATAACACAGCGCTAATTTATAAGATTTCTTGTAATGTTCCTAGTGCCAGCTAGTGGGCCCAGGCTCCAGCCCAGGCATTAAAGCCAGGCATTAAAACCTGAGCACAGCTGGGTGTGGCACAAAAACAAACCAAAAGCGGTTCCTGCCCTTTGTGAAAAACAAACTATGACCTTCTGGAGCACAGAACTTTTGTAACAGATTTTGTAACAGAAGGCATTTTCCTCAGAAGTTCAGGACACACACACACAAAAAATGAGGCAGCTTGAGGTGCCTGGTTGTTGTTGGTCTTGGGAAGGGTGTGTTGGGAACACACCTGGCTGTGCTCCTGGCTCTGGGCTCAGGGAAATCACTCCTGGTGGGGTTTGAGGGATCTATGCAGTGCCAGGGATCAAACTGTGGTCGACCAGGTGTGAGGTTAAGTACCTCAACCTCTGTGTTATCGTCAATCTGCTTAGAGGTGTCTGAATTGTACCTAACTTTATAAAGTACACCTAAAAAAAATATGGGGCTGAAAATACAAAAACAAAACAAAACAAGGTACAACCCAACTGTGTATCAAGAGTACTTATAAAAAGCAACACTGTGAGGTTGTGTTCTACTAAACACCAGAGTGGTCTTCTGAAAAGTTACTCAACGATAAAGTTCAAACTGTCAGATGAATATTGGAATCACCGCACCTTCCCCTGCTTTGTAAGACTCACAAAATGCTTTAGCATTAAAGAGGAGACAGACAGACAGAAACAGAGAAACAGAGAAAAGTGCTTGCCACAGTGACAGGTTGGGGAAAGTTGGGGTGGGGAAGGGAAACAGGCCCACCGGTGGTAGGAAATGTGCACTGGTGGAGGGATGGGTGCTGGAACAACGTATGAATGAAACCCAATCATGAACAGCTTTGTAATTGAATCTCACAGTGATTCCATTTTCTTTAAAAAAAAAAGTAAAAAATGAAAATAAATAAATTTAAATAAATAAAAGGGCTCTAGAAAGTATGATGACCTAGAAAGTCAACTTGTTCCTTTTACCTCGTAATCCCATCTAATCTGAATGCAAGCCTGTTGTTTTCATACTCAACTAGTATTAAATCTATTAAAATGTATGAAAACATACATTAACACAAAAATCTAAAAAAAAAACAATGGCAGTAATGATCTTTATAAAATGTCTGGTTAGACTTGCCAGGGTACCCGGAGAAGAGTTCTGTACTAGTCTTTCTTCCAATAGTCTCGGGTAATTGCTAAAAGAGCAGCCAGCTGAAAGAGTGGCCTCCCTCTTTAAAAACCTTAGAAGGGAAACTAAAAAACAGTTCTGTCTTATCAACTCTTATCTCACCCTCAAGCTCCACTCAGCTCACTGGAGTACATTTATTAGCATGGAAAGGGCAACAGATCGGCCATCCCGAACAGAAAGGACTTGATGTTCAGAGTAATCGGAAGGTAAAAACCTCAGCACTGAGTTCCTACCAACAAACAGGTCAGAGTCTCTGCCATGGCACTCCAGCAAAGGCAGCACTTCTTGACTGAGGCCCAGAGAGACCAACTCCAAATCCATATGCTGACTGTCAAATAGAGCTTACTCTGGAACTATGACATATTGTTTCCACGCTTCTAACCCTACAGATTTGCTTAATTTTATTTGATTGTGGGTCAAATATTAACCCACTGCAATGTGTTTACAAGTTGAATAGTGCTGGCAACCTTTTGGGGGGCTGCAGAATACACAGAGCAATATAAAATACTCCTGGCATTAGGGCTGGAGACACACCTCAGCATATGATCCCAAGCACAGCTGGACATCGCTGCTGCGCTCACTCACACACACACACACACACACACTTTATACACATATATATATTTCTTGACCCCACGCACCCAGCATACTGGGGTGCATGGCCCAACTCCTCTGTAAGGAGGCAGAATCTTGGCCTATATTCTGAGCTCATGCAATGAGAGGCTTTGGGACAGAATATGAAAGCAAATGCTGTTGACTATTTCTCCCATTGCTAATTTCTACTCTTGGGAGTACAACCAAATCCACTATCGCATGCAACATCCTGGAGGAAACTCAAGAAGCTCCAACCATCTGAACAGGAGACGGTGACACAGGAGAGATGAAGGGATCGGGATGCGCAAGCTGGAACATCTCAGGGTTAAACTTGGCATTGGCAATCTTCACACACTCTTCCAGTGTTGTGATGAATGTGTTGCACGTGGCACTAAGCAGAGAAGAGGCTTCGTTCATGCTCTGAAAAATCACACACAAACAGTGAAGTAGACTCATGCACAGTTATGTGGAACCAAGCATCACCTCATAATCAAGTAAGGAAACATCTCCAACAGATACCTTTATAGGGTCATGAACCAGTATCTTTAAAAGCTACAACCTTGGAAAACTAAGGCAGGGACTGGACCAGTAGTACAGCAGGTAGGGCATTTGCCTTGCACACAGCCGACCAAGGGTCAATTCCCTCAAGAACCACCAGAAGTAATTCCTGAGTGCAGAGTCAGGAGTAATCCCCGAGAATCACTAGGTAACTGTAATAGTCAAAAAAAATTGCAGTTGTTCAACTACTTCATATGGTCAGTCAAGAGAACAGAGCCTGGAAAGCTTGTTCCGTGACCTCAACGTCAAACGATCATCAGACTGACTGCAAAAACACACTGTGATCCTTTAGAAGAATATGCTGCTTCTTGCTTTACTCTGGCCACACAGATAAATTCTAGAATATCCTACAGAGTTCTAGATAGTGCTCAGTAAGGAGAACCCAAAAGAGCTGAAAATAACTCACTCCAAAACTGTTGTTCTGCAGCCTTACAGAACTACCCTCTCCTCACCCGCAGCCAGATCCTTGTTCTGAAAAGGATCATTCTGTTATACCTCTATGCTGGGAGAGGAATGAGCCTCGTCATGGTGAACGAATTCTTGAATTGTGTGAACTTGCTGCATCAAGAGGTCACAGTAGAGGCGAAGTTCAGACATTTTGGTTTTGAGAGATTCGCTGGTTTCGCTTATTTCTAAAAGGAACATAAAGTCATTGAACTGGTTTTTATTATTTGAAAAATTAATAAATTCAATTATTTCATAAGTAAAGGATGATAAGGAAGAATGAGACCTTGCAAACAGAACAAAAGGAAACCACTTTTCTTTAGATAATTAAGGAAAAACTGGCAGTCACCTGCCCAATGTTAAGTTTCGTAGACTGGGCATTCCAGCCCAGGTAAATCATTTCTCCTCCTTTTTATTTCTGCTGGGGCTGATCATCAGCTGATTTATTTGAAATGATTATTCATTTCACATCTTTTGGGGCATGAAATTTCCTCCAATTGCCCTTGTGTTGAATCCCCTAGCTTTTCAAGGTTGAATAATATTCTATAGCATGCAAACTCTGCATTTTGTTTATCAATTCATCTAACAAAAAACTGGGTTAATGATAATCTTTCGGTAATTGTGAATAGCTATTCCTTCACTTTCTTTAAATACATTTTTACCAAGGGAACACTGATTTAAAACAATGTGAGCTTTAAGTGAACAACACTGTATTTCAATTCCTGGAGGCCCATATTATGATCTCCACCAAAGTCATGTTTCTCTTCCCCTAGCCTTTTACCTTTACTCTCCCCCTCCGGTCTTTCTCTTCCCCTGAACCAGACTCTGCTATGAAACTGTTATAAATTCAATCTTCACTCTGTCTTCTGATACTGGCGATTTAGCCGATTCCACTGATTTAAAAAACTTCGAGTCTTTCCTGATTATAAGTGATACTATGATTTTTTCCCTAAATCTTTCATTGATTTAGGAATCAATGAAAGATTTAGGAAAATCATAAAAGCATAGTGAAGAGCAATCCCAACTGCAATCTACCAAAATATAAATATCGTGACTATTTTCATAATATATTTATATATAACTGAAGTCCAAATGATTTGTTTTGCTATTTATCTTTTTAAACTGGAATTTAAAATGTTATCACTTGATCTTTATCTTTTTGAACTGGAATTTAAAATGTATCAAGTGATCACTTGATCACTTGACATCCCACTATTCGTTGATTTGCTCAAGCGGGCACCAGTAACATTTCCATTTGACCCTATCACGTGCCAGTGTAGCCCAATGGCATCTGGTTGCTTCAGGAATACGAAGAGCCTCAAACTGTTCGTTCAGGGTCTTGACGAAGAAGTCTGACCATCTTGTAAGTGGGCAGACCACGAGATCTTTTGACATCCAGTGGAATACAGTCGGTAACGACTCTAGTCCAGCGGTCATCTCCAAATCGCATTACATGTCCAACCCATCTGATTTTCTATGCCTTGACAAAAGAGACAGCATCCCTGACTCTGTATCGTCGACGGAGGTTGGAACTCCAGATTCCTTCTCTCC
Organism: Cryptotis parvus; assembly: GCA_021461705.1. Taxonomy (NCBI): domain Eukaryota; kingdom Metazoa; phylum Chordata; class Mammalia; order Eulipotyphla; family Soricidae; genus Cryptotis; species Cryptotis parvus. The sequence goes on along the minus strand of JAJIBD010001294.1, from coordinate 7,675 downwards.
CCTTGAGTGAGGCGTGATATTCCAAGCATAGCTCTTTTAATTCCTCTTTTGGGAGACCTGAATAGCATTCTCATCCTGCTTTCATAGGGCTGCTTTGCGGCCGTGTGATTTATCTCCAAATTACTGAGAATCTTCTTCCCACCCCTCTCAGAGAGCCCGGCAAGCTACTGAGAGTATACCGCCCGCATGGCAGAGCCTGGCAAGCTGCCCAATGTGTATTCAATATACCAAAGCCAGTAATAACAATGTTTATCTGGCACATATTCAAAAGAGCAAGAACAACAAGTGCTGGCGTGGATGTGGGGAAAAGGGGACACTCATCCATTGTTGGTGGGAATGCCGGCTGGTACAGCCTTTCTGGAAAACAATATGGACTTTCCTCCAAAGACTAGAAATTGAACTCCCATTTGACCCAGCCATACCACTCCTGGGAATCTACTCTGGGAAACCAAAAATACGCAGCGGAAACACCATCCCTACTTTTATGTTCATAGCAGCATTATTCACAATAGCCAGAATCTGGAAGCAACCAGAGTGCCCGAAAATCGATGACTGGATAAAGAAGCTTTGGTACATCTACACAATGGAATACTATGCAGCTGTTAGGAAAAATGAAGTCATAAAATTTGCCTATAAATGGACGGACATGGAGAAGATTATGTTGAGCGAAATTAGCCAGAAGGAGAGAGACAGATACAGAATGACTGCATTTATTTGCATGGCATAAATATATATGTACATATTATGATACCAATATCCAAGGTCAAGTGAAACATATATCAGGAGGTCTGGTCAAAGGTGGAAATTATCACAAACGTGTGGGAGTCAGAGTTTAGGTAAGACAGAAAATGGAACAGGGTGCTAATAATAGTCGAGGGTACTAATGCCAACCTAGAACTGAGCATTAAATAGAGGCAAAAGGATACACATGACAACCTTTTAATGTATGTTCTGTAATCCATAGTCTGGAAGGGAAGGAAAAGAGAAAGAGAGAGAAAGGGAAAGAAATAAAGAACCTGCCATGGAGCAGGGCTGGGGAAGGGGGGAGGGAACCGGGATGTTGGTGGTGGGAGATGGGCACTGGTGGAGGGACGGGTGCTGAAACACTGTATGACCAAACCCAAACATGAACTTTTTAATTGTATATCTTTTTATTTGTATATCTCAAAGGTGGTACAATAAAATACTTAAAAAAAAATAACAATGTTTATTTCCCGACCAAATGGTATACAGTAAAAAAAATGAATCACGTTCCAACAAATTCCCTTTCCAACTTTACCAATCCTCTCCTATCCTTCTTATTACTGAGTCACACCCATAGCACTCTGATAACTTTTTTAGATCACTGAAACGGTCAGGACAATTTACAGTTATGTTTAGAAAACATTTTCTCCACAAGGGTAAAATTACCTTTTTTCCTTTTTTAGTTCGAGTATCAGTCAAACAGGCTTTGGAACTCCCAAGAGCAACCAGCCACCTCTGTCTTTCGGCCGCATTCACAGCTTTCATGTAGAAATGCTGCTCTCCTGGGATGATCAGCTCCAGTCTCGTGTTATCTGCCGAAAGTGAACTGTGGGCAGGAACACGGCAGAACAGACAAGGTACTTTAGTCATTTGGGAGAATTATATCATCACTCTCACAGATTACTGGGCATCTCAGACACTGAAACAACAAACTACAAAGCAAGGTAATAGGCAGGGGCCACTCCCTAGAGAACCGTGTAGTGATACCTGCGGTTAACGTCCCTCACACACCCAGGTTGGCAGTGGTGCCAAGGGGTGGTGGCAACTGAAAGAGAAAACAACAGTGAAGCACCTACTAGGAAGGAGGGGAGGCAGAACTCTCTCCTTGGGAACACCTTTACCACCCAAAGTTCATACACACTGTCGCTCTCACCACATTTTTCAATGATACTTTCAAAACCAGAACCTACATTTTGGTATTCTGAAAGTTTGGGATCATACTTCATCACTAACAATTATGAAGAATAATTTTCTCTCTCTGCTAAAATTGAATTATTAATTTCAAGATTTAGCAATTCCATTCCTAGAGACATATTGAAAAGTAACAAATATATATGCTTAAAAAAGTATCTTTACACATTATAATTCGAATGGAAAAAAGAAAATCCAATACAAAAAGGGAGAGCCCAATTATAGGATATTCACACACTGGAAATAACTAAACATCAGAGTGACTGAACAACTATCTTTACACAGAAAAACACCTATGGATTTCGCAAACAGAATGAGTGAAAGAAGTCAGAAGTCATACTGAATTCTTCCATTTATCAAATGTGTGAAAGCACAGCAGGAGGGCGTTCTTGCGTTGCACACGGCCGACCTGTGTTCAATCCCTGGCATCCCATATGGTCCAGAGCACCGCCAAGAGTAATTCCTGAGTGCATAGCCAGGAGTAACCCCTGAGCATTGCCAGGTGTGACCCAAAAAAAGCAAAAATGAATGAATGAATGAATGTATGAATGGGTTAGGGTGTGCAACCCACAATGTGTAAGAGAAGGAAAAGAGAGAGAGGGAGAGAGAAAAGAGATAAAGAACCTGCCATTTAGGCAGGCTATGGGAGGGGGAGGGAATTGGGGACATTGGCAGTGAGAAATGGGCACTGGTGGAGGGCGGGGTGCTGGAACACTATATGACCGAAACCTCTAAACATGAACAACGTTGTAATTGTAAATCTCACGGTGGTATAGTAAAATATTTAATAAAAAAAATAAAAATAAAAAAGCAAGAATGAATGAATGAATGAATGAATGAATGAATGGATGGATGGATGGAACCTGATCACCTGTCTGAGAAAATCTCACGGGATGACACGGAGGAGGATTTCTCTAGAGGGGAGACTGGGGGTGGGGGGACGCGAGTCAGCAGTAGAGCACTTGCCTTACATGCATGAGGCCCTGGGTTTGATCCTAGCACTACAACAAAAATTTTGAAAGAGCCCTGTAGGACACAATCATTAAAAAAAAGGAGAAAAGTGAAAAGAGAAACCAGAAGTACAGTAGGCAGAAATCCTCATATCCATGCTCATCTTACTAAAACACTCCCACAAAAGCACACAATGACATTGTAACTCCAACCTGGAAAATGCAACTCAATGCACTTGGTTTAATCTAATTAATATATCTAATTAAGAAAGTACACTGAGCCTTAAGATGAATCTGGAATATTTGGTTGCTATGCTCACAAGTTTACCATAACACAGGAACTGCCTACCCTTTCAGAAGGACAGTATTCCAGCTCCAGAGAAGAAATGAGAAAGGCAGGTAGGGGGTTAACATTTTCTCCTTAGTGTTTTAATTTTCCTTTAACTCTCTTTGAAGAATTCAACATCTTCATTATCATCCTGTCTGATCTCCCCTATCTCCTTCCAACCCACACACTTCAACCACTCACATAAATGAACCAATGATCCATGAAACCTTCCTTCATGAGAATTACAGAGTGACTTCTATCCCATTTTGGAAGGGAGAACTATCTCTTTGCACCAAAAGAGTGTATCTTTGGTTCAGCAAATTATTACTGACTTCAGACTTTATAAAACTCCTACAAGAACGCTATTGTTATATTCAGAGCTCAATTTTCACAACACTTTTCTCACTTTAAGAATGAGAACAACCATAGACTCAAAATAACCAAAAAAAATGTTTTTCAAGTTCAAACTAGAAGAGTAGTACTAGTATTTTTAAATTTCAATTTAAAATGGGAAAAAATATCAAAAATTGTGCTTGACAATGGTGTCACTCTGGATTGCTAAGGAAATGAAAGACATTAAAAGATTACTACTTGGTTGGAATGCTTTCCTCTTCTTTTTTGAAGTATGTTGAAAAAGCTTCTACTCATCTAAAATTCCTCTTATTTCATATATTCACTTACCTTGATTTCACAAACTGCCATCTTAATACTTCCTTGCTCCCTTTGCAAACATCATCTTGTGAGTCATAATAGGACAGGATTCCATTATCTAAAAACAAACCAACGAGGCTGCCAACCTACAAAGATCATAAATAACACTAGATTAAGAAGGTAATTACTTTGCCCACTTAGAAAATTCTGATTTCAATGTTTGTCATCTGTTGTTCCTTGGCTCTAAAGAAAGTCTGCAATGTTTACCAGCCAATCCTTGGCCAAAGTGTTCTTACATAAACCTCCACGTTGTTGGGAGAGATTTCTAGAGCATTTTCTACACTAGCACAAACATGGCGAATAACTATTTTATCCATGCTCACAACCTTCTTGGCAAGACCTCCTAAAAACCCATCCTCCATGGTCCCTATGCACGATGCAACATAACCGTGTCCTTTTTTCTAAAGTAAGATCATGATGTAATTGAAGACAACTGCATTACCCCTAATATCTTGCCGTGGCTCTAGAATCATCCTTCAGCTGAACAGCCAGGTACAAGCCTTCTTATGTCAGCAAATATCAAAAGCTCTAGTCTCCAAAGAGACTGGATGGTACAAGATGTCCTCTCTCAAGTCTCAGGCACCACCCAGCACCTTAATTCTAAAATTCTGAAACACAGCTCACAGTGAGGAAGTAATTAAAGGTACTCAGCGCCATCACCCAGAAGCTGCAGTCCTGGTGCTAAGCACCTGGATTCCCTGCACCAGACTTCCTTGGAATTTACTCCATAACTCCAGTATACAACTGTCAAGGACAGCTCGGTGCACATCAGGGGATGAGTGTGGTCCTTCTGGCATGCTCCGGAAATCTTTCTGCTGTCTGTGATGCTAACGTGCATATGACTGCTTGTTCTTCCCGTGACATGAAATCATAATTCAGCTGCTCATTTTATTTTTGTGTCCTTCAGCATTGTTTATTGTTATTGTTTGAGCAGGTCCAGGACTTATTTACTCATCTGTTGTTGATATCATTGCATTTGGGGGCAACTGTAACAGGCAGTGCTGGGGTAATGTTGGGAAACCCAGAACTTCCCACACACCAAGCTTATGTCCTACTGTGTATTCCCGCATCCCTACCCCCTGGAGCAGTCACATCAGATTTCTCACATCTATCAGGTTAATCCTTTCTTCCAAGGCCAAATAGTACTAAGATAGTAGTAGATAGAGAAAATATTCCTACACCCTAATACTGGCCCAAGAAGTTCTTCCCTAAATAGTTTTACTTATAACAGAGAATGACAGTGCTGAGTCATAAAATAAGTTAAATGTCACAGCAGGGAATACAACGCAGAATGCACAAAATAATTAAAAACAAGGGTCAAAAGTTTGCGAAAATCGTTATATGGAACATTATTTCCAAAGAGGCCTCTTCACAAATCAAAAGGCAAATTCTGATATATCAACTTTACTTCATTCACCACAACATTCCCAATACCTAGAATGGCACATGCCATATAACAAGTACATAAAAACAAAATATCTAAAACAGGGTGAATGAAAGAATGATTAAGCACCAGAAATGTAAGAGGGCAAGTTAGCCATGACTGCATAGCAATATGTTCATTAGAGTGTATTATTTTAGGCATGCACAGAAGTTATGAAAACATCTTTCCAAATACCAATCTACATTCAGCAAACAAATTTAAGTAGGGTATATTTATCTACTTCTTAAATATATTTATATTTAATACATACATATTATAAAATATTAAAATATATTTATCTACCTCTAAGTCCTATATGTCTACAGAAAATATGATTGTATAAATCTGTATTACTGTGGATTCAAATTTTCTTTCAAAAACTACTGGGCAAGCCAGACAGTTCAGGACATAAGGCACTCCTTTTACCTGTGGTCCCTAAGTCACATTAATCTTGTTCAATTTCATCTCTTGTGCATGGCTCCCAAAAACCCTAAATAAATATTGGCCAAAGTGATTCATTTAGTACTTGTAGCAACTTTGAAAGATAGAAAATTTCTGATTCAATACATGAGGGATACATCTGAAAAAGACGGACAGGAAGTACTTTTGAAAGTGTTTTAAAAATATTCATCTCAAATTCCCAAATATTCTGTATATCTGTATTCTCTAACAAAGGAGTCTTAAAAACAGTCATCAAAACAGACAGTTTCTTAATACAAACTGCTTGGCCTACTGACCTAGGATGTATCAATATCGGCATGGCATTCGGTCCATTTTTATTTTAAAAAAGGGAATCTTTCAAACAAAGATCTTTCCTCCTTATCACATGCTAGCAGTTAACTAAAATGCTGTGCCAAAACTACAACCTTAAGCACCCACTAGTGTTCAAAGCTCAGGTTGCTAGTACTGTGATGCAGGATGAGAGAAAGACCACATGACCACACTGCACTCCAGGAATAAATCATGACTCACGCAACCATAACCTCTGCTCTGGGCTATACATGTGTCCCAAGAGAAGCGGACTCTCATCCATTGTTGGTGGAATGTCCACTGGTACAGCCTTTCGGAAAACAATACGGACATCCTCCAAAAACTACAAATTTTTGAGCTCCCATTTGACCCAGCCATACCACTCTTGGGAATATACTCCTGGGAGGCCAAACACACAGTGGAAACACTATCTACACTACTATGTTCATAGCAGCACTATTCACAATAGCCAGAATCTGGAAACAACCAGAGTGCCCGAGAACAAAGACTGGATAAAGAAACTGTGGTACATTTACACAATGGAATATTATGCAGCTGTTAGGAAAACAAAGTTATAAAATTTGCCTATAAAAGGATGGACATGGAGAGGATCATGTGAGTGAGATTAGATTAGAGGGAAAAGGACAGATATAGAATGACTGCATTTATCTGTGGAATATTTAAAAAAATAGCATGATACCAATATCCAAGGTCAGACAAAACATGGATCAGGAGCTCTGTCAGTGGGTGGAACCTACCACAAGTGTATGGGAGTCAGAGGTTAGGTAAGACAGAGAAAGTAACAGTGTACTAACAATTGTTGGAAATGATAAGAGCAGCCTAGAACTGAGCACTGAAAATAGGCAAAGGGATATACATGATAACCTCTAAATATGTATTGCAAGCCACAATGTGTAAGAGAAGGGAGAGAGAAGTGAGAGAGAGAGAGAGAGAGAGAGAGAGAGAGAGAGAGAGAGAGAGAGAGAGAGACGAGGCAAAGTACCTACCATACAGTTAAGCGGGAGGGGAAGGGAATCAGGGGGACATTGGTGGTGGGAAATGGACACTGGTGGAGACATGGGTGCTGGAACACTGTATGACTGAAACCCAACACAAATATGAACATCTTTGTAACTGTTACAAAGTGATATAATAAAAAAAAATTTTTAAATCAATAAAATGATAAAGGTAGATATAGGTAAAATAAATAAGTAAAATATAGAGAAGATACCAGGAGAAAAAAGCTTCCCATCTCCCAAGACACTGGAATTTTTTTTTTTTAATTGAATCATCTGAGATACAGTTACAAGGCTGTTCATGATCAGGCTTCATCATACCATATTCCAATACCCATCCCTCCACCAATGTATATTTCCCATCAGCAACCTTCCTTTCACTTCCTACCACCCACCCACCTCCAGTCTATGTCTACAGCAGGCAGTTTCTTCTTTTCCTCCCTCTCTCTCTCTCCTGTTGGGCACATGGTTTGTAATACAGATACTGAGAGATTATCATGCTTGTTCCTTTACCTACTTTCAGCATGCAGTTCTCATAGAGTGATCATTTCAAACTATTTTT